>CM067304.1:54315461-54769785 GCA_034231615.1 Meghimatium bilineatum
ATCCAACGACATCACTATTATAATGTGAATTATCGGCTTTCGGAACTTGCAGCAAATATTATTTACGGGCTGTCCACAAATTACATTAATAGTATTTTGCTAATATTTACCACTACCCCTTCCACTCTTTGCCAACAGCTGGCAAGAATTCAGGGAGACCCTTCTAAATTATATCAAAAATAAAATATACATTATTCCCCCCCCCCCCCCAAACCGTCTAAAAATAGTAGCAGAAAAAGTGAGCCAAAAATGCACGTTTGTTTCACAATTTGTTTAAAGAAATATTTCTATTTATAGCAATTTCATTGTGATGTAAAAATAGTATTGTTAGCGTCAACTTTCTTGTGTCAAACCCCTATCCCTTGTCCGATGTCAACAACTGTCAAACTTTTCCAGACACTCCTTCCACTTAATTGTGGATGTAATTCATGGACTGACTTCCTAGTTGTGCTTACTTTAGCTTTAGCACCCGGAATCTACAGAACCATAATTGTTATTTTGAATGAATCTGCACTGATTTCTTATTGAAAAAAAACAATCATTGGTTCTTGATTAGAAAACTGGCCTCACAGCACGTGGGGCATTCTCATAAGTGCTCCGCCCTCTCTTCCAGTAGCCTCGATGGTGTTTCTAGTCTAATGCCGCCGAAACAGACGTCGACATCAGGGCACAACTCTGGCCCTTGCGACATGTTTCTTTGTTGTTCCGAACACCCACGCCGTGCCCGTAGCTAGTTCAAGCACAACGTCAGTCTGCCGGAACAACATGGTAACTGTTATCTAAGGTTACGACTACGGGGTTACAATGATTGGTTGCATAGTGATGTATGATCAATGTTTTATATAGTGTAATCCTGGTGCTCATATTCAAGTGTGTGTTTTTATAAATAGAAGACACCTGTGCTAAGATCTGGTATGCTATGTTGCATCTATGTTGGATGTGTTGTTTGACGATGCATACTGTAATATTGTGATGTGTTGTTTGACGATGCATACTGTAATATTGTGATGTGTTGTTTGACGATGCATACTGTAATATTGTGATCTAGAATAGGGTCAGCAGAGAGAGAGGCTCGTAGAAGGTTGCATCTTCTAGCTGACGAGAAGCTTGTTGGACGTACAGGTCACGTCACCAAGCAACAACGTCGCCAGTCTTATCAGGTGGTTTAATAACAATGTCTTGGCGAGCTCGAATGATGAAACCTAAGTCGCACAGGGAGAAGACTGGAGCCACGTAACGAGAGAGGGCAGAGGCAGGAAATAACATGACGCGTGTTGTGGAAGTAAATGTCTAAGGTGTGAGTAAATTCCCAAATATGTCTTTCTACGGAGCCAGCGTGCAGTACGAGCAATGCCCACAATCAGGTTCCGACGTACGGTTGGTTTCATATAGATATGAACCTCGTTTCATCTGACATTTTCCTCGCCACAGTACCTGTTCCGCACTAAGTGATCGTGTGCTGGTGGTTGGAGGTTCTGTCCATTGATATGTGTTTCTTATAGATGAGCTAGTGTTCAGTGTGAGCAATACCCACAAAGGGTTTGCTACTTGTGGCTGGCTCATCCTTGTTATATCATCTTCGGTTTATACGACCGGTCACATTTCCCAACTCACGGTTTGAAAAAGGTACTTGACGTTGTGGCTCTGTACTTGGTCCATCTTCCGTTATATCTCATCGGGAGATTTCTGCTACGCGACCTCCAAAGACCATGACATTTAGTCTCATGACACTGACTAGCCACCCACGAAGACCCGACACCCACACTTGCACCATACAATACATTTCACATACTTTGATTGTAGTTCAATGTCTGCCTCCTTCCGCCATGGCCTTAGTTTTATGTCCCTTGATTCGCCATCTACACTGGTGCCCCTTTATTTGGCACCATCTTCCTACGATAACTCGTCCATTAACTCGTCCATTTTTTGCCTTTCTATATCAGCCTCTTTGCCATTCACACATTGATACCTATTTACGTTGCTCCTTTCCATAATAGCACCCCTCCAGCTTCATGTAGTGCCCTTTCTGTGCCCCTAGGGTTCCCTCCGACCTTCGTATATCCTACTTGTGTGACGTATCTCTGTTATAGTTTGGGACCCACATCGATATGCCACCTTGGATCCTGACTGCACGCTACTTCCTCTTTCTCGCCTCTTTCTATTCTCTCTTTGTTCTCCTTTTTTTCCAACTCCCTTTTCTCCTTTATATCTGTTATTATAGACCATTTTGTTCGAGCATAGTTGCTGCCATGTTATCACGATACTTGCCCTTTGCGGCTATATCCATTTTTAGATGTACATTCCGGTGTCTGTAACAATCCGAGACTGGTAATGATATCTTCCACTAAAGGTCTCCCTTATTTCGGTCTAATACCTCCTCCTTTTTAATAACCACGACCCTGCTTAGACTACGCTCTTTTCTGGCCTTCCCCCCCCCCTGCACATGTCTTGCGCTGGACATTAGAGCTTTGTTCCCTAAAACGATCTACTTTCTTTGTCTTAGTACATATTCTTATTTATTGCTGATATCATAATAGCCAGGTACATTTTTATTTTATTTTATTTTATTTTATTTAAAAAAATTTAATTTAATTTAATTTTATTATTTTATTTTATTTTTTTTTTTTTTTTTTTTTTTTTAAATTTGACTTTATCCCATTTCACCATTCTATATTTACCACCTGATTCTCTGGATACTGAATTGTTTTTTTTACCCATTCATTAGCTATTATTGTCTACTTTCGACCTTGAATCCTGCGTGTTTTGGCACATTTGCTTCAAAAATTTCGGTTGAACAGGACGATCAGCTAAGTTACCTTTTTATTACTAATATTTCGCTCATCTAATATGTAACCTGCTTGCATGATCACTGTATTTTCTTCTCCTTCTTATTTTCTTCCATGACATGCCTCTTTCCACTATTTAATATTTTACTCATATTGCTTGATTATATGTGCTATGTGGTTTTTCGTTTCTCTCTTCTGCTCTTGTCATATTTGCCTCTTTCTTTCTCTCTCTCTCTCTCTCTTTCTCATCTGATCTCTCATACCATCTTCCTTTGCGTTTTTTTTTTACATTATGATTTTTGTTTGTAATATTATTGTCTGTTGCTTGTTTGTGATGAAGACATTTTAGCCGAAACGTCGTCCGTCACTGTGTCTCATTTTAGGTTGCTTTATCGATTTATTTTGGTAATACAAATACCTATTTCTGTTCATTTTGATAAAACCTACTGACTAATTGAATTTCAGCTAACTTAATGACTTACTTGACAGTTATCTTGATTTTCATTGGCTGCCACACAAATCATAATCATAGTAACCAATGAAAATAACGGGGATAATCAAATGAGTCATTAGGAAGGCTGAATTTCCAATTAGCCAATATATCTTATAATGTAGACGGTTATGGCCCAAGAGAGAATACTCGCACTGATAAAAGAGCTACAAGTTAGGGCTGCTTGTACAGAATTTGTTATGGTCCGTGCTTCTCTTATTGACATGTCGAAAAATAACATATGTAACACGACGGGCACAGACGAAAATGGATCAAATGAATGAACAAATTGGCAGTAAAAACATTAAAAAAATAGGGGAAGGGAGGGTTAAAATAATCATACAAAAAAATCTGAAAGCCAAATATGAAAGCCACTCAATGACATAAGCCGTGATAAAAGAGACATATTCCCTAAAGATTTACATCAATCCCTTTACTGCGTCATAAAAAATAATGCAACATGATAACTCCATTTATCGAACCCTGCATACACACACGTGAACAATAGCAGCAGAAGTTAGTCGATAGAGTCAGAACTCTCACTTTAGGGAACCACAACAAGTTCAGATTCACAATGCATAAATATTTTGTTTTTTTGTTGTTGTTATCTCATATATTGTGCTTTAGAATGAACCTTATTTACTGTGATATCTGAATGATGTAAATATAGTACATAGAACGATTTGTTTGCTACATTACTGTGAATGTTATATAGCATTTATTGTTTTGTTCTGTACTTCAAGCGCACATACACATATGCATGTCAATTATAACAAATAAGTCATTCAGTGCAGTGGTCCTCAACAGGTTTTACTCGATGCTCATTTCCAGGTAACATTAGTTTCCGTGTCTCCCGTCGTGACCTACAAATGAAACATTTCAGAGAAGAGATCATTGATGTTTCATGCCAGTTTCCGTTACACTAATCTCTCTAAAGATGTTACTTGTGGTAGCTTTGTTAGTTTAAGATACGCTATGGATTTTTTTTTTTAAATTCAGTTTCCAAGAATGGGTTTTTTTCAATATTCTGTTTTCGTGGATTTTTTTTTCAATATTCTGTTTCCAATGATGTTTTTTTGTTTGTTTCATTCATTGCAGATTATATCAGTATTTTTATGGTATAAAAAGTATATTTAGATCAAATATTTAAACTTTTTCGGTTCTTGTTAAGCAGATGTGGCATATTTGTTTACGAAAATAAATATAATCTCGTAAAACACGTATCCGGCGTTAGTGTACGAAACTCAGTAGGAGAAGATAAGCAGTGTTAATGAAAACATTACATTTATTGTGTTCCTTTATTCGAACGCAGTTGAATATAGCTTGGAGTGGAGACAGTGTATTTCAAATTTTTGTTAAGGAGTGAGCGGTAGTTAGTTGCTGTGGATGGTCTCACGGGGGATCGGGGAGGATTGGTGTTAGATTTTTATTTTTGAGGGGAGGCTGTTTAGTTGTTTGGAGAGAGCGCGAACGCCTATGCATAGATGAATCGACATATTTTCACTAGTGAAATCTTAGTGAATTGAGCACAAGTGCCGATCCTTACATACATGCTCTTGCGGTATTGACTTTTATTGCATTTCCACTGGATGCGTCCAAACATTATAGTAATATAACATCATTAGGTGACCGTGACCGCATAGCTTTTCTGGATGTAGAAGTCCTTGAATTTGTAAGAAATGTGCATCATCTTTCGCTGTAGCTGGCAAACTCAGCAAACAGAAATCTGTGATTGCATGTTGGTTTAGCGTCGTGTTTTCTTCTAATGACATGAGATTTCCGTGACAACGCTAAAGATGCGCAAACTATAACAGAAATTGTATGATTGTGCTCATAACCCTACAACAGTTTCAAAAGTTGGACTGTTATCACGTGATGAGACCACATTTGCCTAACACGTACCCTAATTTCATAATAGAAATTAACTAATGATATCACACGATTACATATACACTGAGTTTACATCTACACAATCTTCACAATGAATAATTACTACCACAATCATATCATTTTGCTACATCTACACCGATTATACAACATCTAAAACAATTTCACAAAGGCAAAATGACCGCATCTTACGTTTTATTACTATACTAAATAAGTAACATCTACATTAATTGCACGGCGCACATTTACTACTGACATCATACGTTTTCCCTAAAATGTAAATTATACGAGCGGATACATGGCTGTTTGAGCATTTATAGCGCGTTTCAAAATACATGCCTCTGTTTAAAACTTTTAACTCTGCAACTATTTTACAGATATGCATGAAATTTTCAGACGTGTTTCAAAAACGTAACGTCATACTGTAGAAATATTTGCATCACAATTAAACCGAAAATGTGAAATTTTTCGATACAATATATGTACACAAGCACTAAAAATATTTGTGGTAAAAATGATGAAGCTACCGTTTAGGTAAAACAAGTTTAGGTAAAACAAGTTTAGGTAAAACAAGTTTAGGTAAAAGTGAGAAAACTCATTTAGAGTTTTTATTATGTCTGCTGTTATGTTGTCCGAGCCTGCAGCCTTTCCACATTTTATTGAATTTATTGCATGTTCTACTTCTGATTTCAGTATTGCTGGTCCATCATTGTTGTGTATTGTTGGTTTTTTGTTCCGTTGGTCGTCAAACAGTTGTTTTACATAATCTGCCCATCATGTAAGTGCTTCTGTTTTATCAAATATTATTGTACCATTTTTATCTTTAATGCAGCCACCCCTATTTATAGGATTTTTCTTATTTGTGATCAGTCTAATCTCCTTATGCATTAATTTTGTCTTCTATTGTATGGACATCTCCTCTATTTCACTGCATTTTGTTTCTAGCCATTGTTTTTTCGCTGTTCTGCACATGTTACGTATCTCCTTGTCTATAATTGAGTATTTTAGCGTATTTTTAGCTTTCTTTCTTTCTGTCATTTTCTCTAATATTTCATCTGTCATCCATGTTTGTTTGTTCTTGGTATTTCTTATTGGTAAATTTTAATTTGATGTTTGAATACTTTTCTTTAGGCTGTCCCATTTATTGTCTATTTTCTCTTCTGGATTTTCCCTTCTGTATTGTTCCGTGCACTCTATCATTAGATGTTCATATCTATTCCTTACATCTACAAGGTATTTTTGTTGTATGTCTGGTTGTTTTAGTGCTGATGCGTCTATCTGTGGTTCTTGAACTCTTCTATGTTCTATCTTTTTAAGTTTGACATTTATTTTGCACAGCACTGGATTATGGTCAAAGTTGATATCTGCATTTGGGTATGTTTTGATGTTTTTGACACTATTTCTAAATCTATTGTTGATCATAATGTAATCTATTAGGTTCCTCTTTCTTTCTCCAGGGCTTTTCCATGTATATAATCTTCTATTTTCATGTTCAAAGAATGTATTACATATGATCATATTGTTCTCCCCACAGAACTGTATAAGTATTTCTCCTCTGTCATTTCTTGTCCCTAGTCCGAATTGCCCTACAATGTTCTTATGTCTTCCTTTCCCTATTTTTGCATTCATGTCTCCCATGACTATTAAAATGTCTGTTGATTTTACTGGTTTGAGTAGTTGTTGTAGATCCTCGTAGTACTGTTCTATTTCTTCTTCAGTGTAATCTGTAGTTGGTGCATAAGTTTGTATAATGGCCAGATCAAACGGTTTTGCTTTGATCTTTAGCAACATCATTCTGTCATTATATGTCCAGTACCCGCTGATATATTTTCTATTTCTTTCCTGATCAGTATTCCTACCCCTCGTTCATGGTAATCTCCTCCTGAATGTATAAAACTAAAATTTTATTTTCTTGTGTACCCAGCAACTTTCCATCTCGTCTTTGCTATTCCTAGAATATCTACATCTAAAGCTTCTGCCTCTAATATTAAATTTTATAGCTTTCCTGACGTGTAGTGTTCTAACATTCCATGTTCCTATTCTAATATGTTGTTTCCTAAACTTTAGATGTTGTTTATCCGTTGCTTGACTTTGGGGTGTACGTGGTAAGGTCCCAGTCTTTTCCACGGTGGCCAGCCAATATTCATTATTATGCCCAGAACTTGCCTCTTGTGTGCCACACACTTTGCTGTTTCGCCGTTTGAGCCGTTGATCCATTTGGATTCCTCCGCCTCGCGTGCCGTCACAGATTTTTTGTCTAGGGATGGACATTCCCTATTGTTGACTTACGGTTGTCTCTTTGCGAAGAAAGACAACGCTGTGAAAGTAGCCATTAACTGGAGTAGATAGACGCCATTTTATGTCTGTATCGAAGATAGGGAGTTCGCGAGTCGGAACAACTTGAATGAAATACACTCCACCTATAATCGTCTAAGAACAAAAAACACAGATCCTACAGGATGGAACTAAATTTGGCATCACACTGTCACCAGTAATACGCTAACCACACCATCGAAATTCGCGTAATCCAGAAAACACAAATGTAAACATGGAAACACGTCGTCACATTACGACAACCGGAAGACAACTCTGAACTATATATTAATGTAAATAGATGTAACATTTTATAATTACCATTTTAAGTGTGTATTTTTTTTAGATGTTAGTAGTTTCGTCAAGTTATCATACTTTCAGCCATTCCTATTCATCTTTTAACCTCTGTCTCACATCTACCATCATTTTTATTATGTGTCCAAGATATTGATAATGGAAATATCCGGTGCAGTCACCCGTGTGGCAAACGATCCTGGACTTCTAGTTCAGTGTGTAAAGAAAGAATAGGACCACTGTGTTCTTTAGACATGTCATAGAAGGAGACTGAGGAAAGTTAGGGGACAGGCTGACAGACTGTCACCTGTAAAGAATTTTAATTGTCACATCTTGTCTCAATTTCTTACTTTTCTCTTTTATCAAATAATCCTATAGACGGCATGCAGGTCAGAAATGCAGGTAAGAAATGCAGGTCAGCATACATTGCACTTTTGTTCTTTTATGGCAGACTCATAGGTGACGGAGAATGCTAGATGTTTCATCGCTGTGGATGGATCAAATAATCTGACAGAAGAAAGATGCGATAACTGACTCCGAATTGCGTGCTGTCTTCTGGCAAGACGTGATAATCCTGGTGCGCTGGAGTGCCTCTCTTCAAGGAACTAAACATGTAACCATGTTGTTGTTGTTGTTATTGTTGTTGTTGTTGTCGATATCCAAATGCTACTAGGAAGTTCTACTCTTGACAGATAACATTCATCCATAATAACTCCCACCCCCTTCCTTACACACCATTGCCTGTGAGACTTTATATTTGTCCGGGTGTTGCTTCAGTTACAAAACTCAGAAGGACCTGTGCTTCTATTCAGAAAGATTATGGGATATCAAGAGCTAGCTGTTCACAGCTAAAATGAGTATTACATCATCCTCGTCTTACCTCCTTCATTATCTTTCCCTGTACTTTGATGTCAAGTGTTTATTCCTCTTTAATTGTGCTGATTATTATACACATACTTCCGCGTACTATATATTTAACACAAAATCGCTTTCATTATGTGATTCGCAAACACATTTAAAAGTTAGATTTCACAATATCCGCTGTCTTGTGATAATAACAGAATTTACATTTACATGCAATTTTAAAATGTTGGTTTTCAGTGTCAGAAAATATTCTATCAGCAGATGGATGCCATTCATGTGAGATCAGCTATAATCTACCCATGAAGCCGGATAATTAAGTGAGCGACTGAAAGTTCAATGCAATTATCAACAACAATGTATGAATTGTATGATTTTCTCTGCTTAGAGAAGCTGGAAATCTGGTAATACACAAGATGGCCTGAAATTGCTTTAGATTATCAACTTTATTCAACTGTGTCGTTTAAAGAGTTTTCAGTTATTACAGAGAGGAACACTGTAAATTGCAGTTTACAATAATCTTCTCAAACCCGATGAAACATCAATGGAGAATCAGACATTGTTGTTTATAAAATCTTCTTACTCTGTGAATCTGTTCAACTGTCTTTTGTATTTCTGAAATTTGAAAGTAAAATGAGAAATTTGAAATATGCAGATAATATTTTATTACACTCTTGGGTAAAAAGGTTGCCCATAGATGTAATGTATAACATCTGCTTTCAATTGTATAGGTACCAACAAAACACAATTTTAAAAATAATATTTTCGAAGTTAATAAACACAGAGGTGTCATGTCTTTACACTGACCACAAATGAGAAGGATAAGAACATTGGAATTTGGCACAGTTACACAATAACATATAAATGAGAAATATTGTTGCTCTTCCAGCACGTTTTATTATGACTTGTAATTTTTACTGACACAAGAGTAATGATTTTTGGTGACTGGGTAGTCAAAAAACTTCATATCACATTTGGGGGTAGGGGTGAGGTACTTTAGAGATGTAGCAAATTGGGAACGTAAAGAGAAAGTTTTAAAAAGGAACACCGTTAACATTTTCGTTAATCCATAAATAAATTTCAGTTAACTATGAATTAATGATTAATTGAAGACAATAACTTGAAGGTATGGTTGAACTAAATGAATAAGTTGAACTAGTTGAAGGGAGAACCACTTTTAGTGAAACGCATGTTTCTTAACGCATTTATTTCAATGTTTGAATTATCTAATATTTTTTTCCTACTGATAATGTTGAAATCCTTTTTTTATGAAGCTGCTTTTGTGAAAGGATAATTTTGTGAAAATAACCAATAGTACGGTTCAATATATATAAACGTGATTGCATGGATGGTTCGATCGATCCACATACGGAAAGACGAAATAGACGGAAGAGCGATCGCTCGGACGATTCTACGGATAAAGAGTGATACACATAAAAGTTTATAAAATGGTAGACACACAGATAGCCAGATAGATAGCCACATAAATAGATACGTTTAACTACACTCGAAACCACAAGACATAATTATATACACAGATGACTCTGTTAACAGAAACACAAATAAAAGCGGTTGCAGTTTTGTTGCCTACAGAAACGGCGTGAAGTTGGTTGAGAAATCTTCAAAATATTCCACTGTCACATCGAGCATGAGGATAGAGATAGAGGGAGTTACAGCAGCACTTAATTGGTTGATAACTGATACATTAACACACTCGGTAATACACTCACAAAGCATGCTGAACACGATAGAAAAGTTCATGCTAAGAAAAGAATGGTGGGACTTATTGAATAACTCAGTTGCCCAGAACATTACATGGATATACTGCCCTGGTCATGCTGGGGTCAGAGGAAACGAGAGATCCGACTTATTTGCAGGCAATACGGCGATAGACGGCACATTGCTGAGAAGAGATAAAGCAGACTTAATGAAGGCAGTAATAAATTCATTTCAAGATGAAAATGATGTCAATGAGGCTGAGAATGTACACATACAGAGAATGTTAGACATGAGAGTATCTAGAGGTGAGGGTAGGAAAAGTAAATTTTATGAAAAGTAAATTTTATGAAAAGTCCCGTAGATCATACAATCAACACCTGACTGGGACTCTACCTACACTGAGTCTACCTACACTGGGATGGCTGCTGGAGCGGAGGCCGGAGCACTTATGGGAATGTTCCGCGTGCTGTGAAGCCAGTTTCTAATCAAGAACCAAGAAGAATCTAGATACGTTAAATATATAAACACAGATAGATAGCTAGATATGTTTATCTATGTTTCTTCAACGTGGAATACGGTGCATAATTGAATAGGCAAGGTAAGTGTTTTTAGTAACCAGTTTAATTCATTTTGCTTTACTATCGAATACGGTGCATAGTACAAAAACCAGTTTCACGTTCTTTCATTCTTAGTACTTGTCCGATATAAGTCCATGGTCGTCTTCTTATTTAATGTTTCTACAACAATAAGAAGAAAGCGATGTATATACATTAAATAACTAGATAAATAGATCTGTTTAATATATATATATCAGATATATAGATAGACTAGTAAATAGATAAATAATTAGATATATAAATAGATATATGATAGACAGATAGTTAAACTAATATGATGCATGTGATCACAAAGTATTACAATCTGTTCATATTTTGTATTACAAACAATATAACTAGGATATATTGTTTCTTCAATAGCTTTTTAATATTACTCCAACTGATCTCTAATATCTTGCATGTTAACACGCGTTCACACCCACACACGCAAATCATCGTTTTCTTAATTTAATTACACATGCCATGGTAGAAGTTCCTCTACAACAAATCACATTGTAGTCCCATTGGTTTCCTGGTTCAAAGCCAAAGAATGTAATTAATAAAAGTACACAATCAAACAGAAGCAACGAAATAAAACATACGCTGTCTAGTTAGTGGATTGCAAATGTCAGTCTTTACTTCAATACAATGTTCACGATTCACCACACAATATGATCCCCTAGAGACAGGGACATGTAGAGTGACAATTGCATGGAAATGAGCGCCTATTGAATAGAATTGTCATTGAGTAAACATTCGGATTGGTGTTTTCGCCAGCGAGAATATCAGTGCAGTTTATGAAGTTATGATATCTGGGTATATGAGTATATATATATATATATATATATACACATAAATTATTCTATCCAATTGTAACCCGTCAGGGTCATGGGGGTACCACATTGGATGCTTCAGCACACATGGTCTTATAAGCGATTTCTATTTTGAACGATTTGGGCACCGATTGCCAAAAGTACTCAAAGCCCATAACTTTGTAGCATCACGCGATAACCCGCAGATAACTCCGAAAAATAAATCTGTAAACAAGACGTCACTATAGGGAATCAAACCTGCGATGTTTTTAACATAAGACAAAAAGTATTAACCACTATGCTAGGGAGATCACGAATTATTGATTAATGACAGTGGCACCTGTGTTATCATTAGCCATATTAGCTTGTGTCTCTACTATTTTAGTATCTGTAGTAGACCATAGCACACACAACTTCCTCATCCTAGTAATGGTGTTCTGGTTGTTAGTAATGTTATAGTTATTATGTGCAAAAATAGATAACATATTTCTAGAGAAAAATTTGTAGAGAGAATTTCCCCCCCCCCCCCCCATTTTTATCATTAAATAAACAAATAGAACAAATATATGCGATAAACGTAATGATGTATCTTCTGTTAATTAAAAAAAGAAACATGTTAACAACGCCATGATGAGTCAACTATTGTTCAGTTAAACTCACGTGAATGCTTGTAATTTCTCTTATCAATGGACACTGCTGACCATCCAGTCAGAGTGAATGAGAGAATACCAGAATGCAGCATCACGTTTTGTACACATCCGAAATTGACGAACAGGAATTGGCTAGGTTATATATGTACACAATCATATCAAATATTCAAACAACTGTCGCATAAGGATACAGTCAATGATATGTGTAATCTTTAATATATACGCTGTAAAAAAGTCTTATCTTTGATTCCGTTCTTGAAATATAGAGGTTTACTGTTAGCATCAAAACATGGATCAATAATAATGAGAACAAATTAAATTAAGAAAACGTGAGACCTTTATATCTCTTCTAAAATAGTTGGTTAGTCGTCTGATCATGACTGTAGCATTCAGTATACGTTCATGTGTTCCTATTTTCTAATCATAAGTGTTCCTATTTTCTAATCATAAGTGTTCCTATTTTCTAATCATAGGTGTTCCTATTTTCTAATCATAGGTGTTCCTATTTCCTAATCATAGGTGTTCCTATTTTCTAATCATAGGTGTTCCTATTTCCTAATCAGCATGTGGTAACTAACTGTTCTAGTTCTGTATTGATTGATCTCTTATTTTTATTCCTATATGTCACTTGTTCTTGCAATTTCATGCTTCCCTCCAGGATCCTACATTCTGGATATAGACACAGAGTAAGACACACACAGTTCATCCTCCAACTGGCTTAATCCTCGATTACATTCACAATAGCATCGCGGTCCATCGAACATAATCGGGTACTGATAAAAAAGCGCAGAATGCGAAGGAACCGTGTTCTCTGCAATCATAAGAATTCGGCAGTCTCTCGGTAGTATGCAATGGGAGCGGTTCCATAGCATCCTTGACATTTGAAACAATCGCGCGATTACCGACGCATAAGCGTGATCCTGTGTTCACGCGTAATTACTCCCAGTGCACGAGAGCCTGTAGATATCCCTACCAAGTTTGGATGTATATGCCCGTAAATCCGGCAAACAGTGACACTACGCATCGAAGTTTTCTGGATTACAAACTTCTGGAAATCTAAGTTGCACTATTGTCTTAATACAAGAGATACTCAGCGGGAGTTTGAGAATGAAAGCTATGAAATCATCACCGCTTGTAACAATGTAAACTTGTATTTCCATGAATTCCGAAAGTATGTTGCTTGTCAACTGTCTCACGTCATAATAAGTAGCTCTTTCAGTAATATGGTCAATCTACAACACACGATTATGTCAGTTAAACAACATAGCGAGGATCAAAATCTTTCCCCCATGCAAAGAAGACAAAACTAATTCACGCAAACAGAAACTGACCCCAAATTAAAATAGTTATTGAAGAAGAACAATTTAAAAATGTCAAAAATGTGAATATTTTGCTTCAACCATTAACACCATAGGAGATTGTTCACCGTAACATGATCCGCACGCATGGCTTTTTGCCGTAACGACCTCTTAGCTGGAATTATTACGTGCCCGGGCAAAGGTCACCTTTTTTGTAAACAATGTCACCGTCGTGATCTAACGTGTGTTACACTGTGGGTTGATTAATCTTGCTTTGTTATGGTATCTTTAAGAAAGTATGTGTAATTTCTTCTAATATTGTCATACTAATATATCGCATAATAATATTATACGAGAAGGCAGCAGATATGCCTCTAACGTGTCGTGTTCATGGCTGCAAGTCTAAATATCATCCAGCTTAAAGTTTATGTGACTGGATTTAAACTTCCCTCGGATATAGAGCTTAGAGAAGTGGATAATATGTATCTCACGAAAGGACTAGACACCGAATAAATCAAGTGTGGTATGTAGCAAACTTTTTCTTTTAATTGATCTTATTCATTCAGACAGGTTTACAGATATACATCGTGTTGAACATGTAATTCCACGACAAATACCCGCTTTACAATAGAATGTATACCCATCTATTTTTACTGGTGTACCATCCTACCTTTATATTAAAATAAAATACAGCTTCGTAAAGATCATGAACAACGTACCGCACAAATTACTAGTATTCATGAACAGAAAGTTAATGAATGATTGTCTTTAGATGTTATTACAGATTTTCCAGACCTACCTACATACACAGATAGTAAATAAATTGAAAGAACTGTTAAAGAACAAGTGGCGCTATACTACTGTTCATAAAAATCCCACACTGCACATAGGAAGTAAGAGCTAATCCCTTGCAATTCCGGGGGTTCTCAAACAAACAGAACAAACACATATTTCATTATTAACAGTATTATTATGTATAATCAGTGTAAGAACACATAATATTCATTCCTGAACGTTTTCACATATTGATCATGTTTTTAGAAATAATATTTGAGCAACTAATGACCAAATTATAGACATGAGGGTGTTGTACACTTTATTTGAAAACAAAAAAAAAACTATAAAAAAGGATAACAAGACATGCTCATTGTAAATCCTAATATATTTATTAGTAGTGAAAAACTTGTGAAACTTTCCTTGAATGTGTATATATGGATGTATTAATAATATATAGCAGTTTTCTGACCAACAATTGTTTAATAACAATTAATTAAAATGAAAATTTAAGAGCATATTTTTTCCAGATTTTATCAAATATATTGTCACCCTCACATTTTTAAAATTCATTTAATATTTTTTTTAAACAAAAATAAGTTCAACTATTTTATAGATAGGCCTATAAATAATACATTGCCAAACATTTTCATATATAATAATATACTTTAGAAATAATTATTAAATGATTTATGGCAAAATTCGTGACATGGGTGTATAACACATTATATGCGATGAAAAACACTAAAAACATGATAACATGACATGCACATTGCAAATCTTTATATACTTTTTAGTAGGTAAAAACCTTGTAAAATTGTCCTAGAATGTGTATATATGCATATATTTATAAACTGTTAGTTGCTGCATTAGATTATTTTGCTGTAATTGTTACTGCAGCAACAATACAGTTACGTCAGTTACATTCATTTGCATGTAATCAAGGGCGACTTGCTTCGTGACGTAATTTACCGGAAGCACACCCTGCTTCTAACGTCGACGGTCACGCCTCATGTCTGCTCTGTTTCGAGCGTACACTCTCTCCCACCAGGACATCTTTAAAACACTCGGAGGTCTTTCTCTTCGAATCTTCGGACAGGGTAAAATCTGTTTTCACCATATCTCTGCCTACCTCTTGCTCGCTTCCATTCGACTTTACCCTCAAGTAGGGTCTTCAACAAGGTGTATTTTTTTAAATATGTCCAAAATATTTTATTTGCCTGATCTTTATTTCCATTAATCCTTTCGCTTCTTTCTTCATAATAAGTGTTGTTTGAACCTCTTTGTGTGTATTCTTCTCTTTCCATAATGTTCTACCTATTCTGTTTTAAGCTCACATCTCAAAGACATCAATTCTATCTTCTAATTATAAGACCGATAGTGTTATGCTATATGGGGTCAAATCTCAAGCCTGACGTTCCTAATTATTTTATCGCTATAAACTGCAAGATCTATGCCATCATCTGCAAGCGTTGCATCATAACGCACGTACGTGAGCCTATATGGAGGCTCGCAGATGGAATCTGCACATATCTGTACAGCATAAATAACTATATTGACACTCATGTTTCTGACCACTTCAATGGCACATGCTATTGGATTATTATGATACTCCTACAACGGTCATTAAGTCGTGCTTCTTGGATGACCAGACACGTCATTCGTATATATGTCGTATATATTTGTCAACAATATATACAAATTTGGCACGATTACGATTGAACCCTTTGGGATCAATTCCCGTCAGTCGTATGTATAATATCCTGCTGTCCCGTCATATTTCTGTGTGTTGTGTTTCAGCAATATTTGTGTGTGTTTTGTCTATTTTATGGTTGTGTTGTTTCACTTCTGATCTTCTAGTTTTAACCCCTCCGGTTCATATCTATATTTTTGCTCTTCTACGTAAATGTCAATAGCACTGTTCTTGCTCGTTTGTTTTGTTGTGAATGTTTTTGCTAGAGGTCATTAATATGTCGATTTGTGCCTGTTACTATGTGTGTTCCCAGTGATAAACAAAACTTCATGTTCCAAGTTTCATGTCCCAAGTCTTCATGTTCCACGTTTCGTCTGAAAAATCCAAGGCATTTGGCAAAAAGAAAGTCACAGTTACAATTATTAAGAAGCTATATTTTCCCATTGGTAACACATTATTGTGAATTTCGAGCAGTGATATCTGCAATGAACAAGAAAATATCAGTGTTTGAAGAGAATGCCTTAGAAAGGTCCTAAGAATATCATGGACAGATGTACGATCAAACACAGATATACGTAAAGACATTAACACAGAATGAAATTGTTTCCTCAAAACTATAAATAACACAAGCTCACATATTTTGGACATATGAAAAGAGATAATGAGCAAAAACGATTAATCATGGAGAGTAAGATCCCAGACAGAAAATAAGAGACAGACCTAGATCACAATGGACGCAGGATATGAAAGATAGGTATAAAAACATGTCATACTGTATCATTCACGTTTAGGAGTTACAAGGGGTATTCGAGTGTCTTGTGTGATAAAGACCGCGTGACCTTGCTATCTCCACGTCATGTTCAGGGTGGGTTCTTTAATTTACACTCTGACAGACAAGAACCCGTCCTTATCCGGGATTGACCTCTGGATCTCACGGGTGTGAGACCAACGCCCTAACATCTCGGCCATGCAACACACGACATTCCGGTAGTTGTAACTAATTTGTGGCAAGTAACAAAAGTAGCCGAAAGTACTCAAAGCACTGAATACGACACTGGAAGAAGAATGTCATTTCGCAAAGAACAGGGATGCTTACATATTGGCAGAAATGATAACCTTCAGCAAAATACAAGTCACATAGAAAAATATCATGTTCAAATGGATTTGTCATTCTAGCAATAATGAACGATTTATCATTCGTCTGTGAAAAAACAGCACTTTTGTCTCTTAAAGTTAAACATTTTCAGTTTTAATATTTAACCTTAGGTATATATTTTTGTACAGCTGTCTACACCATTAAGTTAGTTATCCTTACGTATTAAATGTCTTCATATAAACTGCCACTGTTCATTACCAGACAACACGATCAAAACCAAGCCAATGTTTAGTCTATTGACGATAATATAAACGTTAGGAAAGATGAATTACGTCTGCTAAAAAAAATGATGGATTAAATCAAGTTTATAATAGATACGTTCCCGTGAAAGATATGGCTATTGATTATAAATTGTGTTGTTATAGAGATTTTCGGTTAGAGGAATTTCAAAACACGTTTGGTATTTTTTTATGGTTACATGTTGTCAGCTCATAGACGAAATTCCAATACATTAAAACCATTATTTCTTGTAATATAACCTCTTTGTCTGTTCTTATATTATCAGAATTTTTGCGATATATATATTTGTATATAAGGCATTTTGCAAAAAGAAAGTAAATCAAAGATACAATTATTAAGAAGCTATATTTTCCCTATATATATATATATATATATATATATATATATATATATATATATATATATATATATGGCTAACTCTGTAACTCTATATTCTGTCTTTCGGGTACAAGATTTGCGGAGACTTGATAAAATGCAATTAAATTTGGTACATCGCTTACTTAGGTAATTTGACCCACGTAGCCGTTATGAGAAATATTAAACGTTTATAATTACTGTAAAAATCTATATCGATCGATTATTGATGCAATAATCTCCCAGTACAGCACTTTCTTGACCCTAATCTTCATACATTTCTACTCACTGACCTTGACACTACATCACATGATTTTGACAATAACCGATAGATCTCAATTTAAGAACACAACAGGAAGGCTGATGTAAACAATATTCTACTATTCGCTCATAGGCAGATATATTCACGACATTAGCAAAAGGCAAGAAGAAGTAATACAACGTATAGCAAAGTAAATGTCGATCGAAATCCAAAAAAGATTATTTCTAGATCTAATGCCACCAACTGCTGATCTAACCTTTTTTGTGCAACGGTCAGAGATTAAACGTTTACCAATAGTGTCAATGGTTACAAGATATTTTATATAAATACTATATTACGCACAAATGATATAGTTGAGCTACTTCAAATTCGACAGTCAGATCCAGTTTCATGGTGATATGCCAATAAGCAAAGATTTCCAAGTATGGCTAGACTGGGGCAGGCATTTCTTGCACCACCACCTACAAGTGTGCCATCGGAAAGGCTGTTCAGTGCTGCAGGAGACATTATCACTGACCAGCGTAGTAGCCTTTTACCACAAAATGCGGAGACGTTGATTTTCCTGAAATACAACTCGTCCCTTCTTGACTCTGAGATTTCAACTTCACAGCCATAATGAAGACTGGCTGACCGAAATAGTGAAATTACTGAATGAATATACTCGTATTTCAATAAATTCAATCTTTTCAATGTAGTGTTGTTGTGAGTTGCAACTGAGCTGCCAATTTGCCAACTGAAAACAATGTGAAAACTAAAAACTGAAACTGAAAACTAAAAATTAAAATTACTAAATTAGCATTATGTGCTTATGTATAACGTTTCATCTTGAACTTATGGACTTGATATTACTTATTCTAATGTAAATATAATTATTTTACTTTTACATGATTTAATATGAGTATATATCATCATTGTCATGTCTATAGTAATGAACTGCAGTAATAAACAGTCGAGTTACTCCACTCACCTAAGTCAAGTGATATAGTACGTTATTTTATTTTTATTTTTTTAAATTTGTAAATCCGGCTCCGTCCGGATCTAACTTCATAAATCTGGTCAAATCCGGGTCCGGCCGGATTTCAAAAATATTGAATCCAGTACAGCCCTAGTTATAATCCGTTTCACTAATTTTGCTTAACCATTTGAAAATGTAATATTTAACATGTTCTTCAGCATGTAATATTCTTGCATAAAGTCATATAGTCTTGTGTAGTGATCTTTCGACTTTAACTGCAAAACGTTATGCTCTATGCATAAAATAGATAAGCCCTTCATTCGCACATGCCCTTCATTATTTACTGAAAAACTACCTGAAATATTTAGGTTCTCCTAAATAAGGTCTTCTATTGCGAATTTAAATAATTTCTTTTTAGGAGCCGAGCCCATCTTAACAAAGTCAACGAGCCAGATACAATGATGCACGTACATTGTCGACAACATAGACATAGGGGAAAAAATAAGTTTCAAATTAAAAATAGACACTGAAGGGGAGGGAATCAATTAATGTTTCTCGAGTACGTCCGTAGATTGAAATAAAGTCACAATTACGTCTACCCTCCAGAATAGAGGACATCTCAAATCTTGTACCGTACGTCCATATTTAGATAGTCATTTAGTACGTGTTAAAGCTATGTACAATAAACAAACAATTATAAGACAGAATTGATGCCTTTGAAATATGGATATATAGAAAAATAGGGAGAACATTATGAAAGAGAAGAAAACAAACAAAGATGTTCTAGGAACACTTCATATGAAGAAAGAATTATTAAAGGAAATAAATATCAAGCAAGTAAAATATTTTGGACAAATTTAAAAGACATGACACTTTGTTGAAAACCTTACTTGAGGGTAAAGTCGAAGGGAGGCGTGCAAGAGGTAGACATAGATACAATTTGGAGAGAGACAATCCTCAAACATCACATGATGGATAGGTGTGAGCAGAATGCTCCACAAAAACAAGATACAGGGGATGGTTGAGGTCTGTTGCAGCCAACCTTCGTTGCGAAGACATCACTTGAAGATGATGAAAGCTATGTACAAATCTCACATTATAAAAATTGTTAGGAGAAACATTAATCAGATCTGAAATATTTCGTCTAAGCTGCGCGGCTGTGTTTTCGCTCATCCTCTCCTATAGTGCCACATATGGAATGAAACACTACGCGCACATAGTCTGGAATTGTCATTAAACTGCGTTTTTTTAAAGCTGGTCAAACCGCCGTCTGATTTGAGCATGTGTGAACACGTTTCCAGAGTAGTAGCCACACGACCCTACAGGGTTATTGGTTGATAATAAACATATATAGAGAGAACGTAGAACTGGATCTGCACGGGAGAAAGTTCAGAGTTAATAATAATTCTCATTCGCAAGCGAATATATACATAACAATGAAAAAGACCAACATGCTTGATGTTGTGAAGTCCTCAGATGGCCGAAAAGTCCAATCTGGACTCTCAAAAAATCCCCTGAAAAAACAATTTGAATAGGAATGAAGAAGAGGAGAGTAAGCAGTCTGACTTTTAAGTTTAAAAAAAAATGTTTTCAAATGTTTTTTAATGACTTCTTAATTAAAAAAAAAAGTTTTTAATGTCTGCTGCAATATTCTACTCGTTTTTATAAAATGTTTAAACATTCTTAACCGTACTCAAGTCGTGGCAAGCTGGGTGATCAAGAGTTGTGGTTTAATAACCGCACTGATCGAACCATGGCAAGCTGGGCGGTCAAGAGCTGTGGTTTAATAACCGCACTGATCGAACCATGGCAAGCTGGGCGGTCAAGAGCTGTGGTTTAATAACCGCACTGATCGAACCATGGCAAGGTGGGCGGTCAAGAGCTGTGGTTTTCCAAGAGCGTGGTCAACGCTGAAGTGCTTGTCAGAAATCATCATTGTTACAGCATGTCTTGTCTCGCATTCTTACTTTTGTCTACTGTCCAATAGTCTTCCTGGAGAATAAAAAGATGAAGGCAAGCGGACAGTTGGTGTCTTGCTCTTTCTCTGAATATCTGTGTCGTTTTATCAATCGGTGAAACCTCCCTGAAACCTCTCTGAAACCTGGTGTCACTCGTTTTCTTTCTTTCTCCTTTCACTCAGTATATGTGCTTATTGTTATCAATCGACTAAAGCCAGGTCTCTCTCTCTCTCTCTCTTTCTCTCTCTCTCATTATGTGTTTCTTGTTATCAATCGAGCGAAACTAGACAATCGCTGCAATGTTCGAAAAATATCTTTCGATCCAAGACTCCCACTAATGATGATATTTATAACTCTGTGGGCGCTAGATCGCCTACATTACACAAGTTTATGTGACTGCCCCAGTATCGATACAACGCCTCCAACAAGAGGCTTCCGCGTGTTTAAATCTGTTTATAGGAGGAGACCCAGTAACAGATTTTAATGGAATGTTCTTTATAATAGTTATCAAATCTGTGTGCACTGTACTTGTAAACCTCTGCTTGACCTTGCCCTAAATAGTTAAATATATTAATTCTATATAATGTTGTAACTCACTAAATAACTCCGTTTTTGCAAATGTCAATCACACATTACCTCAGTTGTTTACGAATTTCAGTTTCAAACACTCACTGTTTGACTCGCTCCTCAATAAGCACTTTTAAATTCTCAATTTCAGTCACTCATAAATTCAAGGTTTTTAACATTTCTTCAAGCACTCACTTGTACATGGATTATTTCGTTAATCTCTTTCTTATTCACTCCCACGTTCATACATTCAGTTACTAACTCACACGCATGTTCTCTCGCTCGATAACTCACTCTCGTATTTCCTAACTCACCCTCTGACCGAAACCCCGGCAGTGAAGACCCCTGTACATAATAAATTAGAGACTTCATTATTTATGTTTTTTTATTACTGTTATGTTTCCGTTTGTCAATATTTATATACTCACTCTGAGTATATTTATATACCTGGAGTAAAAAATGCCAGTCAAACCAGCATGTCAAAAATAGCCAAGGTGACTAAAAGTATATAAATAGTGACTAACGAAAACACGACAATAATCAACAACGTAAATGAATGAAGTCATAGTTAATTCTGTATAGAGGTCCTGTAAGTACAGTCGAAGGTCACGCTCTATCAAACACACACTTTTGTTTACTAAACATCTACTTCACAAATTGGTTTTATTTGCTCTGTAATCGCGAAAATAAACAATACGACCTCTGGTGAACACATCCGTGCCGCTTCTATATTTAGAAGCGTGCATTTATGTACGTGCAGAATTTAAATGTACGTGCAGATTTATGTACGTGCAGAATTATGTACGTGCAGATGTATGTACGTGCAGATTTATGTACGTGCAGATTTATGTACGTGCAGAATTTAAATGTACGTGCAGATTTATGTACGTGCAGATTTATGTACGTGCAGAATTTAAATGTACGTGCAGATTTATGTAGGTGCAGAATTATGTACGTGCAGATTTATGTACGTGCATAATAAAAATATATTTTGCGTGAGGGATATCAGAACAAAAATTACCTACTAACTAAATATGTTTATAACTCAAACACTCACTCATATTTCATCTCACTCATATTTCATCTCACTCATATTTCATCTCACTCATATTTCATCTCACTCATATTTCATCTCACTCATATTTCATCTCACTCATATTTCATCTCATTCATATTTCATCTCACTCATATTTCATCTCACAATCTCCGAAAGACGGGGTAAAATATCCCCATAAAGTAACTTGTTCCAGATTATTAGGTTCTTGGAACTAGTCACACCAGTTATGTAAGAATTGCAAGAAAATTGAAAAGAATAGTGGCGTCGTTGATACACTTCACTGTATTGTGCTAGGTGACTCCTGTTAGTTTCCCGCTATTTTAATTTGTCATTTTTGCAGACAGCCAATGCAAATCACGGGAAAAGGTAAACAGGCCATTCTAGAAGGCTGCTTTCCAATAAACCAAAAGGTCTTATATATTATATATCGTATACATTAGTAATATATATTATTACTGCTATGTTTACGTTTCAGCTCACTTGTCTAATATTAAAATAACAACACTGTCCTTAAACCATGACCGTTTATAATATAAGACCTATTTGCTAATAGGAAATCCAGCCTTCTAAGATGGCCCCATTTACTATTCCCTTCATTCTCGTGGGCTGTCACACAAAGTATATTCATAGTAACCAATGAAAATCATGGAAATAATCAAAAGAGTCATTAAGAAGGCTTGATTTCTTATTAGCCAATAGGTCTTATAACTCTACACGGTCATGTTTAACCGCATACAAAAGTAATCGCTGAATGAAACACTTTCATAATCGAATCGTTATAGACAGTGTCCAAGCCGTTCTCCAGAATATTCCTGTGTGCAGATTCCAACCAGCAGTACTTTTCTTATCTGATGCGACTGGTCATTGGTCACTTTGTATATACTTTCTGTCGCCAGCCAATGAACAGCACAGATTATTTCGGATGAGCCCAGATAAGTAACGCTGTTTGAGATTTGTGAGCAACAGTATTCCGGAAAATTATCCGCGTCAATTGCGTGTGTGTTTGTAAATTACTCATATCTGACTCGAATATTGTTGTTTTCTTGCACTGAAAGCGCTCCATGTCACATTGTGTTTGTGCATGCGCGCGTGCGTACGTGCGTGTGTGGGTGGATGGGTGGGTGCGTACGTGCGTGTGTAAATTAATCATATCTGACTTGAATATCGCTGTTTTTGAGACTAAATCTGTGAACAATCGACAACCATTATATCCATTTCATGTTTTATTGTTATTTGTGGCAGACACGCACGCGTATACACTCTATCACATGTGCGCATATACACTCTAGCACACCGACGAACATACGTTCACTAACAACCAATAAACATTTCTGATCCGTGTGTGATAAACACAAAAGTGCCATCGATTTAACCACAGGTCCTCAAATTAAACACACATTTATTACACAGCATGACACAACAGCCATCTTTAAACCACACATAAAACTGAAAACAAAGCTCTGAAATTAGCGCCAGCCCAAATCCTGGAAGTGCATTACTGAAACTCGAAATAAAGACCGTTTGTGTTTTCGTTTCCCACGAAGCTCTGGTTTAACGTTTTGTTGATTTCTTTTACGACAATAGGGCTTTAGCCATTACCATATTCAATTGACTTGGAAAGGTACTCACACGCACACGTGGCTGAATTAAATTAGATTCACTGCAGATAGGCTGAGAATTTGTTAACACTGTTTGGTCCTGGTTTTAATAGAATTTAAGAAAGACAGACGGAAAAATGTGAACGAGTTGACTGATTAATTATCTTGAGTTTGAAATCTCACACGTGAGCGGAGAGGTAAATTGACATTATTACTGCTACTCATATTTGAATGCATGTCGCGCACCAGAAAGCACTCAACCGATGCTTAAAGCGTGCTCCCGTTGACAGAGTGCGAACCTTGTGACATTACACGTCTCAGTTTGCCCGGACTGCAGGTGTGTGACCTAGATATCTGTAGCATTTTAAAAGAACATTCAGGTATATTTGTTATTTGCATTCGTGTGATCTATGTGTATAATTTGTTTTGTCTCTGCTTGTGTGCTGTTTTGTCTGTCTGTTTTTTGTTTTGTCTCTGTCCGCTGTTTTGTTTCCTTCTGTCCGCTGTTTTTGTTTACGAAGTGAAAATTGTTACGCATTATTTGTTGTGTGTCGTCAACCACATTTTCCTTTGTTTCCAAATTAATAATAGAGATTTCAACAGAAGAAAGGACTTCTTTTCAACAAGTTTGTTAAATGGTGGTTTTAGCAATAATATTTTGATGCCGCTTAATTGTAGATGGAGACTGTTGTATCCACACCATTACTTTATTGGCAGTCATTTACATTAACTTGTGTGATTTCTTTTAAGGTTAGAAACATGTGTTTGGTTTGAACATTTGTCCAGTGGTATTGACTTCATCGCACCTGGAAGATGTGAGATTGCTGTGCCATATGTAGTTGAAAATAATAATTCAAATATCAAATATTATTAAAATTCTGTTTTAAAAATAATAAAATACATACATTCTATGTTTTTGTCTTATTTTAGTAAACGGAATTTTAACATATGTTCGTTTATATATATATATATATATATATATATATATATATATATATATATATATATATATATATATATATATATATATATTCCTCTAGGTGGACAGTTTTACTACAATTTA
Source organism: Meghimatium bilineatum (assembly GCA_034231615.1). Taxonomy (NCBI): domain Eukaryota; kingdom Metazoa; phylum Mollusca; class Gastropoda; order Stylommatophora; family Philomycidae; genus Meghimatium; species Meghimatium bilineatum. The sequence continues at coordinate 54,340,845 of CM067304.1, forward strand.
TCTTGCATTTGGTAGGCCCTATATGTAGAAGGTGGAAAACAACAAAAAATATTATTATAATAATTATAGTAATATTGACATTATTACTTCTCATATTTGAATGCATGTCGCGCACCAGAAAGTACTCAAAGTTTATTAAAATATGTTTTTGTTGTGCATTTTAATCTTGACAAAGGAGACTAGACCGAAACGTTAATTTTGTAAACTGTAAATCACATGACATCTGCTAATAGTAAACACAATGACAGACGACTTTTCGACTAAATAGCCTTAATCATGATGATAAACAACGGCGATGATAAACAGCAGTAATGTAGCTGTAGCCAAAGTGAAATAAATTGATTTATTTTGTTTTACCAATTCTATGAGTATGCTTTGTTGGGCTGTCTACGACGTCAGAGTCAATGAGAAAGCCTGCTGAAAAGTCACTTTTATTGTTCATGGACACGCGTGTGTTGGAGGTAATTAAAGATTAGACAGACTTGCCAGTGTGACCACAGTAACTAGTTCAATCGACCGTGCTGGTATTTTGAATAAAAAAAGGAGATTTAAACTAATTGGAAGATGATATCTGACGATGTATTTTTTCTTTAGTGTCTATGGCTATAATGCTATCTATCTACAAATCCGTACCCGCCAGGGTCGTGGGAGTACCAGATTGGATGCTTCAACACACAAAGTCCTCCAGCGATTTCTGTCTTCAACGATGCGGATGAGTGAGGAAAAAATCTTGTCCTGTCCATTCCTTAATGTTATCTGTCGATGTCTTTAGTTTGTCTCCTCTGCTTCTCCTCTCTTCGTCAGTTCCCTGCAGTATTATTTTTGACTAGGAAGCATGTCTGCATTCATATCCAAACCATGCTCGTTTTCGTCGCTTTACTATTGAAAACAATGGTTCGTGTACATCTGCATACATCTACATTTTATTTCTTACGTACACATTTTAAGTTTAGGGGACGTTGTTTGTAAAAGACTGGAGCGGTTATCTATGTTTAGCGGAAGTTGTTGGTAAACGACTGGAGTGGTTACTTTTGTTTAGGGGAAGTTGTTGGTAAACGAATGGAGTAGTTATTTATGTTTCGGTGAAGTTGTTGGTAAACGAATGAAGTGGTTATGTATGTTTAGGGTTAGTTGTTGGTAAACGACTGGGGTGGTTATTTATGTTTAGGGGAAGTTGTTGTTAAACGACTGGAGTGGTTATTTATGTTTAGGGGAAGTTGTTGGTAAACGAATGGAGTGGTTATTTATGTTTAGTGGAAGTTTTGGTTAACGACTGGAGTGGTTATTTATGTTTATGGAAAGTTGCTGGTAAATGACTGGAGTGGTTATTTATGTTTAGGGAAAGTTGTTGGTAAACGAATGGAGTGGTTATTTATGTTTAGGGGAAGTTGTTGGTAAACGACTTTGGTGGTTATTTATGTTTAGGGGAAGTTGTTGGTAAACGAATGGAGTGGTTGTTTATTTTTAGGGGAAGTTGTTGTTAAACGACTGGAGTGGTTATTTATGTTTAGGGGAAGTTGTTGGTAAACGAATGGAGTGGTTATTTATGTTTAGTGGAAGTTTTGGTTAACGACTGGAGTGGTTATTTATGTTTATGGAAAGTTGCTGGTAAATGACTGGAGTGGTTATTTATGTTTAGGGGAAGTTGTTGGTAAACGAATGGAGTGGTTATTTATGTTTAGGGGAAGTTGTTGGTAAACGACTTTGGTGGTTATTTATGTTTAGGGGAAGTTGTTGGTAAACGAATGGAGTGGTTGTTTATTTTTAGGGGAAGTTGTTAGTAAACGAATGGAACGATTATTTATGTTTAGGGGAAGTTGTTGGTAAACGACTGGAGTTGTTATTTATGTTTAGGGGAAGTTCTTGGTAAACGAATGGAGTGGTCTTTTATGTTCAGGGGAAATTGTTGGTAAACGAATGGAGTGGTTATGTATGTTTAGGGTTAGTTGTTGGTAAACGACTGGGGTGGTTATTTATGTTTAGGGGAAGTTGTTGTTAAACGACTGGAGTGGTTATTTATGTTTAGGGGAAGTTGTTGGTAAACGAATGGAGTGGTTATTTATGTTTAGTGGAAGTTTTGGTTAACGACTGGAGTGGTTATTTATGTTTATGGAAAGTTGCTGGTAAATGACTGGAGTGGTTATTTATGTTTAGGGAAAGTTGTTGGTAAACGAATGGAGTGGTTATTTATGTTTAGGGGAAGTTGTTGGTAAACGACTTTGGTGGTTATTTATGTTTAGGGGAAGTTGTTGGTAAACGAATGGAGTGGTTGTTTATTTTTAGGGGAAGTTGTTGTTAAACGACTGGAGTGGTTATTTATGTTTAGGGGAAGTTGTTGGTAAACGAATGGAGTGGTTATTTATGTTTAGTGGAAGTTTTGGTTAACGACTGAAGTGGTTATTTATGTTTATGGAAAGTTGCTGGTAAATGACTGGAGTGGTTATTTATGTTTAGGGGAAGTTGTTGGTAAACGAATGGAGTGGTTATTTATGTTTAGGGGAAGTTGTTGGTAAACGACTTTGGTGGTTATTTATGTTTAGGGGAAGTTGTTGGTAAACGAATGGAGTGGTTGTTTATTTTTAGGGGAAGTTGTTAGTAAACGAATGGAACGATTATTTATGTTTAGGGGAAGTTGTTGGTAAACGACTGGAGTTGTTATTTATGTTTAGGGGAAGTTCTTGGTAAACGAATGGAGTGGTCTTTTATGTTCAGGGGAAATTGTTGGTAAACGAATGGAGTGGTTATTTATGTTTAGGAAAAGTTGTTGGTGAACGACTGGAGTGGTAGGCCAGATGGTTGAGTTGTCAAAGACTAGAGTCACTCGCTCGGATTCGTGCTGTAAATGCTACAGAGCATAGACATTGAATTGAAAAGAGATTCATAGAATTGATCAAGAAACCATTGAACAATGACACACACAACTTGCTAAGAATTCTGATTTGCATTGGCGTCGAGATAAGCTAAAATCACCAGCACAAAGAGAAAATCGACAAGTTATGAATCGAGAATACCAACGTTGTCGTAGACAGCATGGAATTGTTGAGCAAACACAGGGACGTCGACCTGCGGATTCCGAGGCTCACTGATTGTTACAAATGCGTCGAAATAAAGTAATTTCAAATGCAGCAGAAAATGTTGCTGAGGATCGTGTTGCTGCACATAACTGGAATGTTTGATATTATATGTCAATTTTGTGGTGCTAAAAAGTTTTTGGACCTAACAATTACAAGTTTACAAGTTTTGAATAAAGGAAAAGATCATGCTCTCAAAGCCATAAGACATCTATGGTAATAAGCTGGAGTATCCCGAATTGTTGCGCTGGATTCTCTCTGATAATGCACACCCTTCTTTTTTTCTTCTTCATTCGTTCACTTGAAACATGTCTATATCTGTAATTCTGTCTCCTTAATAAAACTCACTGTCTTTTGTAGTTCATACAGTGTCTCATAGAGCTTTGATTCCAGTGTTGTTTCCTCTGACCATAGTCCTGCTAAAGTAAGCAGAGTGCTGAAGACGGAGGCATCCAGCCAAAAGGCGCACAGATAATCAGGATGCCACGCACAAAACACAATGCACACCCTAAATACACACATTGTCGCGAGAATGTTTGCTTCCATAATATGCCACTTTCTTTCGCGTCAATGGGAGCAAAAATTACGAATTGTTAAGGTCGAGGTCCATATGTTTTAAAAGTTTATGGACAAACATATCATCCAATTTCTCATACACAACCGCCATACAACAAAGTTACACAGTTCTCTCAGTTGTATGTTTTGGACAGCACTCAAGCAACAGACGTTCGACAAGCACACGCAGCAAATGCTACATGCGAAAAAGTAATTATTGATAAACTCGATCGAATTTTTTCGTCAGCACAATAGACTAGCACACTCGTGTCTGTTAATGCGTGGTATCGAAACAAGATAGTCAGAATGCTACTCAAACTGGAAAAGAAATCCAAATAGTAAACATGGTCTTCAAGCGTGATCGTTAATCTAATCAACATCGCTATAATGAACCAATATCTCTAACGAGATTGTAATTGTTTTCGTCATCGAAGTTGGAGAACCACACTTTTATTGCGACATTCATAAAATATTGGTATTGTATTCGACTGTATTCGATGATATGGTTATGAAATGTATGATGTCCTATTCGCTTTTGTTTTCATATGATGAGCCAGGTTGGCAAGAACATATGCAATGTGAGCATATCAGATTCATCATCATCAAGTTCCGTGCCGTATGGCGTTGGCGATCATATCTTTCCATGTACATCGATTTCCAATATAAGTCATCATCTCTGTTGGTGTCGTCAGTCGAAGCCATTTAGTCAATTTGACCAATATCTTTTCTCTAGGTCTTCCACTTGATCTTTTCCTTTCTATCTTTCCTGTTGTCACTATATTCTCAATGCCTCTTCTTCTCATTATGTGCCCAATAAATATTGACTGTCTTTTTCTTATATTATCAATAATGCATCTTTTCACATCCATCCTTCTAAGACATTCTTTATTAGTAATCTTTGCTGTCCAAGGAATCTGTAACATTCTTCGAATAAACCACATCTGCTGCTTTCAATGATTTTTGTGATGTTTTATTTATAGTCCATGTTTCACTTCCATAGAGTAGCACTGTTTCAATGTAGCATTTGAGGACACGTTTTCTAGTATCCATCGATATGGACGTGTTGCATATGATATTTTTCATTTTATGGAATGCTGCTTTTGCTTGTTCCATTCTGCTTATAATTTCGGTCGTGTGTTTACCATTTGAAGTTATTACCGTCCCTAAATATTTGAAACTATTCACCTGTTTTATCAGGATAAGCCACTCAATAAAATTCGACTCGACGGAATCCGAACGAATCTAGTCGACAATAAATATCACTTTCCTTCGTGGAATTTTGTCACTAGATCCAGATAAAAACCGACGAAATCGGAGCCACACGACGAAAAACGAGTTAACTTTTTCGCGGAAAAAATCGGCGAAAACTGAAAACGACGATAACCGACGTCAGCGAAAACCGAGTTTTCACTCTATTTCTGCTCTGACGCAACACTTGTGACTGATGACCTCTGTTCATATTTGTACGAATCACTTGTTCCAAATACCACTCTCTCGTTCTTGTTGTTTCTCTTTCAGATTTTATGACTTCCGTGTTTCCCTTCTGGAAAGCAAATGTTTTCATTCCTCAGGGCATATTTGCAAGCACAATTTTGGCATGCCAAGCTCCGCCGTGATACAAATTAAAATTGCATTGCATAATTAAGCTCTTCGTTCTGACAAAATGAGATTCTCCTTGCTACTGACAACCTGTCAAATAATCTGAGATGTTTGAATATGTCAAGATCATACAGACACAGTAATAGACAGCAAAGGAGAGAGAGAGAGAGAGAGAGAGAGAAAGAAAGAGGGCGCGCGCGAGAAGGAGAGAGAGAGAGAGAGAGATTACATTGATTAGCGAATCGACCTGTCAATGTGTTATTTTTAATGTATGTCGATTTCTTTTTAGATATTCATTTGTGTTTTTTGCAGAACTGCTTCCCATTAAAAAAAATCTTCGTTGGTTATTGTACTGCATTCGTTTTCAAACTCCCCTGGATTTCTGTTGTAGAAAAACAACGGCCCTGCCAGATTTCCAGCTGGGTAGTGTCCAGATAACAGAAAGCATTGTGTGACCGTTTATTATGATACAATTACCTGCCATATTCGATTTCGGCTGTGGTAACTAGTGCGTTCAGTATGTTTACTATATCCACTGATCGGTGGATGTCTGTACCAATATCGCCTGTATGCCAGAGAGAGCCGTACGTATGCCGTATGTATGCCGTACGAGAGAACTGATTTCTGTACGACACGAAAGGCACCAACTTCAAAGTTACGTTCAAACGTGTTCGACAGTTTTGCCGCTACCTGCGTCACCATCGACATATCCAGATATGCCCACAGTCGTTCCTATAATTATGATACTCTTTTTCTCTTCACTTATTCTTCTTAGTTCGTTATCACACTTCTTCTGATCAGCAGGGCATACTTCGAAAAACAGAATGTGTTGCGTAGGTGGAGTATAGAATTGTTTGCCTTGGAATGACAGTTTCCGCTCAAGTTGACATTCTATGACAGCGGTTATCAAGTTTATCTATCGTTTTTGCCAGCGGAACCCTTTAAGCGACATTCATTTCTCGCGGAACACCTGCTCATATATATATATATGAAAAACTGCTGAATTACATCTATAAAAGTCGATATGTACCTGAAGATCTCTTAAAATGTGTCTGTACCAGAGCAACCTGGTACCATATATTGTTGAGAACAACTAGTTTAATGAGCCATGTAAAAGAAAAATATGATGCGAATTGTAATGAAAAGGACAAGAAGTAAATTCAGGCCAGAATTTGGAGATGAGCCATGTGGATTTGTGGAAGCCCGAAGCACAAAAAACGCCCCGTGGAAATCCTGGGATAATTAATAGTAAGAGTGACGGAAGTTAATAGAGATCTGTATTTGTACTTTACTGACTATACTAAGGCATTTGATAAGATGAAACACGAAGAAAAATATTTAAAGTTTTGGAGATATTAAATATTGATGGTAAAAATCAGATAATATGGAATATATATATATTTGGGAAGAGAAGAGAGTTGCTTATGAGCTGTATACAACACTCGTAAGTCTCCAACTCTCACTGTGTGTAATATTTTAAAAATAACCTTTCTGCTGAGAGGGCTGAATAAAAAAGTAATTGTACAGATGAAGTGATGTTGCTTCCAAAAGAGGAACGTATCACTACTTCGGCATTTCACATACTTAGAGTTTGCAATTGTATGTTCGTTAGTTGAAGGGGGCTGAAACACACTCCCTCCGTATAAATTTTATGTAAACCCATCACTAACTGAAGTTTGCCCCGTGTTTAATGTATGGTTTCCTTAATTGTATAACTTCATCACTGAAAGTGTGAATATTTAAGTTAGAGATGATATTTTAAAATCAATCAATGTACTCATTAATGATACGACGCTCACACTTCTATCTTAATGAAAGAGATTGTGTACTTATGATGGTGCCCTGACTTCAGAGACGTCGATTCTAACCAGTTTTCCCGACTAAGAAATACCCATGGCGGTATTTAGAATACTAATAAAAACTGAATTTCTGTCGCTCATTTATAAATCGAAAACGTGGCCACTCACAAAACCTTGTTCAACATTTGGTATTTCTGTCATTGCATCAGTATTCATTAAGCTTTTCCCTCTTGACAATCTCTCCCGTTACTCGTCTGACTTTAGTCATGTTGGCACACAGTTCGTCTCTTGTTTGATTCAACATTTCTTGTTGTCTGCCCTTGGTTACTCCGCCATATTTATTCCCGCTGTCTGGGCTATCAAAATACATTCTGAAGTTGTAACCACACGTTTTATGTTTACTAAACTTTGCTTCCATAGTCAACAGGTTTGGTTTAGGGTTTTCAAAACACAAATATAACATATAAAAGGAATATTTTGAGAGACGATGTGGCTGCTATTAAACAATTAGAGTTAATATGAAGGATTTCAAATAATAAAATATTACATTTATTTTTATGAGAGATTTAAAAATAGATGACTCCATGCCAGTCTTTTGGTCACTATGTTGATTCTTAACAGGTCATTGGTAGTCAGCATATACCACTAGCGATCATGGTCACCTACGACCATTGTCATACGGGACAATCAAAATCCTTCCTGTACATGTCGCGGCGTCTGCTATGGCAAAGCGGAAGGTATTTCCACAGCCCATAGAAAACCTCCCAGCATTATTTCACAAGACATGCAGTAATGAAAGTTGAAAGGATTTTTATATGGGTTCTTTTCTCCCACCAATCTCCTCTTTCTCTCTTTCAATTTCACTCATTAGTCTTCTCTCTCCGATCTTTTTTTTTTAATGTTTCTTCTCTAATTTTCTCTTCTCCCTCACATTTCCCCTATCTCCCATCTTCTGTATCTTCTCGCTCTCCTTTAATGTGCCCTTTCCCCTCTCTAATCTACCCCCTCTCTCTTCTCTCGCTTATATTCTCTCTCGCCTCTATCCCTCATCTTCCCTCTTCTTTCATTCATCTTCTCATTATATCTCACTCTTCTCTCACTTCTATCTCTCTTCTCTCGCTCATCTTTCCTCCCTATCTTCTCTTTCACTTCTCATAATTCTGCTTTCCCTCTTGACTCACTCAGTATTTCTCTTTCTGGACCTATTCTTTTTCTACGTCTACTTTCTCATACTCTCTTTCTCGACCTACTCTCTTTCTCCGCCTACTCTCTCTCTGTCTACTCTCTTTCTCCGCATACTCTCTTTCTCCACCTTACCTCTTTCTTGACCTACTCTCTTTCTCCACTTACTCTCTTTATCTAATAACTTTTTCTGCCTACCCGCCTACTCTCTTTCTCCGCCCACTCTCTTTCTCCACTTACTCTCTTTCTCTATCTAATGACTTTTCTGCCTGCTCTCTTTCTTCGCCTACTCTCTTTCTTCACCTACTCTCTTTCTCCACTTACTCTTTCTCCGCCTACTATCTTTCTTCACCTACTCTTTCTCCGCCTACTATCTTTCTTCACCTACTCTTTCTCTGCCTACTATCTTTCTTCACATACTCTTTCTCCGCCTACTATCTTTCTTCACCTACTCTTTCTCCGCCTACTATCTTTCTTCCCCTTCTCTTTTTCTGCTTGCTCTCTTTCTCCGCCTGCTCTCTTTCTTCACCTACTCTCTTTCTCCGCCTAATCTCTTTCTCGGCCTACTATCTTTCTCGGCCTACTTTCTGAAGCTCTAATCTCCGTTCTCTTTCGTTTCCCCATTTATACCAATTTTCTGACAATTTTGAAACAGAAAAAAATTCCACAAACATATTGATACACTCCTGTGTGTTACGATTCTGAAGGGGAGCAAAGAAGAGTAACACTACCACCTTTCATGAATGTCATAAGAGGTAAGGAAGATTATGTGGGTCTTACCAATGGCTCACTAGACAAACCAACCATGCAACAGGAAACCTTAGTGGATGACGTGCCTTTATATTGAGGTTACCTTCTTATAGAAGCTTCATGGCACATCATCTATACAATCCCGTAGTCGTAACCTTCAATAACAGTTACAATGTTGTTCCGACAGGCCGACGTAGTGCTTTAACTAGTTCGGGCACGTCGTTGGTGGGTGGAACAACAAAGAAACTTGTCGCAATGGCCAGAGTTGTGCCCTGATGCCGACGTCTGTTTCAGCGGCATTAGACTCGAAACACTATCGAGTCGGATGGCTGTTGGAACAGAAGGTGGAGCACTTATGGGAATGTCCCACGTGCTGTGAGGCCAGTTTATAATTAAAAATTTAGGAAGTCTTCCTTCATTTAATAAGTTATGTATACGACCCAGGAGCAGTTTATTAGCTATGTCGCAGAAGATAAAATTAAGCAGAAAAAAATAAGGGTATAGAATAAAAATATGAGAATAAGTGTATTCTCCTCTTAACCGTTTTCACTGAAGCGTGTTTTTATAAAAATGTTCACAAAATCATACTCTTTCGATATGGTGACAACAACATATGTTAATATAACAATTCGCCTTGGCTATTTTTGGCTTGCGATTCCAAGTATATAAATAGTATCCAACTAAAACGCAAACAATAATCAAAATACGTAACTAACTAGACCGTAATTTATTCGGCTAGGAGGCCTGTATTGTCAAGAGCCATGGTTGAGAGTAAGGAATTACATACTCGAACACAAAGAAGTAAATCTTCTACACATCTTCAGTGGAGCCCCCTTTTTACGAGGTTGCAACCCACTGGACCAAAATTTCGAATGATATGCTTGAAAATCTAGCAAAGTTTGATCCAACTAACGGACACCACATTTTGCTACTCTAGTGACAAAAAAAACCCAAAAACTTATGAAGAGGAACATAATACTGAACCCCACCATAAACTGTGCAGTTCCATGATGAACTAATGCGGAACTAATGACGGAATTGGGGAGAACGTAGAATATATAATCAAACATTTCTTGATGCAGAGTTCTTAAATATTTTCTAGGATATATTTTCTAGGATATTTTCTTGTATACATTTTCTTAAATATATTTTGTTAGATATTTTCTAGGATATTTTCTAGTATATATTTTATTAGATATCTTCTAGGATATTTTCTAGTATATATTTTATTAGATATTTTCTAGGATATTTTCTAGTATATATTTTATTAGATATTTTCTAGGATATTTTCTTGTATATATTTTATTAGATATCTTCTAGGATATTTTCTAGTATATATTTTATTAGATATTTTCTAGGATATTTTCTTGTATATATTTTATTAGATATTTTCTAGGATATTTTCTTGTATATATTTTATTAGATATTGTCTAGGATATTTTCTAGTATATATTTTATTAGATATTTTCGAGGATATTTTCTAGTATATATTTTATTAGATATTTTCGAGGATATTTTCGTGTATATATTTTATTAAATATTTTCTAGGATATTTTCTTGTATATATTTTATTAGATATTTTCTAGGATATTTTCTAGTATATATTTTATTAGATATTTTCTAGGATATTTTCTAGTATATATTTTATTAGATATTTTCTAGGATATTTTCTTGTATATATTTTCTCCTATATTTTTCCTATAATATTCTCTCGGATTTTTTCCTGTAAAAATGTTCGTCAGAATAGTCACTACCTAAACCCTTCCTTCCCCTTAACAGGAAACACGAAGTTGTGCTCTCTTTGTACGTTTGAGTCATCAGAAGTTACGAGCAACAGCGCTTTTATAATTGGTGTGTTTTCTCCAGAGCTTTATTTTATGACCTGAACATACAACATCTCAGTGGTGTGCAATGTATTTTCACAATATGTAGAATACTAAAACTGACTTGTGAGTAACCGCATGTTATAATTGATGAAAATCTTTGCACAATTAAATGCGTTAGGGAAATTTGAGCTTTCTCAATGACTTTCTTTCATATTAAAAACTCTTTAATACTCTCACCAGTATTCTATATCATAAGAAGTCTCTCCTACTCATAGGGTCAAACTATAGATTAAACGATGACAGGTATCCAGTATAAAAACATTCTGTACAGACAATGTAAACGTGACCTGAAATGTTTATTATTTCCGTACCGTTCGTTGGTCGACCATTGCTATATTTGGCATGCGATTCCGATTATATAAATAGCGACCAACGAAAATCCCTATAATAATTAAAAACATAAGGAATGAATTCCTATACAGAGGTCTTCTAATTCCGACGGTCTCGGTAAAGTCGTACTTGTATAGGTATAGCGCTATGAAGCTTCATTGAAAGGGAAACTTTCAGACATGTGTGTATATTAACGATGTACTAAAATGTTGATTTGGTGAGCCACTTTTGAGATCATCCAACATTTCGTATTTAGGGAAAAAAAGACAGAAAAAAATGTGTTTGTTTCCTTCTGAAAATACTGTCTTTAAGATCTGGAGATAGAAATCGAAATGTATTAATAAGTATGCAATAAGTTCAACTTCAGATATCCAAGACTTTATGAATATGACAATAGAAGATGTTGGATAGCCTGCACAGAGCTGAGTTGTTTACAGAGTAGCAGTGATAACAATATTCTACATGATTCTTCTTCTTCTTCAGCGTTCATTCTCAAATTGCCGCTGGATCTCCTTTATAGTAGGGCAATGGCCCTACTAGATTTCCAGCAGGATGTAGTCCAGAGAATGGAAATACGTTTGTGTCGCCGCTTGTTTGTGCCAATGACCAACACCTCCGTCTTCGGCAAGCACATGATTCACATAGACAGAAATTCAACGTCAGTTTTCTCTCGGTTTGGAATATCAGATATGTGCATATTGTTTTTTTTTCGGTGTGTATATTTTATTTTTTCAGGTATATTTGACATTATATGAGTGGCAAGGAAAGCAGGAAGAAATGAAATATATGTTGACATTGTGTTGTCGAGAATTGAAACGGAAACAAAGGATAACAACATTGTAACCTGCCATGCATGTTGTTAGAGGAAATTAACGTGCTCTGAAAGTTGCTTTAAATTGTATCATGACAGTCTCCAATAAATTAAGGTGCTCTGAAAGTTACCTTGATCGGATTATGACTGTCTTAAATACCTTCCAATATAATTAATTAGTAGCCTATTCATTACGTCTTTTAATTATTGTTGGGATTTCGGTTAGTCACTATTTGTATACTTGGAATCGCATGCCATAAATAGCCAAGTCGACTCCAAGTATATAAATAGTGATCAATCGAAACGCCAATAATAATAAGAAACGTAAAGAGTGAAGTCCTAGTTAATTCTATTGGAATGTCTTCTAAACTGCCAACTGTCTCGATTGGATGCCTGATTCAGTAGAGCAGATGTGCACAAGAAACACAATAGTTGATAACATTAACTTTTACAGCACACCAGACAAACACAATAGTTGATAACATTAACTTTTACTGCACACCAGACAAACACAATAGTTGATGACATACACATTTGATGATACTAAAACTAAAGTTTACAAATTCTATAAGTAAACTCTTGTCCGGTGTCTGACGACAGTGGTAGTAAAGTGTTGAAATACTGTGAGCTTCTATGCATATCGTACGAGACGATATATGATCTTTTTGAATAAATTTGATTGTCCATCACATAGATGTTTAAAGTGACCAAACAGAGATGTTGGAAGTTGGGTGTTTCTGACTAACAGCGGTCGACCGTAATAAATGCTTCATACAGCGTGTCATTGCAACTTCCAAACAACGACAAGGATTGTAAGAACAGAAAGCCGATTAAATGGCGCCTAATTATCGTTGCAGAAACATTTGGCGAGAATGTGTGTGCGTGCTAATTTAGCAAGTGTCCACCTTGTCTCGCCAAATTGTCTCTCGAAGAGGGCTTGGTATGGACGAGAAAAACAAAGAATAATTAGAAAATTGGTGCACAAAAGTGTTGCTACATTTTTGTTGCTTTTACAAAGCTGGCTCTCTAAATAGACCGTGTGGTTAGAACGCCGTTCTCAGACTCTTGAGGGGTCCTGTGTTCAATCCGCGTTTGGGACAGGATTTTTTCTTTAGGAGGTACAATCAAAATCCTTTCTGTACATGTCGCAGCGTTTGCTATGGCAAAGTTGCCTTTATTTCCACAGCCCATAGAAAGCTTCCCTGCACTCCTTCACGGAAAAACATGCAATAACAAAAGTTCTCAAAATCCTTACGGTTAGCAGGATAACTAGGGAAAATGGAATGTGCTGTGTTATGATTTAAAGTTTGATGGCGATATTTGCGCTTCTCAGTCTTATGAATTTGTCTACAGATTTTTTTTTCATTTGACCTATTGGATGAGGTAACCGTGAATATCAACGGCAAAGGCCTATCAGCAAAATCAAAACAAGAATGCATACGCCATGTTTTCGATTCTGTCGGTGAATTTCATTGGTCCGCGTTGGAAGGCAACACAAAGTATATAAATAAGAATCGACGAAAAGAACGGGAATAATCAAAATGATCACTTATGAAGGCTTGTTTTTATTATGTTCGTAGGCATTTCTTGTTGATAGCAACGAGGTAATCAATAAAATGTCAACACATTCTTAGTCCTCTATGACAACATTAATAATAACGTCGTAGTTTTCTTTGTCATTTCTAACATGAACAATGGGTCGCACTTTATTTTCTTCGTCATTTCTAACATGAACAGTGAGTCGCACTTTATTTTCTTCGTCATTTCTAACATCAACAGTGGGTCGCACTTTGTATTCTTCGTCATTTCTAACATGAACAGTGGGTCGCACTTTGTTTTCTTCGTCATTTCTAACATGAACAGTGGGTCGCACTTTATTTTCTTCGTCATTTCTAACATGAACAGTGGGTCGCACTTTGTTTTCTTCGTCATTTCTAACGACATGAACAGTGGTTCGCACTTCGTTTTCTTGTCATCTCTAACGACATGAACAGTGGTTCGCACTTTGTTTTCTTCGTCATACCTAACGACATGAACAGTGGTTCGCCCTTTGTTTTCTTCGTAATTTCTAAAGACATGAACAAGGGTTCGCACTTTGTTTTCTTGTCATCTCTAACAACATGAACAGTGGTTCGCATTTTGTTTTCTTCGTCATTTCTAACGACATGAACAGTGGGTCGGACTTTGTTTTCTTCGTCATTTCTAACGACATGAACAGTGGGTCGCACTTTTTTTTCTTCGTCATCTCTAACGACATTAATAGTTGATCGCAGTTTTCTTAGTAATATCTAACGACATGAAAAGTGGGACGCAGTTTGTTTTCTTTGTTATCTCTAACGACAGGAAAAGTGGATCGCAGTTTTCTTAGTAATCTCTAACGACATGAAAAGTGGGTCTTAGTTTTGTTAGTAATCTCTAACGACAAGAAAAGTGGGTCGCTGTTTTTTTAGTCATCTCTATCGATACGAATATGGGTCGCATTTTTCTTAGTTCTGTCTCCATTTTCTGACTCCAGCAACACGCAGACGGTTTCCTTTCAGATTGTGAAATTTATTGACAAGTATGACAACGGTCAACTCATGGTCCGCAGCGGTGCCACAGACTAGACAGCTTCTTCTTCATGGTTCTCCAGCCGAAGTCAGACGCTGTTATGCATTTCTTATAAGAATTATTGTGGTCACCAGCCCCGAGACAGAGCGGTAGAGCTCGTTTGTCAGTGTTACTTCAGATGACCACCTTCTTTGTGGAGTGATAAGACAGTTATGCATTTATGTTCTGTTTTCTGGAGATTGGGTATATTTCAGTGTCGCCAACTCCATACTTCCGGTACATGTGTTTTATAATTCTGTTGTTGCCTGTTTCAAATCTACAAAAGTTGATGGTATCTTCCAAGCCTGTGAATAACATCATTGACATCATTGGTGAGTTGACCGGATAAAACCTCTGGGCAGTATTTTATACTACTGGTGATCTAATTCTAATACATATACATATCAAGAAAAAAAGTAGCTTTTGTAATGGCGTCTTAGGATTTTTCTCTGAAATTCTAGAGACGTTGAAAACTACTGTTCTTTAAACTAAAACCGACTCCAGAATTAGGTCATCAGTTTGTCATAAATGTTTGATCATCTTTTGGAATCGCATCATGGCAGTGGATCACAGATTTTTACACGAAGTACACGGCGCTCTATCTGGCTCATTAACTTGTTGGCCATTTCTTAGAATAAATCAATATATTTCGTAATGTTCTGTCAAATATAATTAACTGATTTCTGTATTATTTATTTTATTATCGCCAGTTTTGTTTGAGTTATATGGTTCTATTTACGTACTATACTTGTCAATTTTTCAAGTACTAATATTGATTGATGAAATGACTTAAACTCTTCATTTTGTTCTTTTTGTTCCCTTGTATTTCCGAAATTGGTTATTTATAACCTTATCTTTGTCGTCTTGGTTTCTTAATTAATTTTGTATGTACGGCTCACTACCAGCAGAAATGTTGGTAGTGTTATAGCGTGTAAGGTAGGTAATAAAACAAAAACAAAAAGGGGGGAGGGGGTGCAATTATTATTAGAAATAAGAAACTTGGATGGTTAGGGTTCCCAGACAGTAGAGTTTTATTATAATATATTATCAAGTAAAATATCGCTAAATTATCCAAACTCCTAACTGTTAGTACATTTTCAAACTAATCCAAAAATATTAAAAAAAATTGCCTGTCTAAATTTCAGCGCCGCGACATCTTCTTCTTCAGTTTTCTTTCTAAACTCCATTAGAACGTTTCTTGTAGCAGGACAAATGTCTCACTAGATTTCCAGCATGATGTAGTCTAGAGAATAGAAACGAGCTGTGTTGCCGTTTCATCTGCGCCAAAGGTCAGACACATCCGTCTTCGGCAGAGTGACATCTAAAAATAGCAACATTTGTGAAATTTGACAATGAAATTGTCAGCTTATGGCAAACCTGCGGAAGGTTCACTCCATATTGTGACTACAATATCAATGTTTCATCTTATTGATGGTTTGTTACACACTATTTTGATTTACTGGTAGTGAATACTTATCGGACTACTACTCGTGACTTCTTTCTTTCTCTTTTTAAAATTTAGATGTGTCTATTATTATTTTTTATATCTTAATAAAAATTATCTATTTGTCCATCTGGCTCCTCTCTGTGCTGTTCCAATTTCATCAAGTATTTTCGCCTCTTCTTTTTATCTTGATTACAGTTACACGTGTGTGCATTTGTTAAATATCCCCATTGTTTACCTTTATATACGTTAGAATCTGTTACATCACTCTGTCATTTACAATTAACAATCTGTCATATTGTTCCGTTGTTAATAATTATAGAGAGCATATGACAAATATATACATATACAATAAAATAGTTTCAGAGGTGTCCAGAAGAATCCAATCTTGCAATAGTATAGTGACGAAAACTATCATTGTATGGGACATACAATCCGATATTATTTCTTGTAAAAAAAGCATCCTGCAGTAAACAGTCGAAGATGGAAGGAACAAAAAGGAAACAGAAAGTCAGGAACACCAACATAAAAATTAGACGGGGAATAATTTTTCTACTTTTACCGCCTTCGTTGAAGATATAAATCCCTGGGTGTCTATACTACAGACGGTCATGCTTGATGCATTCAAGGAAGTTCCTCTACGAATGAATTTACTTTACTTTACTTGTTGAATGAATTATGTTGTGTAATCATCTACCAAATTGCTTTGTTATTTACAACTGAACAACTGTTCCGTTGTCTTCTCTCTATTTTATCAATTAAGTAATAACTGTCTTATGTTTTTTTTTCCTGACTTTCAATTCTACCAGGACAACTTATTCCTAACCTGTGGATCGAAAAGTGTTGAGAATTTATTACAACCTCCTTTATCATAACGGAGCTATGATACGGAAGCCCTAAAACGGATCTGAGAAGCAGTGACAATAAGGGCTGTTAGTGTGTCCAACTCTCAATGTTAGTTCCGTAAAATTTAGAATGTATGACCACGTCATAAGTGGGTAAAGTATAGCGGAGTTTCTTATCTCTATGGCTATGTTTCCCGTACTCTGAGATGAAGGTGATGAGCAAGAGAGACAGCAGACTAGCGTCAAAAGCACATGTGTCAGGACAGATGACAATAAGCAGGTGGGGATAATGTAATTTATGTATATATGCTTCTGTTGAACGAGGACACTATGGTGGGTGAAACCATTAGGACATTGAAGGCGTTTGGAATTGCTTGAGGAGATAGTAGAAGAGGATGTTTGACTGGTAGCACTAGAAAAATATACAATCAACGCGCCACGGTAACAATCAGTATACATACACTTTGCAATATGTTGAAAGAGACGAAGCTCGTATGGGTATTCACAGGGTATACCGCCGTCGGTTCGAATAATCACTAATCTATAATCTTCATATTTTATTATGATTCTTGAAGGTGTATTGTCGACGCCCCAAAATGGGAGCACAGAGTAGGAATATTGTGAGATGTCATGTATGTCGTGATTAAGGAGATTGTGGTGGTGGCGTCGGTTGCCCCATATAATAGAATGTCAAAATGACAAAAAAACCTTGCTGAAGTCGGATATGTTCTGTCAAAAGGCGCTGGAAACCATGACACAACGTATTCTGTTCTGTAGACTGCATACTGCTACCTTACAATAGCATGAGAACCGACACAGAAGAAAAATAAGAAGATTCTGATTCTAAACATTCGCTCCAACTGGTTAACTCACTATATCAGTCCAAGTTGAAGTGGTTTACTCACCAGCGGTTGATGTCCGTCCTCAACCTCTCCTCCATAAACTCTCATTCACAACTCTCCCCTCTTTACCCTCTAACAAGACCTCCACCTAATTCTTTCCATCATTGCTTCTCCTCCTCAAACAGTGAAGCGCTATTCCTCATCCAAAAATAAGATGATATTTTTTTCCCTCCTTAATCCGATCAATGGTTCTGGCTGCTGTAGTTGAAGTGCTGAAGAAGGCGGTGATATCGACAACCCAACCGTGATTTCAGGAGTCATTTGTCTCTGATATTTTCTTTCAGCGATGACTTCGTCTTCGTTATGATAATACCAGTGTATAGATAAATAAAGAAAGTAAAGACTTATCATTTGTATTAAATTGACATTGCGCGGGACTTTTCAATGTTCAATATTTGATTTTATTGAACAAAAGTAGACGGTAAGAAAAGTTGATTGTCAGTTTTTTTTCGTTAAGTGTGGAATCGATAGCATTGTCCATGGTTCGTAAGTTGAAATTATTACATATTCATGTTAAATTTGTTTTGTTATATGACTTTGAGGTGTATTATGTTGATCAAGATTGCATATCCAAGCTGCGAGCATTGACCAGCAGTGTGTGTTCTGTTTACTTAGAACCTGTTGGTTTCAGATGATACGTGACCAAACACGTAAATAAAGGCTTGTGTACAGAAATGTAAACATGACATGAAAGGCTACTTTTGATTATTCCGTACATTTCGCTGGCCTGTCTTTGCTGTTTTTGGCATTTGAATCCAAGTATATAACTAGTGACCAAATAAAAAGACGACATTAATAAAAAAATGTAACAAATGAAGTCTTGTTTATATTCTGTACATAGTTCTTCTTTACCATCGGCCATCTTTGATGATAATATATACGGTTTCGCCGTGTATTGTGGGGACCCACAAGAGGAACATTGAATTGCAACGTTCACTTCCCATGCAAGTCGCTTGTGGCGACTAAGGAGGTTTTGGGGTTGAATTGGCTGTCCCGTCCTATACAAGGTAAAAGTAACCCAGAAGCGATGCTGAAGTTGGATGTGTTAGGGAAAAAGGCGTATATATCGCAGTTAATCTGTAAACCATGACATAGCGCATTCCGTTGTTCGGACTACATCCTGCTAATATGTAGGAGTTTGAGAACAAAGAACAAGGTATTGATTTTGTTGAAGACAATAAGATTTATAGCGTTTCAGCTTAATGCTACAGAGAGAATGCGGAGATGTATTCGAAACAATTAAGGACATAGTTAAACAGCATAACAATACCTGAATATGTTTGCAGCCCACAAGATAAGAGAACAACTAGGAAGCTCACTATTGCTTGAACAAGAATAACAGAGAATGAGGATACTTGTGGATAGGCCTCATGGAACAAAGCTGAAGAAAGCGATCTATAATCAAATTGAATGCACAGAAACATGTCACGCATATCTTCCTATTTCAACAAGACAATGTACCAAGACAATGCACCAGCAACAGCTAGTGACTCAAATGTATGATTGTTAAAAACTAATAGTAATATGCACTCACGCATGAGGAAAAACAACTCCCGTAGTTGAGCAATATAACAACAATTGAATCTATAGGGTACCAGAGACAGCGGAAGACAGAATGTCTTATTTTTGTCAATATTGTTAGTATTTTAAAATAAACTTCATTAGAGATTATGACATAACTAACAAAGGGAGTATTAGTTTGTCTGTCTTGTTCCTTATTCCAGATGGTAGAGCTTGTCTGACTTGTTCCGTATTCCAGGTGCTAGAGCTATTCTGACTTGTTCCTTATTTCAGGTGGTAGAGTTTGTCTGTCATGTTTCTTATTCCAGATGGTAGAGAGTGTCTGACTTGTTCCTTATTCCTGGTGGAAGAGTATTCCTGTCCTGTTCCGTATTCCAAATGATAGAGCTTGTCAGTCATGTTCCTTATTCCAGGTGGTAGAGTTTGTCTGTCTTGTTCCTTATTCCAGGTGGTAGAGTTTATCTGACTTGTTCCTTAATCCAGGTGGTAGAGCTTGTCTGACTTGTTCCTTATTCCAGATGATAGAGCTTGTGGGTCTTGTTCCTTATTCCAGGTGGTAGGGTTTGTCAATCTTATTCCAGATGGTACAGTTTGTCTGTATTGTTCCTTATTCCAGATGGTACAGTTTGTCGGTCTTGTTCATGGAGGAAGGTTTACAAATTTGTTGAAATAATTCATTTGTGAGTCCCTGAATTCTTTACAGGTGTTTAAAAGGAAGAATGAGCTTTTAAATTGATAAATTGTTTTTGACGTAATTGATGGACACCCCAATGACTAGAATATGATGATAGTTATTATATAAATAGAAATTAATTGTATCTGTGTCATATCCTGGCTGGTTCACATTCAAGACTGACCACAAAGATTTAAACAATTACGTACCATTAGGCAGTCGTAGTGAAAAAGCGTTAGGCTATTTTTACTGTGAGGGAACAAACCTAAATACCAAACAAATAGGAACAATTTTGTTTCAGATGCAACAAGGGTACATGAAGAATATATTTTGGTAGTATTGAAGAATTATTTAAACAGTTAGAAGGTAACAGACAGGATTTGAACCAGGCCCATTCAATTAACACCGATATCGCCTAGCAAACTAAAGTCAAGACGTTTGCCTTTAATAAAGATGTGCATGTCTGCCGTGTTAGTATGCTACAAGTTTAGCGATAACAAGAGAAGTTTGTTTTCTTGTGTAATACTACTGATTCTTTAATTTACGTTTTTCTGTTTTCACTTTAACATGAAGGCCTTACGTTTACCTAGATTATTTGATATTTTCAATTTCACATACAGCTCTTACGATTAATTACACTATTGTATGTTTTTACTTTCACGTAAAGACCTTACGATTAATTATATTATTCTATGTTTTCACTTTCAGATAAAGGCCTTACGTTTACATTTTATCTACAGTGAGGTGTTGTCCATGAATGGCGTCAGCATTTTGTGTGTGTGTGTGTGTGTGTGTGTGCAAATTAGTGACTCCCTCCCTTAACAAACAGCTGTCAAAATTCAGGGTAAGCCATGCTTAATTATATCACGAATGTTTAACCCCCCCTTTTAAAAAAAAATTGTTTAGCAGAAAAAAAGCTAAAATTACATATTGTGTGTCACATTGTTATAGAAATATTTTAAATTTAAAAGCGTTAAGTGAAGTGTTCAAGTTAATTGAAGTATTCAAGTTAATTGAAGTATTCAAGTTAATTGAAGTATTCAATTGAAGTGTTCAAGTTAATTTAAAGATTCAAGTTAATTGAAGTATTCAAGTTAATTTAAAGATTCAAGTTAATTGAAGTGTTCAAGTTAATTGAAGTGTTCAAGTTAATTTAAAGATTCAAGTTAATTGAAGTGTTCAAGTTAATTGAAATGTTCAAGTTAATTTAAAGATTCAAGTTAATTGAAGTGTTCAAGTTAATTTAAAGATTCAAGTTAATTTTAATATTCAAGTTAATTGAAGTATTTAAGTTAATTGAAGTGTTCAAGTTAATTGAAGTGTTCAAGTTCATTTAAAGATTCAAGTTAATTGAAGTGTTCAAGTTAATTTAAGTATAAAAAACAGTGTTGACGGCAACTTTTGTCTAACCTCCGCCATAGAAATACAGCTGTAAACAATTCCAGTCCCCTCCTTCCCTATCGTTAACGTAAGATGTCAGTAGCATTGTGGTAAAGCCATTTATCTTGTGATCAAGGGGTCACGGTTCAATCCTGGATCGTGAAGTTATATTTTCAAGCGTATCCTATACAGGACATTTCTATTTAACTATTGTTGAATTTTTAGGCGCCACTAATACAACCAATTATATCGCCAGTAAAATGTGGACTATGGATTTTCGAACCACGGAAATTCAACCATTTGTGTTTGAAGTCGAGCTCACAATCAGTTCTGATTCCGAATTTATGACGTCGTTATGTTCTCCGGTGCATTTTTCAGAGATCTCTGTGAATTTTTAATGGAAGCTGCGAGGTTACTTGGAATGAGTGATACTCTCAGCAGGGTGCTTTGTTGAGATTGGCGGAGCAAATATTAGGACACTGGGGTGAAATAAAGTCAATCCACTAAGCCTTTGATTGAATATGTGAACCTAGAGGCAACCAATTATGGAGGAAATACGTTATAACTGCAGATCATTTATGTTATTGTATATTGATTCACCGGTTCTGTGGTCGAACCTCGCCACATGCACTTATGCATCTTGACCGTTCAGAAAGCAATGGGAACCTACTGAACGTATTTATATTGACTAGAAAATCACTACAGCCAAAAACTCTTAGATGATGGCTACGTCCTGAAACGGATATGCTACCAATAGGGGTTCAATAGCGTTCCACATGATGAAATATATCGGACATTCTCAATTATTAAATGATAATGTACATCCCCCACCCTGAGATATTATGTGAGTACTATACCGGTTGCAATTTCTTCTTTCTGAAAAGGACCTTGCACATATGGAGGTGCATTGAGTGAGTAGAAATCGATTCGATCCAAATTTCCACTTTGTGTTTACTAGAAAATATAAGATCATTGATTTATATTCTTGTACTAGCTCTAATTCCGAGGTAGCCACATGAGGAATGAAGGATTTGTTCTATCACAGGAAATGTCTGTAGACATGTTCGGAAAAACAATGGGACTTGAGATTGTCATTCTGAAAGGAGTAACATAAGGTATAGCGACATATTTGCTTATGGAGTTATGGCCGCATTATTCAGTAAGATTTCGTTGTGAGAGCTGTTGACATTACAGATCGTCTTTGTGAAGCTTTCTTTACATATTTTTTTCAAAGCTTAGTTTCGCGACGATTATTACTCTAAAAAACATTTACAAATGAAATTTAAAAACAATATTATTGTGCACTTAACAATCGATTAATGCGTCCTGTGTCCAACAACCAATCACAAGCACTGACCCTCTTCATTCTTGGAGTAAACACAGTTTTTACATAATTTTTTTTCGAATGGATTATACTACAAATATTTGTGGGTACGTGCGTGGACATGTCGTACGCTCAGACATCAACAGAATATAGCACTAATCTCTTGAATGGATACTTACAAGCAAAATAGCCAGGGGTAGATCAAAAGAAACACACAGAAGAACAATACTTAGAGAAAGTAAAATAATCAATATACATACTATTCAAGAACTTCACATAATAGCTTTGAACAGACAGAATTTGAGAGATCTGAGCTCTGCCCTATGCGCTACTTCATCGCTAAAGAAAAATGAATGAAAATGAATACTTTTGGCGAAATTCGTTATATTATATTATATCGAATATAATGTGATATTATATTCGTCATACACTTTCATTCGACCTTATTTTACTGGATGCAATTGGTCAATATAACTATGTTGGATAAAAGCCCGTAGATGAGGGTTCAACCTCACTTAAGAAAATATAATATCACAATAAACACTAAAAGTAATACATATACATAACATTGTTATGGTTATTATAAGCCACAATTATTGCACTCTGGGAAAAACCGTAGTGATCTGTCTATTCCAGCATATGGCGAATTATATACATGCAGATGGTTCTTGTGGTCCTCTGGTTAAACATTCTTCTCATTCCTCTCCAAAACTGGAAGGCGTCCAGTTCTTCTACTCACACTTAATACGGCATTCTTAAAGCCTCGTCATAGATGTGTCTTTCATAGATGTGTCAACATCTTGCTGGCGATCATGAAGTAGTTTCAGCAAGTCGCTCTTATTTTTTTTTGCCCTCTGATAATCCGGCAAATCACTGTGTCCCGAACAGTAGATCCATGTGACACCCTGGAGTTTGGACGCAACTCCAGATGCCATATAATTGTAACAGCAAAAATAATTTTAAAACTTTCGAAGCAATGACCGGAAGCCGGACAAGATAACCACCGCCTTAATAAATATAGTCACAGAGAGTCACAAGAGGGCTGGCGTAACCTCCTTAGTAAATAGAGTCACAGAGAGTCACAAGATGACTGCAATAACCTCCTTAGTAAATAGAGTCATAGCGAGTCACATGAGGGTTGACCTAACCTTCTTAGTAAGAACAATTACAGAGTCACATGAGGGCAGCAGAAACTTGCTCGACCTCCATCCTCATACTTAATGTTTCTGGGAGGGGGGGGGCGGCTGGCGACGGACCATACCAGGAACGTCCACATGTGGCAGATAGTGGAAATTCCTCTATAGAAGCCAGTTGCGAATAAATCTCTGGGCAAATAAGCAGCCACTGACCAAACCGGTGTTGCTGACTACAAGGACGGGGCGGGATATCAGGCTGTCCTGATATTCCCACTGAAATACCCCGTGTGTCCAGTGACTGGCAGCATCAAGCGAGTATGAGCCGCTATGAGCTCAGGTTGCTGGAGTGGAGTCATTAACACGACGTCAGGAATGCGCTAATTGGGGGGGGGGTGTGTTTACGGATAGGGTAGGGTTAGGGGAAAACAACTTGGATAGGTAAGGTTCATAAATCCAGTAAGACAGCTTTCCTATGAGAGAACACTCTAAATACGAAGACCAAGAACTACTGTCTTGCAGGTGCCATAGGGAGATGGAAAGGCTATGTGAGACATTGCAGACAGAAAAAACACAACCCAGCCTGCCGAAGACGGAGTGTGTTAGCCAGCGAAGGCGCCGTTACTGGGATAAAGTAGGGTACACACACGCTATTACAGAAATGTCGTCATGCAACAATAAACCCTGACGTCATGGTGTCGCCCCTATCAGCTAAAACCGGGTAGGAGCGGAGCCGATGCTGAGCGCTGAAGAAGAAGGTACTGATTGTTGTTGTTACGTATACTTCGCTGATCTCGCTATGAATCTACCCCTAGCGCTAGCTATACAACCTCAGGTAGACCTCCACACCCCTTCCCCCTTCCAAGGAAATATAAATAATATTTACAGAGTACATCTCCCTCGCGACAATCTATGTTACAATACATAGACTAAAAAAGACAATGATTTCTAAAGAACAGCTTTTACGAAAATAGTGGAAAGTTATTTAAGCACCCACCCCCTTCTCTCCCCTCCCCTCAATCGTATATCTACGGTCCTTTTAGTTTATGGTATTCTCAATGTTCTGTTCTTGATTTTTTTTATTAGGAACCTGAATCACAGCTTTGGGGGTCATTGTCATAAATGTAACTTTGTGTTCCCATCTTTTCGTGTCATGAAAACATAACACAACAACATAAAATAAACAACAACATAAAATAAACATATGTGGCACAGTGACCTTGTAACCATTGTTTCACTTGACTCTTGGAAATCTACGCATGATGCGTGACCAATCGAATCCCTACAGGAGCCGGATAATTTATGATGACCTTCCAACATAATTAATTAGAACCCCATTCGCTGCATCTTTATTATTTTTGCACTCGGTTGGTCACTATATACATACTTGGAATTGCATGCCAAAATTAGCCAATGCTAATCAATTGATCGCACGCAAAGCTAAAACTAGTTCATGTTTACGTTTTAATTGACAAGTCTCCTATAATGTTGATTGGTTACGATTTAACAAATACCAAATTATTAACACGTAAACATTTTACAAATTATATGTATATATAAAATAACGCTTAGTTGACTTAAGTGGCAGTTATACTCTACATCAAACAATTAGTATTGCATTACAGGTGTTCAATTTATGGTGACAGGAGGGAGTTTGAAGGATTCAACCGCCCCCCCCCCACAGGAAATTTGAAAATGACATTTAGTACTAGGAAGTAAACTCAATAAGCAGTGCTGTATTTAGACTTGTTAAGGTCCTAAGCTATTTGAGATATGGGGGCCCTTTATAAGTTCAGATATTATATATCAGTGCCAAATATAATTTTTTGGGGCCTCCAATACAGTGGGGCCCTAAGGTAGAGCTTGTTTAGCTTATATGTAAATCCTGTCCTGCCAATAAGTGAGGAAACCCCCCCCCCTTTATTTTCCCTAACCTATACATCGTTTTTAAAAAAACGACTACCATCAAAAAACGACTACCAACGTTTTTTTAAGAGAACAGATTGTGAACAACTGAGCACGCATGCAATAGTTCAGATGATGAAATACTTATAATTTATATCCTCATCAGAAAGTAAGAATGTTAGCTATCATTGGGTATACTAGAGAATCGATGTACTGGACACTGAACACCTTGAATTCACGCTGACTTCCGAAATCTATTATAATAAAGACAATATTGTTATGTTTTAAGAGAAATGTAATACCGTACAGTCTAACAGCGTGACCACCTGCTAGTAACTGGAACACGTATAGTGCTGGGATGTGTGATTCAAAGTCTGGATGTTCTTACTTTGATGAAGGCTAAATTAAAGCGACACGAAACGTCGACTTAGTGTCATGGACGGATACAATCTTGGTTGAGTAACCGGATGACATGTCTAAACAGATAAGATTTGTCATATCGGTGTTGACAGTCGCGGGGATATAGCTAACATAGTCATGCAAGGATTGTTCAGGTGAGTTGGTTGTTGTTGATGTTTGTGATTATTCTGTTGTATAGTCATACTTTTTGTGTCTAATTCTGTTTTTGTTGTTACATAAGCAGTTTTTGCGTGTGCGCCAGTGTTGATGTTGACATTACTAGCGGTGGTGTTACTGTTGGTTTATTCTGCACGTAGTATTTTGGCGCAGGTTGCTTTTCAGTCTTCGTTGTGACCTTTGTTCTAGTTTCGAGGTAATACCTAACCTTTGTTGTGTGATTTGGCAAGCTTAAGTTTACGTACTTAGAGTATGGTTAGAATTAGAAATAATATTTCTAATGTGTGCGCGCACCTCGCTCCGCGTGTAGCGGGCAGAAATAATGAGTGCTCAGTACAAGTCATAGGATTTTTTTAAAAAAATATGTAAATTGGAAAAGAAACAGATTATGCATAAGTTTGTCTGTGTCTAGAGTTGAACTCAGTGATTGTTGGAATGTGATGTCACGATAGCCATATTGGTGTTACACGGAAATCCGTGACGTCGGCTAATTAAAAATGTAAACAGTGTGATATTTAGAGCATAACGAAGCAACAAAAGCAACTTTTACGAGAATTTTTAACGTTCGTTCTCACACTCAGGTTGGGCCTCTATTGCAGCAGGACTAGATTTCAAGCAGGAAGTAGTCCAGAAAACGAATACGCGTTTTCTTTGTACTAGCGGCCCGAAACATCTTTAGTGGTGTATCACAGTGCTGATTCCGCAGTTGTGTTTCTATCGCTATTGGTTGTATTATTACTCGACAGGAGAAAACTGGCGACGCAGTGTAATGAAGATTTGTGAAGTCCGGCATTGTTTCTTCATTTAGTATTGTGATGTGTTCATATGGACTGCAATTTTCCACTCCGTGTGTGCTACTTGATGTTCTTGCTAAAGCCATTGTAATTGAAACGCCGATTTGTTTGTGTTTTTCTTTCTTTTTCCATCGATTTGTGCAACTTCATTACACTGTTTCCAATTTTAGGCTATTGCATAATAGTTTTGCTGCAGTTTGCCAAATATTCATATATTCCTCTATTATACGTATACATGTTTTTTAATGTTACTGTTATTAATGATCGTAATTAATAGGGAAGGCAATTGATATATGAATCAGTGTCATACCACATGGTTTTCACATAAACGCTCTGCTGTGTGGACATCGTTTGATCAGAAACCTCTTGAATTATCTATCTATACTTTGTATCCCTTGTTTGCCTTGCGGCGTCAGTGGTAGAAGAGTTCTCTGGAGATGGACTTCCTGTGTGCTGTTTGTAAGTGTGTTCCTGTGGCGTCTTTGATTTATGTGATCCGTCTTTTACATGGCCTGCCTCTGCTTTAGAGCCGTTATGTCTATGTGTCATGATCATCTGTGGCATGCTGTCTGTTGGTAGTCTTGAAGCGTGTGAAAACCACTGATTTGTTGTCTTTTGATGTGTTCCAATACTGGTATTGTTTTGGTTATTTGTCTGATGTTATCGTTTCTCTTATCTCTTAATGCCACTCCGGGTATTCTTGGTAGACATGCCATTTCTGCTGTCACTAATTTTCTTTTTGTTCTGTAGCAATGACAACATTCAAGGAATGTCTAGAACATACAATGACGATTATTGAGCTTCTTGAACATGCAATGACAACATTCGTCGACCTTATAGAACATGAACACTTTGTTCCTATTTCCTGGTGTCTAGGTGAGCCACCAGACTTATTTTATTATATACAAACTAGAAGTGACTAGACCACTCGAAGCCCGGATTACCTGGTCAGCCAGTGACAGACGTAGGCCGTATTAAAGGTCACGGATACACAACCTGACAGCAAAAACCGGCCTATGTCAATTCTTATGAATCTTACTGATACGATTTTTTAATTGGTCACTTGGCATGTACTTTGTTTCGCCCACTAATAAAAAGCACGTATCGATCCACTGTTAAATAATTAGTATAACTGGCGTATAACAAGTGTTAAAACAAAGCTGAAAAGGAGTAGAGGATTGACTTAAGTGTACTTGAGTTTATCCCTATATATAAATTATCCCTCTAAATAAACTAAATATTTCTCGTGCTGGTGTCGGTTCCATGGAAATAAAAGTAAAGCTCAGATGCTAATAAAACTTGGTTTCAAACAAACCCTTCTACAGAATGTTCCTGCTCGCTGATCCCAAGCAACTTCACTTATCATGGCTGATCCACCGTTTCAGTGCTAGTCATTGAGCTGGTGACACAAAGTGGCCAACGATCAGTTGTATCAGCCAAGATAAGCGACACTGTTTGAGATCAGCAAACAGGACTATTTTCAAGAAGGTCTTGGTATAGACAAGACTCATACATGTTCTAACTATGCTAGTAAAAAGGTGTTCTTCTTCTTCAGCGTTCATTCTCAAATTCCCGCTGAATCTCCCTTATAGCAAGACCATGGTCCTACTAGATTTCCAGCAGGATGTAGTCCAGAGAATGGAAATGCGTTGTGCCGCCGTTTTATTTGCGCAATTGACCCGACACATCCGTCTTCGGCGGGGAAAAAGATGTTCAGAGAAGGGAATACCCTTCAATTATTATTGACAATCGACTGTTTATGTGACGCCGGAGCATGTCCTTTTATATATCTAGATGTCTACGTAATAGCCCAAAAGAACATTCTGGAAAAGTACTTGTGTTTTAACTGTTGATTATCTGACCCTCTAATCAAGTCTGGTATGATTGGTTGGATTGTTGATTAGTAAGTTATTGATCCAGCGGCCGGTTGGCGCTGACCTTTTGACCATATAATGCTTAGTAAAATCAGTGCACTGATGTGATTAACTTAATGGAAGATTCGGTGTTATCTGTGTTATGAGTCACTAGTTGCTTCATCTGGTTGTTCAGATTCAATGTTTCATTTTAACAGAATACAGTTTAGACTGTCACAGTATTCTAAGTCGACAGTCCTAAAGAAATGTGAAAGTAAAAGCGTCGAGTCCTATGCTGACGACATCATCCCTAAGTGTTCAGTTGGTCGAAGCCCGTATGTAGTCGGGACCTGAAAAGGAAACAAAGAATAGCGACACTGTTACCTGGCATACACTTTGTGAGAGGCGACTAAGGAAGTTGTGGGGTGGAGCTGGCAGTGCCATACAATAGAGATTCAAAATGACACAGAATTCACACTGAGGTTGGATGTTTTCGGTTGATAGGCTCAGATATCGTAACAGAGCTGTAAACCATGACATAACGCATTCCGTTCTCGGATCTACATCCTGATAAACTGCAGGAGCTTGAGAATAAATGAATAAGAAGAAGGTGAGTTAATAAACGATACAAAGATGGGCCTAATTCCGGTATGCTCTTATAAACCATTGTAAGAATTCACAAGAGATTAGATTAGCTAACTTCAGTGTTGAATAGTTCCATAAATGAATCATCTGTGCAACCAAGGGAGTTAGAAATACACATCCGCTCGGGTGTATAAGCCAAGGACAAGAATTTTACATTTATTTCTATTCCTGGATAAGGTGAAAAAGTGGAAGACTAGAACTCATATTTTCATGTAGCTGTAACAAGGATACTTGGAGAGGAGATGGGCACAGCCAAGCAAACCTTTTCACCCGCCCACAGAAATGTCACAATGAATATTCAGCACAACAATAACGTAACAGAGAGACATGACGAAAATTTTGTTGATGTTTCCGGAGTGACAACCCTACAACCATGAAGGATTATGGGTATGATGATGATGAGGATTCCTGGATATGATTACCGTCTCATTTCTACGTAATTCTCTCTCTCTAAGTTTTCTTGGTGCCTCTTCTAAATGTGTTACTAGGTCTTACTGTTTCATTTGTTCCTGCATGATTTATGTCATTGGTATTATAGTTATATCGTCTACTGCTTTTCTTAGCGTGTGCTTAAATTATCTGCATGTTCTCTTCTTAATTTGGGTGTCCACCAGATCTTCTTTTGCTCGTCCCGATATTTCTTCATTTCTGATCTTGTTGCTGTACCTAATGATCAGTATTCTTCTTAAGCTGTTATTAACCAACACTTTAAAGTTAATTGTAAATATGTGTTTGTGTAAATAAATCTGTGTAAATA
The DNA here is from genome assembly GCA_034231615.1 of Meghimatium bilineatum. Taxonomy (NCBI): domain Eukaryota; kingdom Metazoa; phylum Mollusca; class Gastropoda; order Stylommatophora; family Philomycidae; genus Meghimatium; species Meghimatium bilineatum. The sequence continues at coordinate 54,371,169 of CM067304.1, forward strand.
TATGCGTGTAAATATAGTTTTGCAAAATGAACGTATGTGTCTGTGATTGTGCACATATGCGTATTTGATTGTGCAAATCGCTTGCTATGCATTCAAGATTATCGCCAACTAAAGACACTCCTCTTTAGTGAGATGCAGATATATTCCTATACAACGAGGTTCTTGATTCGTGATTAGAAACTAGCAACACAGGATGTTGGACACTTCTATAAGTGCTCCACTCTCCGTTCCAGCCGCCATCCCATTGTATGTAGACTCAGTGTCCCGATCAGGTGTTGACTGGGTGATCGTCGTGAATTTACAAATACATTACTTTTCCTTCCTTCCCCTCTAGATACTCTCATTTCTATATCCTGTGTATGTGTACGTTCTCAGCCTTATTGATATCATTTTTATCTTGAAATAAATTTATTACTGATTTGAGCAGGTCTGCTTTATCTCTTCTCAGATTTGTGCCGTCTATCGTCGCATTGCCTGCCAATAAGTCGGCTCTCTCGTTTCCTCTGACCCCAGCATGACCAGGACAGTATACCGATGTAATGCTCTGGATAATTGAGTTGTTCAATAAGTCCCACCTTTCTTTTCTTAGCATGAATGTTTCTATCTTGCGCAGCATACTTTGAGAGTCTGTGGGTATTACCGAGTGTGTTAATGTATGAGTTATCAATCAATTAAGTGCTGCTGTAACTCCCTCTATCTCCATCATCATGCTCGATGTGACAGTGGAATATGCTGAAGATTTCTCAACCAACTTCTCTTCGTTTCTGTAGCCAACAAAACCCAAACTCTTTTACGTGTGTTTCTGCTAACGGAGCCATCTATTATATATAATTATGTCTTGTGGTTTCGAGTGTAGTTGGGCGAGTTCTTGTACTGTATCCTGTGCCCTAACGTCCATCCATTTTCTACACGCTTTATCTAGTTGTATTTTTACTTTAGTCAGTGATTCCTTCTCCACCCATTCACTGCCTTTTCCTATGTGTTCAAATTCACATACTCTTCGCAGTGTATCTTCAGCCTCTACCATCCATGATCTGCTACTCTAAATTCGTTTTATCTTTGGCTCATCTAGACGTTGGTCTAATGAGTGGTGGTTGTATTCTGTTACTTTAAGGTACAACCTAACCTGTACTACATCATGTCGCACTCTAATGCTAGGGAGATCAAGCAGAAATCTCATTACAGAGGTTGGTGTATTTCTAGTACACCCCAGTACCGCTCTCATTGCCTTTTTTTGGGACAGTTTCCTATATATCGATATGTGTCTATGACAGTGTTAGTAGGCCGATGCCATAATCTATGACAGATAGCACTATCAATTGTAGAAGTAGAAACAGCATCCATTGCTGCATGTCGAAGGTCGTCATAACTTTGATAACACTGATCCCTCTTTTACTTTTCTGAATCATATGTGTGACGTTTTTGTTGATTGAGAGACTTCTATCAAAAGTTATCCCACGATATTTAAGATCCTGTTCTGTTTCAATGAATAAACCCATGAAACCGTCAGCTTGCAGTGTTTCACTGACCAGATTATTATTCAATGAAAACCAGACGACCTTTGCTTTCGAGGGATTTATCACAGTGCTGTATGTTCTGCACCATATCGACAATTGATCTAGCCCACTTTGTATACTATCAGAGATATCAGAGTGTACTAGATCAATTGTCGATATGGTGCAGAATATACAACGCTGCAATCAATCCATTGAAAGCAAAGGTCGTCTGGTACTCCTTGAATAATAGCGTGTCAATTTTTATCGAGATACAGAGATACTCCACTGTAGCGAGATGCAGAGATACTCCACTTTAGCGAGATGCAGAGATACTCCTCTATAACGAGATGGAGAGATACTCCACTTTAGCGAGATGCAGTACTCCACTTTAGCGAGATGCAGATACTCCACTTTAGCGAGATGCCGAGATGCTCCTCTATAACGAGATGGAGAGATACTCCACTTTAGCGAGATGCATATACTCCTCTTTAGCGAGATGCAGAGATACTCCTCTATAACGAGATGGAGAGATACTCCGCTTTAGCGAGATGCAGATACTCCTCTTTAGCGAGATGCAGAGATACTCCCCTTTAGCGAGATGCAGAGATATTCCTCTTTAGCGAGATGCAGAGATATTCCTCATTAGCGAGATGGAGAGATACTCCTCTTTAGCGAGATGCAGAGATATTCCTCTTTAGCGAGATGCAGAGATACTCCTCTTTAGCGAGATGCAGAGATATTCCTCTTTAGCGAGATGCAGAGATACTCCTCTTTAGCGAGATGCAGAGATATTCCTCTTTAGCGAGATGCAGAGATACTCCTCTTTAGCGAGATGCAGAGATATTCCTCTTTAGCGAGATGCAGAGATACTCCTCTTTAGCGAGATGCAGAGATATTCCTCTTTAGCGAGATGGAGAGATACTCCACGTTAGCGAGATGCAGAGATATTCCTCTATAACGAGATGCAGAGATACTCCTCTTTAGCGAGATGGACAGATACTCCTCTTTAGCGAGATGCAGAGATACTCCTCTTTAGCGAGATGCAGAGATATTCCTCTATAACGAGATGCAGAGATACTCCGCTTTAGCGAGATGGAGAGATACTCCTCTTTAGCGAGATGCGAGATATTCCTCTTTAGCGAGATGCAGAGATACTCCACTTTAGCGAGATGCAGAGATACTCCTCGTTAGCGAGATACACGTATACGTTCTCGGCGGTGGTAAAATGAAATATTATTTATTCAGTAAAATGCCCATCTTATGGGGATGTAGGCTTCTTTTAACCGCAATCATTAGTCCAATTTTATTATATCAGTGCTTTTAACCATAAAAAATAGTGTCCATCACAATCTTTGAGATGTTTACAAAAGAAGTGTTACAAGAATTCACTAAAGACCACACTGAAAGTCTGTGGAATAAATCATGATACACTGGAAGACGCTGCATGAAATAGAGCTACATAGAGAGCTACAACCAAAATAGACGAAACATTGTGTGGAAAAAAGACCAGAAATACATCAAGTCAACACAATAGATATTAGCTATGAATACAGGGAAGATAGAACACTATGTAAAGTGTTCTTGCAGTGTCCAATAGACAACCATAGACGTTTAGAGACACACTATGGCACATTTAGCAATCTATCAACTCATAGACAAGGAGAGACACATTATGGCACATTTAGCAATTTATCAACTCATAGACAAGGAGAGACACATTATGGCACATTTAGCAATCTATCAACTCATAGACAATGAGAGACACACTATGGCACATTTAGCAATCTATCAACTCATAGACAATGAGAGACACATTATGGCACATTTAGCAATCTATCAACTCATAGACAAGGAGAGACACATTATGGCACATTTGGCAATTTATCAACTCATAGACAAGGAGATACACATTATGGCACATTTGGCAATTTATCAACTCATAGACAAGGAGATACACATTATGGCACATTTGGCAATTTATCAACTCATAGACAAGGAGATAACTCTAAATTTCATAATCTGGATGTAACAAATGGTCACCACTATTATGTGATAGAAAAACATCACACATATCTGTGCTAACTTCAATGTTTGTACCTATTGATTATTGGTTATCGATTATGAATCGACATCATCACAATACTGGCAGACCCATTGGTGCTCAGTCTACCCTAGTAGATGACGAATGATATGTATACTGATGGTTCTTGTGACACTCTAGTTAAACATTTTTCTAGTTTCTCCCTGCAGGCGTCCAGTTCTACTACTACCACGCATAATATTGAATTCTTCAAATATCAGCCTCGATGTTTCATCAGGCGTGGTGCTCGTGTCCAGCAGACACTTATGAAAGCAGTTTCAGCACACATCTCTCTTCTCCGCTCCCCCCCCCCCAATCATCCATTACTAAAGTCCCGTTTATTAGTCATGAGATGCTATTCTGTCTGCTCTTTCTTTACCGCGAGCACCTGCATGTCCTGGGCATGTGATGTTATGGAAGTTGGATGTAGCTATAAATGCTTTTCCAGTTATATCCATATTAGCCATTTTGGATAACACGCATCATGGACTGGGAGTCTAACACAAAAACTTCTTTAGTGCTTGAGGTTCCATAGTTTGAGGGCAGCAGTTTCATCCTCGACTTCCATTCTCATACTCGATGTAGATTTTCCATGACTAGATCAGCATGAGTGAGTTAGTGTTTAAATGTATGAAGTAGTGCTGAAATGTGTGAGTCTAAATGTATTTATGTGTGTGTGAAAATATGTGAACAAACTTGCATGAAAACGAATGTCCTGATACGAATTAGTTCTTACGTGAGTAAATGTTAGCATGCATGTGTTTATGTGGCAGTGCCAATTTGCTGAATGTATACAGAAAAAAAGCTGTACATATATATAGGTAATGCCAGCAATTCAAATCAATGGTAAAATAATAAACATTTTAAAATGCAAATGACACAGTTCTCATAGCAGAAATGTAATAGTAAGGGCTACATACACTAATCAATTAGGTAATATAAACTACATATTAACATCCACATGTAAGACCACAACAACAAAATAATCTGAAGAAGGAAGTGAAACCGATGCTAAAAATAAAAATACATAGAGAAAAAAACAATTATGAAAAAACAATATTTAAAGGAATGAAAAGTCTAATAAATGAAATATGTTGGAGAGGCAGGACAGAACATGACGGATTGTTGAAGTCCTCTTAGTTGAAGGAGAGTGGAGTGGAGGCGAATAAGAGGTAGACAGCAATATAAGTGGGAGGGAAACATGAGACAGTAAAGATACAGACAATGAGAATGCACTACTAACGCAAGAAACAGAGGATGTTGAAGGTTTTTACAGCCAACAATCGATTCTGAAATGGTAGGAAGAGGATAATTAATGCGTATTTGTATGTCTTTCATCAAATCTTGCATCTGTATTTATATACCAACTTTCCAGAATGTAGTCTTCTTTATGTATGTTATGTGTTCTTAACTCTGTGAGTTGACATGCAGCAGTCAAAGTTTCGTTTAAGCAGTTGAAACACTTCTTACCCATCATCGTTTTGGATGGCCTATACCGCTGTTACCAGCAAACATATCTTCCATTATACAATTTTCTATGGTTTTGTCTCCTTGCACGGCTGAATTAAAATGTAAATTAAGCACAGCTGAATTAAAAATAAGGGCTGTCTAATTTAAAGATAAAAATGGAAAATTATACTTGATAAAACATAACTATTTACAAAATGGGCAGTTTATGTTACAGACCAGTTCGATGATCAGCTGAACAAAAAAACAAAACTACTGCACAACAATTGTGGACCAGCAATAGGAAATCAGAAGTAGAGAACGCAATAAAATGTAGAAACGCCGTAGGTTTCAGAACAGCAGACATAATAAAAACTCTAGAGAAATTTGGCGTGGAATATATTACATAACTTCGTAGTTAAACATATCAAACAGGCCACATACCTTAGTATCTAAAACCATCAATACTCGTACCACTGCCTAAGAATCCTAGTGCTGTGAATTATACAGAATGCAGAACAATAAGTTTCATTAGCCACAGACTCAAAGTACTATTCATTATTATTCATGAAATAATTAAAACAAAATAGACATTGAGGTCGTTGAAGAGCAATTCCGTTTTAGGACAAGCAAAGGAACCAAAGAAACTATACGTAGATCCGACTATTGGTGGGTAGATATATAGTGGGTAGATATATATTTGTATTTGCTTAATAGACTACATAAAGGCCTTTGACAGAGTTCAACATCAAAAATTGATTTAATGTCTTCAAGAAATAGCATAGATTGAAAAGACATCAACCAGATTAGAAATCCGTTTTGGGGAAAAATTACATCACTAAGGTGTGAAAAACAACTACTCACCTTACATAGAAATAAAAACAGGGATAAGACAAGGATACATTTTATCACCCATACTATATAAAATCTATACAGAGAATATCTTTAAACATATAGAAGACTTGCCAGGATTCAAGATAGGTGGGAAAATAATAAACAACCTGATATATGCAGATGAGACAGTTATTGTAGCAGACAGTGAACAGGAACTACAAAGTCTAATAGATCAAGTCGATAAATATAGTCAGTAAGGAATATGGACTGCATATCATCATCAGGTGCCATGCCGGATGACGTAGGCGGTCATTGCTCTCCACAGCTCTCTGTCCACAGTATTATGTATCAGGATCGTTGTTGTTTCCCTGCCGTGCCAGGTTGTCAAACTGTCTAATATTTTCTCACGTTGTCGCCCTCTGTTGCCTTCAATTTTGCCTGCTGTGACTATGTTCTCCAAACCTGCCTGTCTCATGAAGTGGCCAAAAAAATGAAGATTGGACTGGATATAAACATCACAAAAACAAAAACAGGTGCTAAACATAAAAAATACATGGAGAACAACTACAAGTAGAACATTATCACTATCTCGGACACATAAGCACAACTGATGGCAAATGTGAAACAAGATACAAGGAGAATAGGAATGGCTAAAAGTACTTTTAATAACAGGAGGAAAATATCAACATCTAAACATATTACAAACAAACTAATAATTATAATTATAAAATGTTACATCTATTCTATATTAATGTATGGTTAAGAATCATGAACAATGAACAAACCGAAAACAGAATTGATGCCTTTGAGATGTGGATAAGAAGAACAGGGAGATCATCACGGAAAGAGAAGAAACCAAACACAGAGGTTCTAAAACCACTTTGTATGAAGAACTATTAAAAGAAATAACGATCAAGCGAATAACATATTTTGGATATATTAAAAGACACGATACCTTGTTGAAAACTTTACTTGAGAGTAGAGTCGAGGGGAGACGAGCAAGAAGTAGGCAGAGATACAGGTGGGATAGTATCATTACATAATGGACAGGTTGCAGCCTAGCAGATTGCACTACCAAAGCAAGAGACAAGGGAAGTAGGATATATGTTGCAGCAAACCATCGTTGCTGAGACGGCACATGACGATAGCTGACGTTACCGTCAGCTGTAAAAATTAATGATGATGATGTGTCTTATATAGTAAACAAACCTCAGCTGTCTTGTTATAATGTTGCTTAGGCGCTAACCCTCTTCAATGTTGAATATTCTTGCCACATTTTGCATCGTTGTTTTCGCTGTCCATAGTATTCTCAAAATCCTTATAGAGCATTTCAGTTTGAAGGCAACATTTCTCTTTTCCACTGATTTATTAAGTTTCCATGTTTCACAGAAGTAAATTGCTACCGCAAACATGATTGCTCTAATCAAATGTAATTTATCTTTGCAGTTGTTCCCGTGGAGCATTTTTCATTTGCGAGTCTTTACATGTTATTGCACATTTTCTCTTCATTTCTGCTGTACAAGCCCCTGAATAGTTTATGCTTGCACCCATATAATTCATAATTAATGAAATCTTTCAACTCATTATTATCAATTATGGTTTGTGATCACGGTTTGACTTAATGTGGTGTCAGGACGTTTGTTGTCTCTTTATTTAAGTACATGCTCTAGGCTTCATTGTATTTTTAATTGATAAAATTTGTTGTTTTATATCTTCCTTGCTAGGTGATAAAAGATCTGTATAATCTTCATGCATGCTTTATGGCATATTTCCTCATGCTTTCTGTGAGTGAGTGAGTGAGTGAGTGAGTGAGTGAGCGTACGTGTGTATGTGTCTGTGTATGTATGTGTGTGTGTGTGTGTGTGGGGGGGAAGGAACTATGGCGATCTAATAATGTTCGTACAGACAAGAATTATTTCGGCGTCGATGACTGCAACTACATTACAGCTCATTGAAGAATATAGTATCAGCGTCAGTCTCCGGGTGAAGAACGAGGAGAAAGATTATGAATATATATGATTATTTATGTAAGTTCTTCTTCTTCATCGTTCTTCAGTCAGGTATCAGGTTACAACACCAATAGCTTCAAGAAACTGTGTAATTCGCTTCAGGTCGTTCATGGAACCCTCAGATTTGAAAGTAGTGCCGTCTTAGTAGGCCATATTTCCTTTCCCTCTTCTTGGTAGTTGATATGCATGAATAATGTACTTTGCAGTCTCTGGGCTCAGTCTGCATTTGCACAGGCCTGTCTCGCCAATTTTGAGCTTTCTGAACATGTGACTTGACAGTCTGATGTGGCTTGTTCGTAGTCTGAAATTGCGTGGTAGGGCTCATTTAGCTATTTAGATGAATAAGACTGTCTCAACTTTTTAAAAAGTTCTGTCATAGTCTTACATTTAAAATATGCAATATCATTTTCTATTTGTTCTAGTGATCCCCTTCCTTTGCCAGAACATCAGCCTATTTTCTTTTTCAAGTATGCCACAGTTATCAGGAATCCACTGCATTACTGTTTCTTTCGTGGTTATACTGAGGTGTAGTATGCTAGACATAAGTTCATTCATGCTCGTGGTTTGTGATCTTTTAGTGTCAGCAACACTGACTTTGCATCAGTTAGAAGGACAACATGTTTATTACGGCTCAGCAGCAATTTATGAGCATTTTGGCTGCCTCTATTAGGGCTTCCATTTCTACTTTAAAGTTTGTGGAATATTTGCCTGTTGGTATGAATTTATCAATGTATTTTGCATCAGATACCAGTATAAACATATATTCCTGCTGCTCCATCCTTCTTCTTCTTCTTCTTCAGTGTTCATTCTCAAATTCCCGCTGGATCTCCCTTGTAGCAGAACCACAGTCCTACTAGATTTCCAGCAGATTTCCAGTCCAGAGAACGGAAATGCGTTGTGTTGCCGTGTTATTTGCGCCAATGGCCAAACACATCCGTCTTTGGCGCTCCATCTAATACCTCTCCTTTTGCTGATTCGTCTGTATATAATAGAGACATGTCTATATATCTTGTTGGTATGCCTTCTGTATGTGGTTCTTTGTTGCCTCTTTAAGAACATGGTTTGGATTTTACGATTTTGTAATAAGGGGATCCATAATTCTTGGGAAGCTTTCCTGTCTGATCTGTGTATATGTGAAAGGTGTTTAGTGGTTTTATATTTTGTTGATCTGTATTAGTGAGTGATTGTTTGAAGTTGTTTTGCGGAGTGTAGGAAGCTACTTATGTTTAGTACTCTTTTGTAGGTCTGTTTAGTCTAAGGTTAACTTGACACTCTCCAATCATGTGAACTGTGTATACTGTGTGGGTTTTTTTCCATTTCTTCTCTTTCTCTGATTGTAAACCAGTGCATGTTTCCATTTCTATGATTGAAGTAGTTTCCATGCTTTCTGTTATAATTCTGAGATCTCGATTTGGTATCTTTAAGATCGTTTGAGTGTTAATTTTAGCTGCAGCACACCATTCGAACATTCCATATTCCAATGCTATTCTTACGTATCCTGTTTAAGCTCTGCTTAAGGTTTCTCCTGTTGCTCTCCAATCTGTTCAGGTCATTTTTATAAGCAATGATATTCTCATTATGTCTTTTATTTAGTACTTGTCAATGTGCTGTTTCCATGTAAGTCTTGGATCAAAAGTGACTCCAGTGTATTTTGGTGTTTAATATTTTGGCAGAGTTTGAACTTGTATGGATAATGAAATTATCTGTGGTTTGTTGGACGTTCTAAATATTGTGCATGTAGTTATTTTTGCATTGATAGACATGTCCCACTTATCTGTCCACTTGACCAAATTATCCATGGTTTCCTGCAACTTTAATTTCGCTGTGGAAACTCTTCACTGCACCACACTTCTAGATTGTCTGCATACACTGCACCACACTTCTAGATTGTCTGCATACACTGCACCACACTTCTAGATTGTCTGCATACACTGCACCACACTTCTAGATTGTCTGCATACACTGCACCACACTTCTAGATTGTCTGCATACACTGCACCACACTTCTAGATTGTCTGCATACACTGCGGATTTTACTTTAGGCGAAAGAATTTGGTCATTGTCCTTTATGAATATAAGGAATAAGGCGGGACGGGGGTGTGCGGAAGGGGGGTGGAATAGAACACCTGAAGAGTTTCTTTGCACTGTGCTTCATTCCAAGTTTCACTGCTGTATTTTGGTTGTACAGGTAGTGCTTTTATACAGAAATTTATGTAACTGCAAGTTTTCCTTTAATGATTGCATAAAAGTGTGAATCGTAATAAAAATTGTATTTATTGATGAAAAAGTTTCCATCTATTGTTTCAGACTTTATACACTAAATCTCTTTTCATATTTGCAAAGAAAGCAGCTTTCTTAAAGTGTAATCCTTATTATGTTTTTATTAAGGGGATTATGTTTGTAAAGATTTAAAATGTCTTGTCATCACTGTCGCCATTTAGTTTACAATATGTTAATTTTTATTGCACTATCGTCTTCATTGGCACATATTTCCATATTTTTCCATTTTTCATTGTGAAATTTGTGAAACTATAAATATACTATTTAAAAATACTTCCGTTTCATTTAGTATATTTTTGCAGATTTGAGAATTTATGTTCTATCTAAATTGAACAGTAGCGCGACGGTGCATGGCGTTAGCAGGTACAGCGCACTGAATTTAACACTAGTCAGTTATTCCTCTAGGGCCAAAGACGGCACATAGGGTGGATGTCATAGATTTCAATGTCTCTCGTTTCATTGCAATTTGCTTTAGATCTTCATTGTTTCTGATACCGTTGGTGAAACGTTCCCTTGTAATAGTTCTACGTAAAGTTTCCTGTGGTCTTCCTCGTTTTCTCTTGCCTTTTGGTGACCACATCAAAGCTTGACAGGGGAGTCTTTCAATATCCATTCGTAGTGCGTGTCCGATGTAATTCCAGCGCCACTTTCTAATATCGGTGGATACATATTCTTTTTTGATTCTTGTCTGACAACTGTGTTTGATTTGAAGTAAAACCAACGTATGGGCCTATGAAGTGCGGGGCCCACTGCGGCCGCATAGGTTGCAATGGCCAAAGACCGGCCCTGCTTCTAAGACATTTATTTTCAAAGGTGTTTAGTCTTTGCTCTAATTTTGATGTTGCTTTCCAACATTCGTAGCCATATGTTAATGTTGGAATTCTGCAGGAGTTGCAGATTTTTAGTTTTGTGTTATTTCTTAGAGTTTTTGAATGCCAGATATTTGATAGTTTATTGAATGAGTTAGCAGCCAGTGCAATACGTGTGGTATTGTGAATTTAACACTTCACACACACAATCTAACATTACATACCTTAAAATAAGTATTGCAACACTACTTCAAGTAAATGTTGCACATTTTTATAGTTCTCTAATTCGTTATATGATTGCCCCGGCAGGAAGTATTATAAGGGGAACTTTGACAAGTAGAAGAGACATCTCAAACAGTTCACCCCTACTGGAAATCACAATAAGCAACAACAATACAAATAGAAAACCCGTATATCGCACATAAATAAACGATAACAGACATGTATTTTTTTATTCGTAATAAATACAACATATGAACAACATTTTTGCGTGTACTCATATACTCATATATTAGTGATGTGGGCTGAAATAGAAACTGGTTTGGAATTAGTGCCTACCTATGGCTACCTATTTCCATTGCCTATGTTTATCAGTTTATGTTTATCATTTATTAATTTAAATGTAAATATATTTAGGGTAGGATTAGTTATGTAAAACACAATTATCCCTAACCCTAAAAAATAAATATTTACATTAATTATTGAATATGTTTTTAATATAATATTTAGATTACTTAACCATAAAATACGTAGATAGACATATTTTGTATATAAAATTGTCTTCGCTTAGCTTAACATTGGGGTCTTTGTTACCTCTAATATTTTATGGTAGTGTGTCCAGATATAACCTAATTGGACTTTGTCTGCTTGATGAAAGGAGCACGCCTCTCCAAAAGAGAGGCAAACTCATTAACTACCTACCTATCTGTCATCGACAGTATTAACTGTAATGAATAATTATCGTGTGTGTAATAAAACTAATTTAAAGTAATTGCCCCCATCAAGGCCAGCACCGTGCAGTGGTGATGGGGCTTAGTTCAGCCATCAGAGGCTGGAAAATAAGACTGGTCGGGCAGTCCCATTCGAGCAGGACCATAGTCCTGCCCAAGTAAGCAGAGTGCTGAAGACGGAGGCATCCAGCCAAAAGGCGCACAGATAATCAGGATACCACGCACAAAACACAATGGAAACATGTCTGTATCTACAAAAAGTTATGGTGCCTGCCCTGTGGCGGACGTTCAGGCAGGGACGGTGCCGGGCCCTATACCTCGAAAGGGCCCAACCTCAGTTACTGAAAATCCTTCTCAATTGTCTCGAGGAGCCAGGAGGCAAGGAAATAGAGCTACTGGCCAAACAAACTTTAAACGACCAATTAAAATAATGCACTGGAATGCTGAGGGTGTCAACAGTAAAAGAGATGGATACAGCAAAACATTGGAACTTGAAAATGTCCTCAGTGAAGAACAAGTTAATATATGCTGTATCCAAGAAACACACCTCAGCAGTGACATAGCCTTCAAAATCAGAGGCTACCAGTGCTACCGATCTGACCGAAAGGACAGGCGAAAGGGTGGAATTCTGACACTTGTTAAAAACAATATTAGCGCATGTCAGCTGGAAGTATATATGGAAGGGGCAGAATACCAGATGCTCCACCTAAAAACAGACAGTTCAGAATTCCATCTCCTGAACTACTACTGCCCAAATGATAAACCATTGGCACTAGACACAATTCCAGATAAAGAGAGACTTATGGTGTGTGGTGACTTTAACAGCCACTCTCAGAGCTGGGGCTACGATCATATCGACAAGAGAGGTGAGGCACTTGAGAGCTGGCAGGATGAAAATAATCTCATCCTTATTAACCAGCCAGCAGACTCACCAACCTTCTACTCGAGAGCATGGCACACCACCTCTACACCAGATCTGGCATTCCACTCATCAGGCCTGGAATGGAACATCACACGTGTCGTTGGAAAGCAGCTTGGGGGTAGTGACCACAGACCAGTATTTCTGGAAATCCACAATGAATTTACCAAGGACAGCAGCACGCTCACTAGGTGGAACTATAAGAGGACAGACTGGAAAATGTACCAGCATTTAATCAGTGTTCTAGCTAAGGACATGAACTTGGACAAAGACATCAATAGAGCAGTGAGTGAATTTAATAGATGTATACTACATGCTGCTAGAAAAACCATACCCAGGGGGGCACGCAAAAACTACATACCCTACTGGAATGATGAACTGGAAAAGCTGCAAAATGAGATGGAAACATCTAGACAGCAGGCTGAGAACAGACCTAGCCAAGAACATCACAACAAATATCAGCAAACAAAGGCTAAATTTCAAAGAGCCAAGCTACAAGCCAGACGGAGTAGCTGGAAAGAAAAATAAGAGTCGCTGAACCTAGAAAGAGATAATAGGAAATTATGGAAACATGTAAAACAACTAAATGATGAAGGTACAGGGAGAAATACCAGGATCACACTTTATAAAGATAGAAACATTTTAACAGGTAAACATGCAGCTGATTACTTTGCAGATTCCTTTGCAGAAGACAATAACATCAAAGTCAGCCCTGACAAACAACAGCAGGTTCGAGAGAACCAGCAAAACATAGGACAAGGCGAAACTATACCTGAAGTCATGGAGGCACCAATCACAATGAGAGAACTGGAGCATGCAATATCCAAATTGAAAATGAAAAAAGTCCCCTGGAGCTGATGGAGTGTCCAATGATTAGAAACCTGGGAATTGCAGCAAGAGCAAAGCTACTGCAGATCTTTAACACAAGCTGGTCCACGGGTAATGTACCACAGGCGTGGAGAGAAGCAACAATGATACCACTCCTCAAATCAGGAAAAGATGGCAACACAGTCTCCAACTACAGGCTCATCAGCCTCACAAGCTGTCTATGCAAAACAATGGAACGCATTATCAATCTTAGGATGCAGTGGTACCTTGAAAGTGAAAACCTTCTGGTATCACAGCAAGCAGGTTTCAGACAGTGCTACTCTACTGAAGATCAGGCAACCTACCTCTCCCAAGAGATTGAGGATGCCTTCCAAGATAAGAAACTGGTACTAGCAGCATGGATAGACCTCATAAAAGCATTTGATAAGGTCTGGAAAGAAGGGCTCCTAAAGAAATTGCGAAATTGCAGGGTTAGCTCAAGAATGTACAAATGGGTAAAAGCATACCTGCATAATAGAAGAGCCAGGGTACAATTAGATGGTCGAAAGAGCAAGAAAGTTCTACTACGTCATGGAGTCCCCCAGGGAGGAGTCCTGTCACCCACACTTTTCTTGGTTTACATCAATGACCTAGTTGCTGAACTACCACATGGGATCAAAGTGGTAATGTATGCTGACGACCTGGTGATCTGGTGCACGGAAGAACATGCGACAGTGGCCACTAAACAAATACAAAGAGCTATCGATGCCCTAACCTTATGGGCTAATAGATGGTGCGTCAGCATTAACACAGATAAGTGCAGCACTACACTTTTTACCGTCTCACCAAAACAAAAAGTCGGTCATATCAAAATAGATGGAGAGCTCTTGAAAGAAGACAAACAACCCACATACCTCGGAGTTACTTTTGATGATAAGCTGACATGGAAGCAGCACATAAACAAAGCAACAACAAAAGCCAGGAGGAAGTTAGCTATCCTGAGAAAACTAAGTGGAACCACATGGGGAGCCAGTGGGAATATACTCAGTAAAGTTTACCAGCAAGGCATAAGACCACACCTGGAATATGGTTCAGCTGCATGGTGTTCTGCATCAAACACCACATTACAAGATCTAGATAAAGTGCAAAACCAGGCACTTAGAATAATGTTGGGAGCAATGAAATTATCACCCATAGCAGAGATGCAGAAAATGGGAAGAATGCAAACACTTGGCGAACGCAGAGACACAAAAGTACTAATTCAGGCAGAAAAGTTTCAGTGTATGCCAAGTCATCCAATGAAGGAAAGATTCCATAAACAAGCAATGGGACGACTGAAAAGAAGCAGCTTTATCCACCAAGCTAAACGAATCCGCAGACAACTTACAGACCTACCTGAAGTTGACAGCCCCTTAAGGCCTGTACCAGAACAAACCCCGTGGAGTGAAAGACATGGAATGCCGATATACATTCAGACCCATGTGAAAGGAATACTAAGCGAGGACGAACAGAACAGTGTGCAGCGAAGGACAGTCACCCTCAGTTTCCTGGATGAGGAATATCCACAAGATATATGGGTCAGAGTATACACAGATGGGTCAGCACAGAATGCCGTGAGGAATGGAGGTGCAGGTGTATATATAGAATATCCTCACAAGCCTAGAGATACAATCAGAACACAGACAGGAAAATTCTGCAATAATTATGATGCAGAAATCCAGGCAATTAGTGTGGCAGCTAAAAAACTGCTGAACTCCAACTCTGACCTACAGCCTGTGGTATTCCTGACAGATGCAAGGTCAGTGCTTCAAGCTCTCCAGTCTGGAAAACTAACAGACTTGAAAAAACTACTTAGCGAATTGTCTTACCAGTATACGGTAACCATGCAGTGGATACCCTCTCACTGTGGAATACCAGGAAATGAAAAAGTAGACCAACTGGCTAAGGAAGGTGCTGCCGAAGACCAACCAGATATACCAATCACCTACCATCATAAAAAAACAGATGATCAAGTCAATAAGAAAGCCACAAACACCAACACAAGATGACTATCATATTATGAACAGACCAGAACAAGTTATAATTCTACGTCTCAGAACAGGACACAACCGACTCCGCAGTCACATGTATACAAAGTTCAAGATTGGCAACACGGTCATGTGTACAAGTGGACAGGCAGCACAGAGTGCCAAACATATACTTCAAGAATGTTCTGAGCATGAAATGCTGAGGCAGACATATTGGCCAGAGGAAACAACACTGGAATCAAAACTCTATGGGACACTGTATGAACTACAAAAGACAGTGAGTTTTATTAAGGAGACAGAATTACAGATATAGACATGTTTCAAGTGAACGAAAGAAGAAGAAGAAGAAAGTAATTGCATTCCGATTAGACATCTCGTCCAACATTGATTGTAATCGTTTTACTTTTTGATTTGTATGGCATGTTATGTTTGTTTATTAGTTTCTGTTATAGAATACATTGTTTTTTGTACAATACGTAAGTATGGTTATTTTCTTATTTTCGCTGAATAGTGCCTATTTATAGCATAAATATATATATATATATACATATGTGTGTGTGTGTGTGTGCGTGTGTGGTGGGTGCGTACGTGCTTGTGTGTATGTGTGTGTGTATATATAAACTTATTAATCGTATAAATTTTGTTATCAACGTTGGTGACGCAGACAGAGGCTAAACTTCAAAGCAAATTTAGTTATCAACGTTGGTGACGCAGACAGAGGCTAAACTTAAAAGTAAGTTTGATCGTGGTTAGCTTTGAGAATGGTGATCAGCGTGTGGTACAGAAACCTGTTCTCTCGTACGGATAATCTACCATCAATATGGTTACATACGATCTTACAAATTTTACAAAAGGGTCGTGGTGACTAGACAATCACAACTTTACGTCCACTATTTCTTATGGTTATAAGCTATGATATAGCCAAATTGGACTAAGGTCTGTGGTAGGAAGGAGTGTAACTCACCACAAGTGATACATTTTATTCAACCAAGTTTGAGTGAATATGGTAAAAATACTGAATGTTGTTATCACTGTCGAAGTCGGATTTGTCGGGCGAGTTGTGCAAATAAATCAGCTATCACGCATTTCTGTTCTCTAGAAAACATCCTGCACCCTACATCTAATTGTACCATTGTCCTGATACAAGAGAGATCAGTTTAGAGTTTAAGAACAAAAGCCAAAGAGAAGTAAAAATTAAAACTATTAAAAAACCCAATGTTCTATAAGTATGGGTCAAAGGGCATGAGCCCATGGACCGCTGGATCAGCAACCAAACATAGGTATACAAAACAATACTCAAATCTGAAAGCTATAGTAGGGAATTAAATTAATTATTTACGAATAAGTGTTTATGCTTTCACTTTATGACTCGATTAAATTAAACTGAAGCTATATTTTTGTTAAAAGATTTGTTTTTCGTGTTTGCTATCTATTATCAAGTGCTCTACTTGACAATACAGCAGTATGACTACTGAACTAACGTCTTTTTCCAACTAAATATGACGGTTGAAAATATTGTAATAAGCAGTTTAGTTTATTACCAGAGATGACTATATATCATTCTATCCTAGATCTAACATGCTTCACATTGATGGCGACTAAATCTTGCTTCTGTTTATAGTAGTTTTGTTTTTTTAAACCTCTGTCTGCTCTTCCTGCATAGTCTCTATTCTGATTCAAACTAGTCAACTACCCAATTCTGTTATTTTCAATTTCTGCAAGTTTGGAAATTTAACCATTAATAATAATCCCCATATGATAGCAGCTGATCTCTAAATGCGGGTCTTTCTAGTTGTCTAACTGATTCAAACATAAAAACCTGGCGAAACTGCCCAGCTACAAATGTTGTTTTTATGAGGACAATTTCCTCATTTATTAAACGATAGTTCTTTTTATTTTGATAAAACTGATAAAGTTTCCCTTTTGACAATAAACACGATTAATATAAATACATGATATGAAATTGTTGCAATAATGTAGACGAATATGTTTACAATAATTGTCATCCTATCATATTTTCTGATCATAGTAACACAGATCATCCAAATAGGTAAAAAACAAATGTTTCCTCCAAATAATTATGACCATAAATTACCCGTTACCGTTTTCAAAATCTCCCTTGGATTGGTAGTGGATCTCGTTATGCAAAAAAAGATTTATGACAGATATGCAGACAGATAAAAACACAGACAGATAGAGTGATACAATAGTCTTTTATATGTACGCAACTTTATATAATGTAAGTGAAACCGATCTAAGAAAAATTGCAGTTTGAACACCGACAGCATCAGACAGTCGACTTTTTGATCAAACACCTTTATCAAGTACTGCGGACGCGAAACATGTACCAATCAAAATGAATCAGTGATAAATCAGTCACAAACATGACGGCTAAATTAACTTGGGTTGTACAAGTTAAACTTGGAATAGCGAAAAGTAATGCTAAGTTTGTAAAGGTCAAAGAATCGGAAGCAAGATAATTATATATTAACAATAAACAATCATTTGGAAGAGAACTTTGTGTCTAGAATGGCGAGAAGGAAGAGGAAAACATACTTGGAAGTAAGTTAGAAGTTGGAGGAAAACATATAGAAATTAACATATTTAAGTCAGTCAACAATTATGTAAGAGAAAGAAAATGTTGGTAATTAAACGATGTTGAACCAATATGAAGAAGCGGTATCCCATAGTGCAGGGGTGGGCAAACTACGACCCGCGGGCCGCATGCGGCGCGCCATTGGATATTTTGCGGCCCTCAAACACATTTTTAAATACACGAAGATTGTTAAAATATTTGCAAAACCTTTTATCCATATTAGAAAATATACTGTTATAGTGTAAGTCTGTTAGAAATGTAATTTATTTCAGAAATTATCTACATTATGTAAAACTACCTTTCTTTACAATAAAAATATTTAATTGATTACTTACCGATAATTTTTAACAAAAACATACATAATATTATATGCGGCACTCCAATAGCTTTACAATTTTCAATGCGGCCCTCTGCACAAAAAGTTTGCCCGCCCCTGCCATAGTGTAAATATGTAGCTCTCAACGTGTGCCATACCCCCCCCCCCCAAGAACCATGAAAACTTGAGGGGGCACAGAGGAAAAATTTAGAAATTAAAGGAAGGCAACATACCAGTCCAGGAGAGAACGGTAGGTGGCCACTTGATTGATGGACATCAAGCATTATAACGATAAAGGTTTTAAAAAATGACTTGTAAAGAAAGCCAATGACGCTTTTCTTTTCTTTAGGTATCGGGAGGGGGGCGGAAATAATTGCCCCAAAGGGAAGAGGTGGCGGGTAACGGGCCAAAAAAACAAGTGTCACTAATGTAAATCATAGATCTGGGATGGATATACCGTTTATTTGTATTCGGCAAATTGTGAAATTTAAGAAGACAAAAAACAACACACAATATGGTATACTGTTACACTTATACGGATTATTTACACAAGTTTAAATTATTCGTCTTGTAAATCTGTGAGTTCTTACTCTATGACAGCACAAACGATTCTGTGAAAGCTGAACCTTTATATAGTCTGTATTATTTCATAGTGCTGTGTTTGTCACTCTGCTTTGTATCGCCTGGAACGCACGCGACGTATTTAGGGCCAGCGTTGAATTTCTTATATTTTATACAGATCGGTGAGTGAGTACTCTCCAACAATCCTATATTTTTCGTATGTCTTATTCTTTTATATAAAGATAATGAAAGCACATTTAGAACAAGTGCGGGACTTACAAAGTGGTTTTCAGTAACAACAGGAGTTATAAAGTGTTGTGTTCTATCGCCATTATTATTTATTATTAATATGAATAATATTCCCCAAGCAGTCAAAGCACTATCAGACGTTGACTAACCAAAAGACTTAACTGAACTACTCTTTTCTGGCGATCAGTGCCTATTCCACAGTTCACGTGAACAACTGCAAGATAACATAAACCTACACAACAAAAGTTGTCTCAATCATAAGATAAAGATCAATGCAGAAAAAAAACAGAAGTAATGTCTACAGGTAGAGAACCCAAAACAATTAACATAATGATAAATAATCAACAAATGATACAAATGCAGGAATTTTAAAAAAAAATCTTTTGATTTTATACGACCGAGGAAAAGACAAAGAAATCGAGATAAGAATTCAAAAAGCCAACTACTTGAATTATGAACTTATACCAATCTTAAAACACACATCTATCCTGATGGAAATAAACAGGAAAATCTTAAAAACAATCTCTATATCAACATTATGTCACTACTGGCTACTAACTAAAGAACAAGTGGAAAGATTACTACGTGTGAAACTACATGATTTACTACATGATTTACATGTTTAAGAAAAACATAAAGACAAAAATAAAAAAAGAACATGTGAGAAATGGGGAGATTTCCAAAATTGGAGAAATAAAATATATGGTCAAATATGTGGAAAAATAGATAATGAAATGGTTAGACCACTTAATGTGCATGAACCCTTATTGGCCAGCAGCAAGAACATAAACCATGAGAATGGAAATAGCGATAGACAATGAAGAACCAAGAAAAAGGCGGAGTGTAGGAGTTACCAACGGTCTCAGACGCCATAATATTGTTGCATGTAGTTAAAGTAGTTGCTAAAGTGATTGTCTACGCGACATAGGAAAATGTCTCTCAGTCTCTGATATTATTCACATCAGAAGTAACAGGGATGTGTGGAGAAACATGATTCATCTAAGCCTCTCGGAATGGCACTTAAGTAACTGGCTGATTGGAACTGTGAACGGGGAGACTTTGCTGAATAGATGAACGGTGGAAGCGCTGGGAGAGAAATATACAAATATATTACCAAAACAATTCCCAAAATTAACATCAACATCAACATCTTAGGATGTATATACTATCTTCTGACTTCACACCCAACATATTTAGTATTGACATATTAAGAATGCAATTACAACACACTCCATCGCCCTACATGTACACGGATCTTTACGAACTGTTGACCATCACCATGTCCAGCGCTGGATGATATTAGAAAGAAAAATTATTCTCCCTCCAGAGCCAAATAAATGGAACATCTTAAATGGAACACAACAATAAATTACATACACATTCATTTATCCTCGACTGGCGACATACACAATTCAAATATGAGTCAGTTGAGTTTTCCCATTAGTTTAACCATTTTTATCGGTTACTATTTTTGTGAGGAGCGTGGTAGCTTAATGGATAATGAGCTTGCTTGCTATCGTATCCTCTGGTTACAGCGAGCCAGGTTCGAAACCACGTCCGGACATTAAAAAAAATAATCCGGGTTGTGATTTCTTATTTGACACGACCACTCCTCCAGTCGACTCAGCTGTAAATGAGTACCTGACGCAGGAGTTAGGAAAGGTAAAAAAACAGCAAGGAAGGGAACTGGCCACCCCATCTAATCGTTGCTGCGGCATAGTACATGAAGAGTTACCTTTATCCCCGACGGCAGATGCCAGGGGACCTACCTTTACCCTTTTATGTTTCTACTTGGTGTTTTCCTCTTCTATTGCAATATATTTCTAAAAGTTAGTCATGCATCGATCAGTTTCTTTTATGTCATCTTGGGTTTTGAACAATTTATTTTATAGAGAAGCTCATGTTGGTCAGATTGTCGTTCTGTGAACAGTGACACTGGGATAATTCTGTAGTATGTATTCTGGTATTTGTGTTACTGCTCCACAAATGCAGGATGCAGAGTCGCTGATACCGATTCGGTGTAAGTATGCTTTTAGACGACAGTGTACCATTCTCAGTCGAAATATCATGACCTATTCATTTCTGTTCAATTTGATAACGTTGTCTTGCTTCGATCTATAGTTTCCATTCAGTTCTCTTTACTGAAAACACATAGTTTTCTTATCTTAGCAGA
This sequence comes from Meghimatium bilineatum, assembly GCA_034231615.1. Classification (NCBI taxonomy): domain Eukaryota; kingdom Metazoa; phylum Mollusca; class Gastropoda; order Stylommatophora; family Philomycidae; genus Meghimatium; species Meghimatium bilineatum. Next base: position 54,392,721 of record CM067304.1, read on the forward strand.
GATTTTACTTCCCTGAAGTTGTGAGTTACATGGGTCTGGGGAGACTACCTTCTAATTTTTGCCGCTACAATGTGTTGACAGCCAATGAAAACCACGGGAATGTCATATGAGTCATTTCAGAAGGCTATTTCTAAATTAGCCAAAAGCTCTTATATGCGTCGAAGGTTACGATATAGCACACATTGGCATTTGGTGAAAGCCCCAGAGTCTGCGGAATTATCAACTAACCAGCCAATCATTGGAGTTATTAAAACTTAGTACTTCATACAGTAATGGATTTGTTTTTCATATAATGTTTCAATCAGAATTATTTTCTAGTATAAAATACATCAACATTTAAAATTACTTGCGATTTCGATTTCTTTTTGTGTGTAGAAATAGCAAAATGAGATATTTCACTTTTTATATACCTTATGTTGACAGCCAATGAAAATTGAGGACAAAATCAGATAGTGTCTCGTTAAAAAGAATGTTCATAAAGTCAGCAAATGTTCATTCAAGAATTTTAGACATAAAACTAAATAATGACAGAAATAATGCAAGAATTAAATCTATAATTTTCATTAGAAACCTGACATTTTTGAATGAAAGTATTTTTTTATTCTGGTTCTTGTGAATGATGAAGAAAGAATGAATAGAGTTATGTCAGATCTACAGATAAGTATGGCTTTGTGTGGTTGTTAAATGAGGTTATGGAGAAATAAGGGCTTGGAAGGGGCAAAGAAGATTTGTAAATTTGGCCCGTGGCTGTCACATCCAGTGAGAGGAATGAGAAGAGAGGAACATGAGAGTGCGCGATAACGGAATGCCCTAAAGGTGCTGACTCCTCGACGAGGATGATCGGAGGGGAGGGGGCTGGGATAAAAAAAAACAGTTTGTGTCGTTAACGAAGCAACAGCTGACCGCTGTATCTGATGCCTTAAGGAGTTCCAGAAACGATCTTCGTGTGATCAAAAGAGGGAAGGAATGTGGAGTGAGGTAAATGATAAACAAGGCCAGAGGTTCCGAACATGTTTCTTGAAAGTCCAACGTTAGATATTCATAGACATTCATTATGTAACTGAATAGAAACTATAGCGGAAACTATAGGCCGTATATATTCATTTGTAAAAGTGAAAGGTGATTTACCACACAAAAAATAACAGTTAATTCCTTTGTTTTTGTGTTAAATATTGGATTACTCGGGTTACGCTCTATTTTTCTTGTATATAAGTACAACATGTCATGGTATATTTTCCTAAGGATGATGTTCTAATGTCTTGCCCCCCTCCCCATTCTTTGTCCAATTCACACTCCTCCTCGAGATTCTAGCTGGACGCTTTCTTTTTTTGTCTTTAGTAAATTCGTGACTGTCGACAGTATAAGATATATTGTCTAATGGGAAAATAAGAATTCTAAATTACTCAATATACCATTCCTGTGTTTTCATTTGTCAATATGGTTATGCTTTGTGTGATAGCCAATGAAAAAGTGATGTGAATAGTCAAGTGAGTCCTTTTGAAAGGCTTGTATTCCCATTAGCCCATATTTCTTATATTGGGATATAATGTAAGGTCACAGTCAATTGTACAGTCCTGCAGGTTCACTAGGAATCATCTAAAGTGCTGCTCGTGACATTTCACATGAATTTCGTTGGTCACTTTGTGTATACTTTATGGCACTCATTCAATTCTTCTTCTTCTTCTTTCGTTCACTTGAAACATGTCTATATCTGTAATTCTGTCTCCTTAATAAAACTCACTGTCTTTTGTAGTTCATACAGTGTCCCATAGAGTTTTGATTCCAGTGTTGTTTCCTCTGGCCAATATGTCTGCCTCAGCGTTTCATGCTCAGAACACTCTTGAAGTATATGTTTGGCACTCTGTGCTGCCTGTCCACATGTACACATGGCCGTGTTGCCAATCTTGAACTTTGTATACATGTGACTGCGGAGTCGGTTGTGTCCTGTTCTGAGACGTAGAATTATAACTTGACTCATTCAATAAAATTCAAGAGAAAAATTCAAATCGTCACTTAAGAAGGACGATTCTAAAATTAGCCCTCATGTCTTATATGATGGTCACAGTTTTCTCATCCGTCTACAACCAGCAGACCCAACTAAAAGTTTACTTACAATTTGTACTATTTCTACAATTTTTTAATTTGCATTATCCCCCCCCCCTCCGCCCCTTTTTTGTTTCTGCTGGCTTGTACAAAACACAGTTGACCATTTCAATTTGACTTTTTACCTCCGCAAATTTCCTCACTTTGAATAGAAGTAGCTTCATTTGGGCTTCAACCCACTCAACGTCAACAAGAAGTGTTGCGATCGCTGAGGATGTAAGGGATTTGATCCCTAATCATTATCTTAACCTTCTAGGAAATTACAGGTTTTGCTTATGTATAGAAAGTTTATAGCATATCCTATTCAAGGCATATCTATCAACCCAGAATTTCTTAGCGAAGTGTGCTTTTTCTGGGCTGTATAGATACGTTCAGTAGGTGCCATTACTTTTTAAACTTACGAATGCATTATTTCCTGAAGCGAATTATGAACCTGGTACTTTAGGCTGAGTTTCCCGATAATACAGTCTTCCAGACTCATCCGAAATTATTCCTTTAAAGTGGAACTATTTGACTTTTCCAGTGATTTTCTAGTGATTTTTCTAGTGATTTTCCAGTGATTTTCTTTGACCACTTCGCTTATACTTTTAGTTGATAGCAAACGAACTTCACGGAACAAGTAAAAAGCATCCTTTAGAAGGACGATCACCCCCTCACCCAAGTCAACAGTATTGTTTTGTCGTCGGGACTTGTTTGACCGTATAATATTGAAAGCGTACCCTTCTGCTACATAGCCGCAAGATATGTATAAAGACAAAATACTGTGGAGAAATGTATAGACTTGACAGAATACAAAATGAAGCAATGCATATCACGGTGTTCCAGAGATGATGATGATGTTGTTTCTCCTTTGCAAGCGAAGATGAGCATGGCATGAAAATGCGATGAAAAAAATAATAAATAAATAAATAATAATTAGAATTGGTAATTGTCTAATTTGGTTGTTCCAGAGATACAGAAATAGTGACAATGTTGGATTATCCTACCATGATGCAAAGAACGGATATTGTCCGTGCTCCTTAATACCTACACATCAGTGCTGACAAGAACCATTCACTACGTGTGATATTGAAAAGATCAAAAGTAACAGATTAAGGAGGAAGAAATCAATGCTTGACATGGTATAGACTATAGAGGGTTCTTAAACGGGTATGCACATTATCGGACATATCCACATTATCTGGAGAAGAGTGGAAAAGTATGCCTATCGAGATAAACAAAAATAGGTAGAAGTGTTACCAAAATAAGACATAAAACAACATAACAACTAGACACTGGAATATTTATGCTTATCGAGTTCACAACGTCCATTAAGGTGCTAATCACACTTTCCTGGAAAGATGACATTGACGCTCTATTGGATATAGATTTAAAGGTCCAAGCTCTAATCAGTGAGAATTCTTCAGGTCGGGATATTATTGTTTACTCAGATGACTATGGGACTCGGCACGTGCGCAGTGCATGGCATTCACTGCTCAACGCTGAGGGAAGTGTGTTATGGAAGAAAGTGGTTCTTTCTATACAACTACTAGAAGTATGATGATGGAGATGATGGCAGTGACGAAGGTAAAGATATGAGTGAAGTTCTAGAGTTCTACATGTGTCGGTTTTCTCACTGATTCATCAATGTGCTTCGAAACACTCAGTCGGGCTATCTGCGCCGTCAGTGGCTTGAGCTGGCTTGACGAAATCTGTGCTGAAGAGAGTTACCTTCATTTCTTTATACTTGGAAATGTGGGTGTTTAGGGAAATGAAAGAGCAGACAGACTTTTCAGCCAGTTCATCATCATCAAGTGACATATTCTCTCCAGAACGTAGTCTTTCCTATGGATTTCTTGAATTCTCCGCGGTCTTGAGCAAGTTGCCCTGCATCTTTCAGTGACATGCGCAGGCATTCTTGAATGTCTTTTGTCAAACGGCGTCTTGGTCGGCCTTTGCCCCTGTTTCCTTCTATCATCCACTCCATTAACACTATCTCCATGCCGTCGTGTCTCTTAATATGACCGAAAAAAACTAGCTTTTTCTTTAATATAGTGTTCAGAAGCCAGCCTTCCTGGACGTTAATTATTCGTAACACCTCCTGGTTTGTTTTCTTCGGTGTCCATGGTATTCTCAAAATTTTCTATAACACTTTAATTCAAATGACGCCAGTTACTAGTCGTAATTCAATGGATAGCGCTGACAGTCTGAATGAAATCATAGAGTTGGGCTAGTAGGAAGATATAGCCTGCATTTCTTCTTCCGTGTCTATAGCTAGAATGAAGAACGGGGGACTGAAACGTGGCGTTTCAAGAAAGAAGCGGCATATAGGAATTAAGAGTAATCAATCAATACAGAACAGGAATAGCCGGTTACCACATGCTGAAGGACATACTGAATATGATTTCAGAGTACCTATGAACTTCTTTAGAGTGCCATGATGATGATTTGACGACTAATTAACTAACTATTATGGAAAAATTAGTAATGGAAGGTTCAATTGATAGCACAAGGAGAAAGAATTGGCCATGACGACGATGAGTAAAATATAACAAAGATTTTAAAGCATATTCTTGACTGTAGTAGACAGCGCCATATTTAGACTTGACAAGGCTCTAAGCTATTTCAGATATAGAACCCTATATAAGTCTAGATATTATATGTCAGTACCAAATATAATTTTTTGATATCCCCAAGACAGTGGGGGCCCCAAGCTATAGTTTGTTTAGCTTATACGTAAATCTTGCACTGGTAGTAGAACTAACCATAATCGTGAGTTTCATCGTATTACAAAAGAAGACTATGTTATGGAAAGATGATGTTAAATAAGAACAACATGTGGAGATGTTCAAATATCAGAAAATTATATTATTACATGAAAACTATCATATTATATATCCGGGTTTGGGGTTGAAGGGACGACAAAGATAGATGATTCGATTTCAACAGAACGCAGTTGTGCATCAATACAGTTTAGAAAGAAATGATAAGCTACTAAACGTAAATAGTGCATCGAAACTTTTCTGTAGCGTTATCGATCTGTTTTTCTATTAGATGTTTAACTTATGTCACTATCATTATTAGAAAGTTGCACAACAACACATACAGAGTTCCATAATGCGTAGATATTGATTCTATTACATAGTTTTGTTATAAGGAAGATTGTGTAAAATGTAAATATTAGTGTTGTAAACGCTAATGTAGATGTTACAATGAGGTGATGTCGCCAACAATGAGGTTATGAAGATCTACAGAGAGATGTTTGAACAAAAGACTTGAACAAGTAAATAAGTTCGCTATGGGAAAATATAGAATATCCGCTTTCGAACTGGTTATAGAACAAAGATATTTTGGTTATATTTATTTTAGTTATATCGAAAGATATCCTCCGATATTTTGGTTATAGAATAATATTACGAATTTCCTGGACAGAAAAGATAGGGAATAGTGACGTTATAAGTTTGCTGAATATAGAGAAGGCTGGGAAATACAATTTTAAATAGAAAACTGAAATATTTCGGACATATAAAAAAGATACAATGGCATGAAAAGACGAATATTAGAGGGAAGAATTCCTAGAAGTGGAAGGAGATGTAGACCTAGAAAGAGATGGACGGATGACATCAAAGAATGTATAAAGATATCATTGGAGGAGGCAGCCAGATTGACAGAATAGAGTTAGGTTCAGGACATTAATTGCAAAGACGGCGTTCTGGAAGAAATGTGTCACGTGATGATGATGGGAAAATATGTCTAACTAAAACTAGATGAATCCATCGACATACAGCACTGTGGACTCAGCGGCATTCATCATTCCAGAGTGACGCTATTTTTTACTTTTCTCGTGATTTTCCTTGGTGACTTTTTAAATAAAACAGATATACATTATGTTGCCAGCTAAGAAAATTCGTGGAGAAAATCAAATAGCGACATTTTAGAAGGTTTGTTGCCCGAAGAGTCAATAGAACTGTATTGTAGAGGGATATGGTTTTATTAGTGAGCAGACGTAAGTGATGCATGATGCAATTGTGACAAGTCCTCCAGAAAAAGTCCTGCGATACGATCATTGTCAAATATAAGACACATGCGACGATCTTGAATCAACTTGGATTAGTGGTGTTTTTAAATTACCCGTGCTTTTTATTGGTTCTGGATCTCTAGGAAAAAACTTACTGTGGAGATATCCTAAATACCGTCAGTTATATTGACAGATGTGACTGACCACTGGAGGCTTTGTGTGTAATTTAGTGTCGCCAGTCAATACAAATAGCGGAAAATGTTCAGTCAGCCAAGATAAGTGATGTTGTTTGAGATAGGCTCGCATGACTATTCTGGTGAAGGATTTCTTTGCGGTGTAAAATGTGGATGTCAGGTAAATGAGAGTGCGATGTGAGATGTGGATGTCAGGTAAATGAGAGTACGATGTGAGATGTGGGTGTCAGGTAAATGAGAATACGATGTGAGATGTGTGTGTCAGATAAATGAGAATACAATGTGAGATGTGGATGTCAGGTAAATGAGAGTACGATGTGAGATGTGGGTGTCAGGTAAATGAGAATACGATTTGAGATGTGTGTGTCAGATAAATGAGAGTACGATGTGAGATGTGGGTGTCAGGTAAATGAGAGTGCGATGAAGTATGAACTGATCATGTGGAGTGCACAATAAAAAAAACCATTGTGAGGACGACACGATTCATGCGTGTTATATGCAGTTTCATAAAAAAAGGGTTCTATTTCTAGACAAAATGTAGGCTTTACGGTTTATAGATGCGTTGTGCGTTCGTCTTCTTCTTCTTCTGCGTTCATTCTCAAACTCCAACTGGATCTAGCTGGATCATGGTCCTGCTAGATTTCCAGCAGGATGTAGTCCAGAAAATGGAAATGCGTTGTGTCGCCGTTTTATTTGCGCCAATGGCCCGACACATCCGTATTCGGCGGGGTGCGTTCGTCTAAGCTATGGAAATTAATTGTGTTTAACTTAGTCAGTGCTGATGCAGGTGACGTCTGTACGTCACAATGCCACTAATAACACCGATCGAAAATATAAATGGCAGTGTGATATATCAAAGTATGACATATCAAAGTATGATATATCAAAGTATGACATATCAAAGTATGATATATCAAAAGTATGACGTATCAAATATGATATATCAAAAGTATAACATATATCAAAGTATGACATATCAAAAGTATGAATTATCAAAATATGATATATTAAAAGTATAACATATATCAAAAAGTATGATATATCCAAATATGATATATCAAAAGTATAACATATATTGAAAAGTATGATATATCAAAAGTATGACATATATCAAAAGTATGACATATATCAAAAGTATGACATATATCAAAAGTATGATATATCAAAAGTATGATATATCAAAATATGATATATCAAAAGTATAACATATATCAAAAGTATAACATATACCAAAGTATGACATATCAAAAGGGTTTTAAAAGCACAGAGGATTGAGTTCATTGTACTCGTACTAATGTCATACAATGAAGTCTGTAATGATGGGTTAACGAAGAGGATTGTTAACAACTCTCTATGAAGAGAATATGTATGACATGAGTACTAGAAAACTAGACAGAAATGCTTGTAACCCGCCTCCCCTCCAGCCCCACCACCCCCTTTCACTCCAAAAGTATTAATAGTCACACAATCACGGAAATTATTTATTTGTTTAGGCGGGAGTGGGAGAATGGTAAGACTCATTTTATCCAAATTTTATCTTAAATATATATGTGTGCGTACGTGTGTGTGTTTCCGTCTTAGTGTTTGTCTAATCCAGCAAATAAAATGAATTTTGTGTTGAGAAGATTCAAGAAGACCCTTAGAAGTATGTGTGTATCTTTCTGTGACAATGTCAATGACCGAGCTCACTCCAGAAAAGACCTGTTGGCCGATGAAGTAGAAGGCTAGTTTTACGGTATTTTGATTACTTCTGTGCATTTCAGTGGTCGACTTTGGCTAATTTTGTCGGGGGACATTAAGTATATAAATAGTGACCAACGAATACCAAGACAATAATGAAAAACCGCAAGAATGAAGGCATGGTTACTTTAGGTCTTCTATACTGCCGACTCGCTCCCATTATTCAACCTGTATTATAACTGATACACAAGATGAGCCTACACATGTTTCTAACACCAGCAATACGGATATTTTCGTTTTATCACTTTTCATCAGACCACGTTTCTATAGTGTAGCTTCAAATGTTTGTTTCTTTTCTGTCTAGCTCTTGAACGATGTCGAAATTGTTTGATAATTGTTTTTTTTTTCTTCCTTGCACGCATTGAAGTCCACGATGAATACAATTTCTGAGTATTAAGTAATTTTTCATTGATTCTAACTGGGATCTTCAACAAGGATCGTTATCAGCGGGAGCGTCTGAATGAGAACATGATTAGAAAGCGTTCTCATCCAATCGAAAAAGAAACAAACATGTAATTAATTTTTGCTTCGTCTCTTTGAAGGCGACATCTAGTTGTTTTTTTTTCTGTTGATTTGATACCATCGAGGGATGTCCTCGCAGGGTTGCCAGAAAGCTGGAAGCAAACCAAACTTTAGACAAAATATTTGTAAATTACAAATACTAAACTGTGAACAATAACGAATGTGATCAAAGTAATAGAAATTTGAATTCACACACATGAAATAATAGAACTAAGTCTAAATTACCACTAAATGGTTATGTTGTATTATGTTTTTTCATTGTGTTTTCACGACAGTTACAAAAGTAAATACTCTACTAACAACTTTACGTGCTAGTGTGTTCAGACATCTTTCAACAATTTAGGACCCCAAAAATATACAAAAATTAATATATTTTCAAATTTATCAATAATGCAAAATGATTGACAACATATAGCTTACGGCACGTGAAATAAATAAATTACAACATTTTACCATTTATCTCAAAAGGTGCCGATATGGCAATTCTGTCTAGTGCACATTACAATTTCTGACTAGTCATAGAGTTGAGGATTTATACTGTGATATTCTGAGGAACCATTTATAAATCGTGTTTAGTGTGTTCTGTCAACGAAATTTAATGATAGGCCAATGTCTAAATTATGAGCATTTTTCTAGCAAGAACTGAATACAAGAAGTCAATTGTAGTGCAATTTTTCCAGTTGTACTTTTGTCCAGTTCTTCGTCAAATAATCAGTCAATGAGGTATATTCTCATGAGGGCTCGACATTTATAGACTTGATTGTACTCGCTCGAGATTCACCATATGTGCTCCTCCCCTTTAAAAAAGTACATTATCAAGAGTACTACTCAGAACATAATCGATAATCTCTAGGACACGTATGATCAGAATTGGAGGTATGTGTGTTGTTGTTGTCTTTTCGGGCAGCACGTGTTCTATGTACCTCCATGATTTGATGCTTCTCGGTGATGCAAGCAACATTCCTAGTGTTGCTGCGCCAAACTGGCAGACTCTAAGCGAGGCTTCCCGAAGTGGCTTCGGTGTTGAATATCTTTAGGAACACTTTGAGGACCCTTGAGGGGTTTTTTCTGCCCATCGGCCGGTCGTTTTCACTTAAGGAGCTCACCATACATCAGTTAGATGAGTTTTTGTGAGATGCATAAATTGTGCATATAAATTACTGAAAACAATAGAACTAACTTGAATTCAGTAAAGTTCAAACAGAAGTATAGTCTTAATAATTGTATCTAGGTGATTAAGATAAATTCTCTATCGTTGGATTTTGACAAATGTAACGAAACAAATAGGGAAAACGTTATGGAAAGAGAAGAAAACGAAGAAAGAGTTTATGATAATTCTCAATAGGAAAAAAAGCTGTTAAAGAAAATAAAAACGATGCAAATAAAGTATTTTGGTCATATTAAAAATATGACACATTGAAAATATTACTTTGGAGTCGAGATGAGGGGAGGAAGATATACAAGTTGAAGGGAAATATAGATAGAGTCGAGATGAGGGGAGGAAGATATACAAGTTGAAGGGAAATATAGATAGTCGAGACGAGGGGAGGAAGATATACAAGTTGAAGGGAAATATAGATTAAGTCGAGACGAGGGAGGAAGATATACAAGTTGAAGGGAAATATAGATTAAGTCGAGACGAGGGAGGAAGATATACAAGTTGAAGGGAAATACAGATAGACAGGTTACAGTCTAAAATTCTACAAATGCACTACCCAAGTAAGATATAGAAGAAGTTGAAGTCCCTTGCAATGAACCTTCGTTGCGCAGACGGCACTTGCTATTTATGATACAAGAAAAACATTTTACCAAAAAAACATTACTTGTTGATGTGACTAAAAGTTGCACCATTTCTATCACTTTAATCAAGAAAATATATAAAGATTAATAGTTTTGGTTGTGAGTCAAATGTGCCGTACCTCTTATGGAGAAGTACGCTGCTTTCAACCGTGGACGTTAGTCAAGTTAGATTATATCAGATATTCTAATCATAAAAAAACAGTGGAGGTGGTTGTTCTGGAAATCCAACCACTATCTTCTTTTATTTAGCAAAAGTATAAAAACTGATACATCATCAAATTTGCCATAAATGCTAGAAAGGCTAAAAGATTAATTTTAATATCAGTGGCATTTTAAAATTTGTACAATTTAGCAATAACATGATCAATATTGAAATCCCAATAAGTAACAAGTAACAGCTTGAAACATTGACAGAATAATCAAGGTAATGCTAATTGACAGAGGTAAAGCAATCAGAGAATGAATGTATAATATTTCCATAGCAACGAACCTTGAATATTTCCATAGCACCAAACCTTGAATATTTCCATAGCAACGAACCTTGAATATTTCCATAGCAACGAACCTTGAATATTTCCATAGCAACGAACCTTGAATATTTCCATAGCAACGAACCTTGAATATTTCCATAGCAACGAACCTTGAATATTTCCATAGCAACGAACCTTGAATATTGAAGAACTGATGATCGATGTTCCTTTATGTTCTATATGTAGGTGATCTACTAAAGGGGGGGGGGGGATAGTATGACAATATCATTTTACCAATGGTGATAACTTTTGTGATACGTTCATTAATAATTAAGCCAAATAAGTTACTGTTCGTTTGTTTCTGTCCTTAACTCCCAGGTGGTTTAGAGCCGCTTACATTTTGAGACGCTAATATCGTGACCGATACCGAGATTGGCAATGGCATATTGCAAAATAACACGGCTGAAAAACATATGGAAAAACAACAAAATAGAAACGAAAGTGCTGATGTTACGAACTTTTATTTTTCCGGTTGCAACATACGGCTGTGAAACATGGACTCTAAGTAAAACAGCGGCAAAGAAGATCAACGCCTTCGAGCTGAAATGCTACAGAAAGATACTTAGAATATCATGGAAGGATAAAATCAGAAACTCAGATATTATAAACACACTGAATATTCCAGAGTGTTGGTTACTAAACACAATAACAAAAAGAAAACTACGCCTGTTTGGTCATATAAAGAGACATAACTGTTTAGAAAGACAAATAATGGAGGGAAGAGTACCTGGGAAGAGGAGAAGGGGCAGACCAAGAAGACGATGGACTGACGACATTAAAGATAATATGAATACATCGCTAGAAAATGCAAGCCCAAGACAGAGAGAGGTTCAGAGTTCATTGGGAAGACAACGTTCTGGAAGGATTACGTCACATGACACAATATCGTGACCGCCGGTAAATATTCTGTTGGAGCATTAAGAAACATCCTTCTAATGTGACGCATTTTACTTTTCCTAAACTTTTCATTGGTTACTTTACATATACTTTGTATCGACAGCTAATAAAAATAAAGAAAAGCAAAATGGGAAACTTTAGACGCCTGATTCGGAATTTATCCCACGCGATTTTTTATTTATCGATTGTCAAGATATTACCCTTGCTATAATGTAACAATATTCAAGTCTACAGTTGAAAGTGAGTGGGAAGCCTAAATAAAGTTTCAATTTTTCAACTAACAATAACGAGAAAAGATTCTACGAATGTGCACCTACAGTTATCTTTGTGTGTAGCAATGACCTTGTGCACCTTAATCTAGGTATTTACTGAGTGCTCGTTTCCTGTGGATTCAAAGTTGATACTTATCAGTCAACTTCATTGAAGTGTTTGATAGAAACTAGACTTCTTCACAAAGTTCCATTTTTATTTAATATTTTCTGATGTTTCTTGTCAGTGTAGTTACTCGCCAGTTTTATAGCGATTAACTTAATTATCTTTACAACATCGTTCCAATAACTTAATTATCTTTACAATATCGTTTGATTAATTTAACAATCTTTACAAACAACATCATTCGATTAACTTAATAGCTAGTTAGTTAGTTAATTAGTTAGTCGTTGGATCATCGTCACTGCACTCCGGACAAGTCCATAGGTGTTCATATCTCTCCTTGAGTGTAGCCGCCATTACACGTTGACTGACGGTCCAAGTACGCAGTTGATTGACCATCATTCGCAGTTTAGGACGTTTACTATTGCCAGCCATTTTCTGTGTACTAAGACTTGCAATCATGTCAAATAACGGCTAGACTCATGAAAATTTCAGCTCTGACGCACGTACTCCGTCTCACCGACGAAGATCTTGATCAGTGGATCCCCTGTCAAAATAACTAACATCTCATCCTAGACAAAATAATGAAATAATCCATCTTTCAAATGATGTTGACGGTGTCACACAAAAAAACAAGCTGCTCTGTCCGCCATTTTGACCGGAAGTCAGACTAACTTAATAATCTTTACAATATTCGCTTCACTTAATGATCTGATCTTTACAACATCGTTCCAATATCATTTGTTTAATTTTACAATCTTTACAACATCATTCAAGTAACTTAATGATCTTTACATCATTCGATTCACTTAATGATCTGATCTTTACAACACCATTACGCACGTCTTTTTTCTGTGGGACTCACAATAGCACACTATACAAACCACCCATACAACAGAAATCCTTAGTAGATGACATGCCGTTATATTTAGGCTCTCTTATGGAAGCTGTGTAGCAAGTCATCTATACAATTATAGACCCCCTCTGAGTGCAAGGCTCCTTTAATAGGCATTGCACTAAGCCGAAAGTTGAAGTCTTTTGGATATGAAAGAAAGCCCAAAAAAACCACTCTACTGCACGTATAAAGTAAGAGGTAATTATTCGCAATTTCTGGGGTTCCTAAGCAAACATAGAACATCGTTCAATTAACTTAAGGATCTTTATAAAATCGTTTAATTTCAAAAGTGTGCGGGGAAAACGTCTTTAAAGTAATGAGAAAGCTTGGGAGCATTTTTACAGACGACGAAAGAATGGACAAGTTCGAAACAAGAATTCAAGAAGCCAACTACGTAAATCATGAACTTACACCAATTTTCAAACACAAAATTATCCCGATGGAAACCAAAAAAGACAAATCATAAATTCAATCTTCATACCAACATTGTGTTTTCTATGAAAAGTAGGAAACATAACACGAAAAGATCATGTCAGGAAATGAAGAGATTATAAAAACTGTTGAAACAACAACTATGGTAATTTATATTGAAAAATATAAACTGAAATGGTTCGGCCACTTAATGGGAATGAACCGTTATTGGCCAGCAGCAAGAGCATGCAACATGAAAATGGAAACAGCAAGATGCAGAGGAAGACCAAGAAGAAGGTGGATTGGAATTACCAACATTATGAGAGATCACAATATTACTGCATATAAAGCAGCCAAACGTTCTCATAACCCGAAAAGTGATCGTCGTTCAATCCTGCGATGTCTTAAAAGCAGAGAAAATACAATACATTGATAGAAAGTGACTAAGGGTGTTATCAAACACTTAAAGTTGTATGTGTCGAAAAGTTATCGTCGACTTCAACTAACGAAAAACACTTTGAATTATACAGGGTGTCTACAAAGCCACAATGCGCTTATATACATTGGTGTGACACTACGTCATATAAAGTGTGAGTATTTTGTGCGGATATGTGCGACGTCATTGGACATCGTCTGTATAGTCTTTTTCATGTGCAGTGTGCAGAAGGTAAAAACAAAATGAAATATACGGGAATGGGGGAGATTGTGAAGGGCATATGAAATCATAGGGAAAATGAATTCGATTGTCCTTCAAGAAGATAATATACCGGTATTCTGAATTCTGTTATTAGTGTTTTACACAATTTACTCTATTCATTTTGTTGGTTCTCTTGCGGACTCCTGCGGACTAGTAGGATGCAGTCCAGAGAACAGAGTGTGTTGCATCACGGTTTATAGTTTGGCTCCAATATCTATGCCCTTCAGCTTAACACCTCCGACTTCAGAATAGCCTCTTGCCACACTGACCTTCTACAATATACACCAGCCAATCTGATCCCCAAAACTTCCAGTCATCCTTTATTAAATATATCGGAAGTCTACTGACGCCTGTCCAATTTACTAGGTCCTCTAATACCATAAAGAAATTGCTATTGCTGATCAGCGCTGCTGCTAACAAAATTATCCAAGGTTCTATTTCGAGCCTAGTCTCGAGCCACATGACTTAATACATGTATAATTATGTCTGTATCTATATATACATATGCCTTTATTCGTCCAGACCACGACCAGTTGTGTAATTCTGTAACCTTTCCACGGTCCACAAACGGTTGCAGACCCCTGCCTTACGACATACATGTTTCGCTATTATCTGCTCCACTATATGACCCCTGCGACACATGGGAATGCTGAAACAGTTAAATATCGCAAACGCAAAGTGAATGTATATTTGACAGAATGCATACGAAAGAAAACATGCAAATATCACGATAATTATCGTTAGAGTGTTCAAACTAAACTAGGGATATTTAGATATATTGGCAGAGAAAGAATAACGGCGGTACACTTAGGTTGGTGGGGAGGGGGGTAGTTTTTTAAAGCATTTCTCTCGAGTAGCACCAAATGAGCATATGGAGCATTTGTCCTCGGAAGGCCCAGCACATCCGTTTTGCTCATGCATTTAATACGGGTAGTGGACTTCCCTAGTCTGTGACAACTTTCCTATCTGTTGCCAGGCGATAGGTGTGTATTGACTCTACGTTGTGACGGCTCTTCACCCTCTGTTTCCTTGAACTTATCAGGGCAAAACATGCCCCTAGGTGGCAGTCTCCGTTAAAGTTTCTTAAGGATGACCGCGCAACCGGCCTCTGAAGTTACCTCTATTCTGTATAGATGATTATTAATCTGTATACGTTGTGTGCGCAATTTGAAAATGGTACTCTTGGTCTATTTGCTTGCTGGTTGAATACGATTCACTTTCTACGCTGTATGCGCCCAGTTATACTAGTTTCCATCATATTCAGAGCGTAGAGACACAAGCTACATGTTTTGGCTCAGATATGAACCATTGCAAATAAATCTGTTTTTCTCATATCAGTCTGAACTGCCCGGACAATATCCATACAGAGTTAGCCAAATTGCTGTGTACGAACTTCACAACAATCTGTTCCCAAGGTGCACTACGAGGAGCTGCTTTTATGTTCTTGGTTACCTGTTAACCATGTGACTGGACGAGAGCAATGCAAATCACTTATCACCCCGTTCTTGGTATTAAAAGTAATGTTCTTATTTGCAAAGGGAAGAGAGTGGTATACCCAACCCTCATCCCTTATCTACGGACCGTGCAAGCATATATAATGTGATGATGATGGTGTTCCTCCTTCGCAAGCGAAGATGAGCATGTCATGAAAAACAATAAACGCATTGGAAAAAAAATAATTATTAAAATTGGAAATTATCTAATTTGGTTTGTGAGTTTGTAGATGCCCGATGAGTCCGATTCGTGCACGGGAAGTTCTATTGCAGTGCATGCAGGAGTGCTGAAGGTTCTGGGTAGGAACGCAGTGTTCTTTCTTTTTCAAATTTCGTGATGTCAGCAGTGATCTGGATGTGCCAGGCTGAGCAATCAAGTGATGCAGTCTGCCAGAAGCTAGGATCGATGGATGAGATGATGCTGAAAGACATGAATTGCGCTATGAAAATTGGATTAAAGTGAGGGAGAGTTGCGCACTGTATATATATATATTATATATATTGTATATATTTATCAAAAGCATTACACTAAATAAGCACGCAATAGTGTTACTACTAGAGACATATTTTTGTCTTGTCCTATTCATGTGTGCCACTTGGCACCATGGGGAGCCGAAGTCTTTCTTTTGCTTCTCACATTTATACTTTGCTCCAAGTTTGGAATATAATTTCAATGTTTTACTCGTTTCTGCTTTCAAAGCCTGTCGAAATAGTTGATTTGAGCTAGGCTGTTTGAGTTTTCGCCTTCCCATGCGCCATTGTGGCAAGATATATTCTTGTTATGACTTATTTTGTCAATGATATATTTTTTATAAGAAACAGTATTTTAGAAACATTGTGTGCTGTGTATTTTGTGTGTATGAAGAAATTACATCATTCACATTTTCATATAAATCTTCGTCTTCATCGTTCATTCTTAAACTCTCTCCCTCGTTCTCTCTTATAGCAGAACAATGGTCATACAGAATTTCCAGCAGGTTGTAATCCAGAGAATGGAAGTGCGTTGTGTCACCGTTGTATTTGCGCAAATGGCCCAATGCATGTGTCTTCGGCGAATATAAATCTAACAATGCCAATATGCCATACACAATTGTTGAATGAAATCCTAGCTTCAGCTACACAGTCATCATACGTTATTAATTTATACAGATTTAAACCAGAAATATAAGTAACGTTTTTTACTCAATACAAGCCATGTTTACAAGAGCATGTCATATGAGTGGTATTGAGCAATACCAGTCATGTTTACAAGAGCATGTCATATGAGTGGTATTGAGCAATACCAGTCATGTTTACAAGAGCATGTCATATGAGTGGTATTGAGCAATACCAGTCATATTTACAAGAGCATGTCATATGAGTGGTATTGAGCAATACCAGTCATGTTTACAAGAGCATGTCACATGCGTGGTATTGAGCAATACCAGTCATGTTTACAAGAGCATGTCACATGCGTGGTATTGAGCAATACCAGTCATGTTTACAAGAGCATGTCACATGCGTGGTATTGAGCAATACAAGTCATGTTTACAAGAGCATGTCACATGCGTGGTATTGAGCAAACAAAAAACATTGCCTCCATCAGTCAAAAAACGAAGAAACCAAACACCAAAAAAAAAAACAACCCAAGGGTCTGCTGTTGCCTCACTTCGGATGTCATTACGATAATTGTATTGATATCCTTCTTAGATTTTTGAATGACATTGTCGACATATTTTCTTAGGAAGAATTCTTGACAAGTTGTAGACACGGAAAAGTGGGGGGGGGGGGTTGTGGTCAAAAATTGTCAAAAAAGTGTTCACATAATTATGAACAGCCCATTATCGACAGCCCATCTACGCAGTTACTAAATGTATGGAGTGTCTGTTTCTTTTTTGCGTGACTGTATATTTTCATCTCCCCATGAATGATGTATACTCCATTATTAGTTAGATTGTACACACTTGTTGCAGTAATCTCAATGATGTATACTCCATTATTATGTAGATTGTACACACTTGTTGCAGTAATCTCAATGATGTATACTCCATTATTATGTAGATTGTACACACTTGTTGCAGTAATCTCAATGATGTATACTCCATTATTATGTAGATTGTACACACTTGTTGCAGTAATCTCAATGATGTATACTCCATTATTATGTAGATTGCACACACTTGTTGCAGTAATCTCAATGATGTATACTCCATTATTATGTAGATTGTACACACTTGTTGCAGTAATCTCAATGATGTATACTCCATTATTATGTAGATTGTACACACTTGTTGCAGTAAATCTCCTGGATGCTCTTATGAGGAATGTCAATAAATTACGCCAGCAAGTATGGTGGATGGGGGTCTGGAAAAGTGTGACAGTTGTAAAAAGGGGAGAGGGTGCGGGTTGACAAATGTTGATGGAAACAAAGTGGTTATTATATACCAATTAAATTGTGTGAATTTGAAACATTTGTTTCTAAATATCGCGCTTTTTTCGCACTTTTTTATACAAAAAAAAATCTTTTAGTGGGTGGAGGGGGGATTTTAGACAAAATTCAGCAGGGAAGTCCCTGAATTCCTGACAAATTCTTGATTAAGGTGTGGTAAAAACTTTCCCCCCAAAAAATGTTGATGTAATTTAGGAAATCCCTTTATGAGAGTAACAATTTGCATTATGTTAAATCAAAACAGGAAATACATTTTACAATAACGTTGTGGAGAGCTTGTTGATTAGGTTTTGTGAGGGCTGAGACCAAATAATTTGTAATATCATTGTTTTGGTTTGCTGCGTCCGAGATTATGTGCAATAAAATCAACATCTCCAGCACGGGGATAATTAAATGACTGCATTACTTGACGGCTTGTTAATCTCCGTTGAGGAGAGGAGGGGGGAGAAGAGAAGGTCAGCGTGAGAACCGCTCATCGGCAGTAGCCTCATTCTCTTGGAAAAGAGTGGTGTGTGAAACCTGTAGATAGGAGTTAGCGGGAGATGTCAAAGCTCAAAAGGCTTTTATAAATATTATATCGATTCTTTTTTTTTTCTGTTTTAAACTATCCCCTCCCTAGCATATAAGAACATGATTTTAGTACTAGGAACGTAGCCAAAAGGAAGGTAATACATAACTGATGTTCGGCAAAATGATCATCAAATTGTTAATCACAAATGGAAAATGTTGGTGTGTTTTTTAGGTAAAACTACTTCCTTAATAAGAAAGGCTCACCGGAGAAGCCCCAGTATCCGTGAGTGCCGTCAGTCCTGACAAGGGCTCGTTGGCAGCGGCTTACATTGGGGAGGTCAGCCATGAGAAGGGCTCACCAGCAGCAGCTCCAGTCTCTGTGTGGGCGGTCAGCACTGAGAATGGCTCACTGGCAGCAACCCCAGTATCCGTGTTGGGGGTGGGTGTGACAGCTCTGAGAAGAGTTTGCGGAAGCAGTCCATGTCTCCTTCTAAGACCATCAGCCCTGAAAAGGACACGTCAACAGCAGCTTCAGTCTCCGATTGGGCGGTCACCCCGGAGAAGGGTTCATCAGCAGTCAGCCATGTCACCTCGTTTTTGCAGCTAGCCCTGAAAAGGGCTAAGACACGCATTTCACCTAAACATATCATTTAACTCAGATGTACAAGAGATGACTTCTAGAAAATGTGAGCTGCTCTATAAATCTTGGAATTAGTTATTTAGCTATCTGTGGTATAATGTTATGAAAACAATGCTTTCTAGTTGTTTTCGGTTATCCCCGTATTAGTTGTGCATAAACCAATTACGTAATACTTTGTACCACTATACCTTGCTGGTACAGGTGATGTTTGAATAACATTTTCTATTCTTCAAGCGCTTGTGAGCTACAGAAACATGAACTTCTAATTCATTGTACAAAGAATAGGGTCAATGTCTTCTTTCAAGTTTCCGTGGAAGGCGACTAAGGAATGTTAAGGGATAGGCAGACAACCCTTTACCTGTGAGAAAATCCTCATCGCATGCCTTGTCTTCAATTCTTAACTTTTGTCTTTTATCAAATAATTCCAGTGGATGAAGAGATACCGGACATTGGACATTGTATCCGTGTCTGTTGTTGCAGATACTAAGCTGCGGGCAATGCTAGATTTGCAGGTGCGTAAAAAGAAATTAACGGAGAATGATATAGTTGGTCAAGGAGTAAGATGCGACTAAGACAGTGTGGAGAAAGGCAAACAATCTCTCGCATTTAAAAAAAAAATACATTGAACAGATATAGGAATGTCGTGATGTTTCAGCCCAAATCACAAATAGTTTCCCTGGTCACGCCTGGGGAACATGGTAATGAGAGAGTGGATAGTCTTGCTTTAAGGTAATGAGATAGTGGATAGACCTGCTTCAAGGTAAGGAGAGAATGGATAGTCCTGCTTCACGGTAATGAGAGAGTAGATAGACCTGCTTCAAGGTAATGTGGAAATATTCGCTATTTATTTACAGACGATTCTTATTTCATTTCTATTATGAGCATTACATGGATGCTGAACAAAATTATAATTTCTAAATAAATCTCACATAACACTAAAGTAATCATCAATAACGTTACATCGACAGTGGAACACGTCGTACATCCTATGGATACAGTTTTTCATCCTCTGAGCCTACCCGCCATCGAAACTATCAAATGTGAATTTCAGTTGCTTTAACATGCGAAGATGCACAATCTGGAAGTATCCTCGATACAAAAACCAAAGTTATGTGAAAGCAGTTGATGAAATTATAATCATTGTAAATAATGTCTTCTTACCCAAGCTTGTGAAGATTGGTCTCGGTGGACTACGTCGATGATGCTATCAGATGGCACAGTGGGTAGAAATGCGACTTGAGCAGATTGGCGTTAATCGCATAGGCCATGTCGAGGCACTCTGAACACCCTCGCCATCTTGCATTATCTACTCTTTTTAGTCTTCTTGATTGTGTCTTTTGCCACAGTTGTCATATCGGTAAGAGGACAGACGATTAGAGCAATATCACTAACGTTAATGTGGCCAGGCTTGAATCTAAATGCATCACCAAGTCGCATATGGCCGACAGGTTAGAGAATTGGTCTCACACCCGTGAGGTCCAGAGTTCGATCCCGCTAAGGACTAGGATTTTTTTTCTATCGGTGTATAAATTTAAAAAGGCACCCTGAACATGACGTGGGACAGCAAGTGCATGCGCCTTAATCACACAAACCACTAGAATACTCCCTGTAATTCACTATCGGAAAAAAAATACAGTATGACACTTGACAGTTAAGCATGTAAATTTAAGTAGGAAGCCAGAGGATAATATTTTTAAAAATTCTTGAGACTAACGGGAATTGAACCAGTCCGTTCTACGGCACCAAATCGCCTAGCAACAATTGCACACGCGTTTTTCAGTACTTGACTAACCGCGGTTAGTCAAGTACTGAAAAACGCGTGTGCAATTGTTGCTAGGCGATTTGGTTCCGTATAACGGACTGGTTCAATTCCCGTTAGTCTCAAGAACAGTTAAGTAAGTGGTTTATATGCCAAAATTTGATTCATTAGTGATCACACCCCAGAGATATACAGCAACAAAAGTCTGATACTGCTGTCACTATATTAAGCGGCGGTGGCTATTATGTATTAAATTAATTCAATATTTTCTATGGAAGATTTCATTTATTTATGGAACATATATGTATATGCGTATATTATATCTATAGAAATTAATGATTGGGAGTCATTTGGCTATCAACTCATTTGGGTAATGATTTCGTTGCCCTTAAGTGATTAAAGTGCATCAACCAGGACCGTAGATTTATGCTCCTAAATTGGGGGGGGGGTGTATTCCTAAAATAAAATCATTTATGATATCTTGTTTTTGATGAAAAAATGGCTGGGGGAGGGTGAGTATTGTGGTCATGTTCTTAGTGCTAAAAGTCATGTTCCAATTTGCTAGGAGAGAATTGTTTAAACCCATAGTTCTCCCCCCCCCCACGCCCTTCTTATCTACTGACCTGGACATAAACCTCGCATAATTGTACGAAAATTGATGGCTGTGATTGAAAAATTTCTTCGTAGTGTGTTTATTGATTTTTATAATATATTAGTGTCCCCTCGTGTTTTCCTTTTCGACTCACTCGATTAGATTGAGTGATTTTTACAGCTATTTAATGTGTTTAGTACTAACGTTAATGCGTTATCAAGTTATCATCATTATTATTATCAACATCATCGCTATTATCATCGCTGTCATCACATGATAATCATCACGCTACCACCACTAACACCTTCATAATCATTATCATATTATCATAATAATTATTACCATCATCACCACCACCATTATCGTTATCATTATCATGTGCATTATCATTGATCATGCCTGCTGATTTCGTCTGTAATGAGACTCGTAAATTTGCTATTAAATATGTGAGAGTAGTCGTTCTTCTCTGCTTGTCTTTCTTCTGTGCCGAGCAGTTAAATTATACATGTTCCTTTCTATATCATTTGCTGCCTGTTTCCATAGTAAGCCATGTCAATTAAATCTGGAGTCTCTTCGTGGCCAGTTGGTAATGATACGTATCATAGATTTTCGAAGTTGTGGGTTGATAATCGAGTAGCGATGTCTTGTTTACAGAAACATGTTATGGGGATTTCTGAGCATTGTCGAATGAGCTACGGAGTTATGTGTTATGAGTAATGCTCTGACAGACAGAATCTTCTCTATTAAGACGGGCAAACAGATATTTCGATATTGGAGTATCAAGAGGTCAGTCTTGTAAACACTTTTTCTGAATTTAGCTTCATCTGCCAAGAACGAATGTTTCATTTCAACATATCTTCAATCCGATACACAGTATACTCTAGTTTATGCAGCTGGTAGCTGGTTGTATACACAGTATATTCTAGTTTATGCAGCTGGTAGCTGGTTGTATACTCTAGTTTATGCAGCTGATAGCTGGTTGTATACACAGTATATTCTAGTTTATGCAGCTGGTAGCTAGTTGTATAAATGTGTGAAATTATTGCAACTGTAGCATGAGTAACTATGCATTTGACTTTAATCTTCTTCTGCTTTAGTTCTCATAATCCTGCTGGCTGACAGGGTGTAGTGCGGAGAACAATGCCAGAGCCTATATTGTAGCCGCAATATCTGTACTTATCGGCCTGATATTCCACGTAGTTTCGAGTCATTTTAATCTAATGGATGGGACTGTAAACTCCAAATTCAGCCTCATTAGCTGCATCCAACGACCTGCATGACAGACCATTTTTGTTATTCTTTGCTCCTCATTCAGGCAACAAAAGAACATACAGGTGACACTTTCATTTAAATGTAATTCGCATGCGGAAGGTCTGAAAGTTTCATCAGTTACCAACAAGAACATCATCCATTCTGCAGCACACTCCTATGTTTTAAGGTTTTCTAACAGTGAAAACATAATACGTGCAATAGTTGATATCAAAGGAATATCAGTGGGAGGATATAACATAAATAATTTGAGATTTGAGGATGACACTGTTCTGGTTGCTAAAAGTGAGGACGACCTTCAAAATTTAATTAATGTAGTACTCATAGAAAGTGAAGAGAAAGGCCTCTTCCTAAATATAAAGAAAATAGAAGTAATGGCTATTTCAAAGAAATAAAATACAACACCGTGCAAGATCAAAGTGAATGATATAGTATTAAAACAGGTCCACCAATTCAAGTGTTCAGGTACAACGATTACAGCAGATGGAAGACATTCAGCAGAAATAAGAAGCAGGATTGGTCAGTAAAGCAAAAACAACATTCAGAAAAATGGAAATATGATCTTGTCATTAGAGGTGAAAAAGAGAGTTCTTCAGTGCTATATAACTCCTATACTAACATATGGATGCGAGTCTTGGACAATAAGCAAACAGTAAAATGAGAAATTAGATGCACTAGAGATATATTTCTACAGAAGAATGCTGAGAATATCATGGACTGCTATAAAAACTAATGTGGAGGTGTTGAAAGAGTCAAATGCAAGACGGACCTTAATCAATAATAAAAGAAAAAGACAATCTTAATTTTGTGATCACTTCATGAGACAGGGAGGTTTGGAAAACATAGTCACAACAATCAAGATTGAAGACAACAGAGACATAGGGTGACATCGCAAGAAAATATTAGACGTTTGACAACCTGGCACGGCAGGGAAACAACAACGATCTTGATACATACTGCTGAAGATAGAGAACTGTGGATAGCCATGATCACATACGCAAGCGGGCATATCTCCTGATGATGATTACTTTTGGAGGTACACAGATCATACATGTTTAGAATTATATTTATACACTTCTGAATAGAAGTTTTTTTTCTTCACAGTATTGCAATACCACTTAATGTTAGTCCTCTAAGTATACAAGAACTCTGATGTGCATAATCCCGGCGAATCAAACAAATGATAAATACTACATAAAGTACAAAGGTTACTATTAAAGCCTAACTATCGATGTAAAATCAAATTAAAAAAATAATTAACTATAAACAAAAGAACAAGGACTTTATTCCACGTTCCGCTCCAACTGGGACTTTTTCAAGAAGCACAAAAACATTGAACAAGAAACATCGAATTGTAACCGATTATTCAGAGATATCATTCTTACAGCAGGACGCTCCAAGTAATCAAATTTGATATTTGGAATCAAACAAATCAAAACAAATCAAAACAAAATATAAAATCAATGTTTGATTCCGTTCCGAATGCAGAAACACCATCACATCGTCTATTCCAATTATTTTCCCACCAATTACTATACAATCACAACCTTATAGACTCCACATTAGTAATCAAACCCAAACACAACATCTTACGCATAACAACTCCAAGTCGTAGTAATGCAACTTTAGAAACACAAAAACCCATCCACGCTTCTTTGTTCTCCATGCATTGTTTGAATGTATAAAGATGTAATCCGTCCAATTCTGTAACATTATGAATCCATACTTTCCTTTGTTTTCCTCTACTTCTTACACTTTCACTGTTTCTCGCTGATGAGTCTTGGAAAGGGAATCATACTTAATCATGTGCCCAAACAACATATTTGTGAGATGTTTCGTCATTGCCAGAAAATGTTCCTTGTGACCAAACAGGTAAAGCTTGGAATAGGAAAATGAAAGTTTTGCTAATCACTGAACACACACATAACACAAACAAATCTACGTTTCGACTACAAGGCTTTTAGCAAGAATACTGTCATAACAAAAGAAACCAATGAGTAAGAACTGCATTATTTGACGTTCACAGGGCATAGCTAAATGTGATGATAACCCGGAATGGTTAGAATTATAAGGTCAGTGGTGAAAAAAACACACACCAAAAATATACAAAACACTACTAAATATTGATGAAACAAGACACACAGAGAAATGACGAAACATCATGGTATTCCTACGACTGACGGGCGTTGATCCGAAAAGATTCATTCGTGACAAAATTATAATATATAGATATATAAATATAATAGCTTTGAACAGACAGAATTGGAGAGATCTGACCTCTGCCCTATGCGCTAACTTCAGCACAAAAGGAAAATGAATATATATATATATATATAAATATATATATATATATATATATATATATACTTGTGGCACGATTTAACCTTTTGGGAACAATACCCGTCAGTCGTATGGATAATGTAATGTTGATCCGTCGTTTCTCTGTCTTGTGTCACCGATATTTTGATGTGTTTTGTCTACTTTCTGTTTGTGTTATTTCCTATTCGACATTCTCATATATAAATATAAATATAACTTTCTAAGGTTGTATCTTACTTTAGCTCTACCATGTAAATGTCAATATTGCCGTTCTTACTGGTCGTTTTTTCATGAATGTATTCTTGATAAAAGCATGTTGGTCGAAACATCGAATTGTGTGTGTTAGTATGAGTGTTTACAGTGATTAACAAAACTTCATTAACCTTTTCCAAGCTTTGCCTGTTGAAAATCAGTTTTTTCCACAGTGTCATAATATGATACTTTGTGACCTGCAAGTGCAATATTTACTGGTACTTACGTATATATTAGTACATGTCCTCACAATGGTATGTAATACTGTATACAATATAGTGTTGTGTCCCTCCTTTGTCCCCATAGACTGCATTCATTTCAAACCACCAGAACCCATCAAAGACGCTTATATCGGGCCATTGACGCAAATAAAAGGCTACACAACGCAAATCTATTCTCTGGACTATATCCTGCTAATAAAATGGATCATGGCCCTGCTACAAGAGAGATTCAGAAGAAGTTGAAAATGAACGCTGAAGAAAAAAACCACCATATACGGGAGTTTGAGGTGTTCAAGTCTCTCTGACCCTATGAAAAATAGAGTACGATATTTAGCATTACACATTAGGTTTTAAAAAAAAATACTGAAAATGTGATATTCACAAGAACAGAACCACCAAAACGATAGAGAAAAACTGTTTTTAGAAACTCCTGCACTGAATTATTTGACATCTATGGTCCTGAAGCATAGTAAACCCAATTACCCCTCTCTATGTGTGTGTCATTGTTCGTTTCAATCAATCTTCAATGCGTCTTCCGTCTAATAAATGTACCATGCAAATATAAGAGCTTTTTGGCATGGTGACTCACACAGAAAAGAAATATGTTCACTCTTTGTGCAAGATATGTTTGATCTTCGTTTACACCATTTTCTCATCTTTTATTCTTTCAGTCCATTAAATTTATTGTCCCAAGTGTTACTCCTTAACATACTTCTTTTTCTCTCGCTATCTGTTGTTAAAAGAATGGGGGAGGGACGTATCAAAATAGTTAGGAGGGAGCTATGATTAATCTAATTCTTATGCAGATATGAGCACCAGCCATTTGGAAATTACTTCTTTGGTTTCAGTGCTGCTTTCATCAACACAGATTTGGTTATTCAATGTTTTACTTTTTCCCTGATTACAATTTTTTAGTGACTTTGCTTGCACTAAATTTATTGCTGTTGCTCTTTTCGTTTGTTCCTCTTCTTGTCTATTCACAAACTGAGAATTCAAAGTGGAAGATAGAAAGATGCATATTAAGAAAATATTACCCATGTGGTGGCGTTTGTGGGTCCCACCAATGACCCACTAGACAAACCACTCACACAACAGAAAACCTTACTAGATGACATGTTAAATTGAAGCTCTCTTATGGCATCATGTCATCTATAGAATTATAGACCAACTCGAAGTAGAAGACTCCTTCAATAGGCATTGCACTAAGCCAAAAGCTGAAGTCTCCCGTGTATGAAAAAATGCTAAGAAAAACCATCCTACTGCACATAGAAAGCTAATCGCTTGCAATTCATGGGGTTCTCAAACAAACAACAAGAAGAAAAAGTTGGAACGGTTGCGGAGAAACTCAATTGTTCAAAGTGTCACGTGGATATACTTCCTAGACTATGCGGGAGTCACAGGCAGCGGAAGAGCAGATTCATTGGCGAGTGCTACTGTGATTGATGGTATATTATTGAAGATAGGGCCGAACTAATAAGAGTGGGCGTTCATTTACTACAAAGTGAAGAAGACGATGTTCAAGGTGAAATGTGCATATATAACTAATTACCGTAATAGTGATAACCAAGAGTGGGGGGGGGGTTTAAAGTTTGTGCTCTCTAGAAAGTTACAAAGATCACATAATCAACATCTGATTGGGACTTTAAGTCGACATACTCTTAAATGACTGCTGGAACCGAGAACGGGAATATATGGGAGTGCCCCATGTGCCATAACGCTGGGCTCTAATCAAGAATTTTTGTTTGAGAACCACAGAAATTTCGAGCGATTAGCTCTTACTTTCTGTGTGTAGTAGGATGGTTTTTCTCAGTATTTTTCATGCCTGGGAGATTTCAGCTTTCGGCTTAGTGCAATGTCTATTGAAAGAGTCTTCTACTCAGAGGGGGATCTATAATTGTATAGATTACATGCTATAAAGCTTCCACAAGAGAGCCTCAATATAACGAAATATCATCTACTAAGATTTTCTGTTACATGGGTGATTTGTGTAGTGGGAAATTGGTGAGACTCACAGACGCAACCGCAGGCATAATCAAGAATAAATATACAACATTCTGACCGTAGAGAGAGAAATATGAAACTAACTAGTGATTTTGTAAGTGTATTTATACATGTCATTTAATGCTTATACTTGATTAGGAACCCCGTCGAAGACGGATATGACGGGCCATTGGCGCAAATAAAACGGCGACACAACGCATTTCCATTCTCTGGACTACATTCTGCTGGGAAACTAGTAGGACATGTCCTGCTACAAGAGAATTCCGCAGGAGTTTGAGAATGTACGTTGAAGAAGAAGAAGAAGATTAGGAACCAGTAACACATTACTGAAGACATTCCTATCAATGTACAGCTCGTTGGATCTCATCAGCCATCAGTGTGTGTGCGTTCGTCTATTACAAGTGATGATGACCATTTTACATCCACTTTTGAAAATTCAGTTACAATTATGACCATACGTAATAGTTCGTAGATGACTAATGAGCCCTATTCGAGGTGTAAATGTTCTTGGACAGTTCAGACATGGAATGGCATTGTCTTCAGTTCGTACAACGTCTGTATGTTTCTCAGATCTCTTCAGCCATCTAAGAGAATCTAAGCTCTGTGTAACAATCAGTTGTTGCTGTGTGATCCTCGGATCTTTATTGAAAGGACATACCCCTGATAGCTATAATTTCCATCATTCTCTGAACTTGTACATTGTTTCCGTCAGTATAATCGTCATAATTATGTAGTAAGCCAATAGATGTGTGAGGGGGATTGGGGGAGGGGAGGAGTTAAACTTAGGAAATCAAAATATGACTTTTTCTGTTTTAGCAATTTTGTCAAAAAGGGGGGTAAACTCCTTCTCCTCCAAACCCCTTATTAAGATTATCTAAAAAAAAGTCCTCAAGAATATATAATATAATTAATAAGGGAATCATATTGATAATAGGTGAAAGACATTTCTTGTTAGGTAAACCATTTATCCTTTCCATGCTGTATGATGTTCGTCCGTCGTGATCGACGATGACCAAAAACACAACCATAATAATAATAACAATAAATAATAAAAATAATAAAAGTTAATAGTGCGTTTTTAAATGGCTAGCAAGTCCAATGCGCGCACAAAATGTTCTTTTACAGAATTGACAACAATAGAAGGTATCTGTGTGAGGTTGAGATGTTTTTTCTTTTCTACGTGTCCGCATCTGTCTTGCAGTATATTGTCTGAATTCTTCCGACGCTAGTGCTCCCGTTCTAATGCTGTAACGCCATGCTGTTCTATCCTGAGCGAGGCTCTCCCAAGCGCCTACGTCAATGTTAAGATGTTTCAAGGATGACTTGAGCGTGTCTTTGAAACGCTTTTTCTGTCCACCAGCTTTTCGAAATCCTGCCTTGAGTTCTCCATAATATATTTGTTTTGGCAAACGCGAGTTCTCCATACGCACAAGATGGCCTGCCCAGCGTGCCTGCGCGTTCATAAGTATTGTGTGGATGCTTATTGAGGTTGATTTTTCCAAGTCCTCGTAGTCTGGTACTTTGTCCCACCAATGGATGTTTAGTAATTTACGTAGGCAGGTAAGATGGAAATGATTTAATTTTCTTGCATGTCTAGTATACACTGTCCACGTTTCGCAGGCGTATAGTAGGGTTGGTATAACAGCAGCATTATATACTTGTAGTTTGGTGGTTGTTCTTATACCTCTTTTGTCCCATAAATTGTTGCGTAATCTGCAATGGTGTATATGTATCTATGGTCACCATAACCAGACATTTGATCCATGTGATGCATCGCAAATAAGCTTGCTAACAATGGTAACCCATCTTCATAAAGTGATACTCCGCAATGAAGTTGACTAGAACGATTGATTTAACACTCTCTCTCTCTCTCTCTCTCTCTGTGGTAGTGCACTCTGCTAGCCTGTAACCGGTCCATCTCCTGATGTTGCACTCCCACTTATATCTCTGCCTACCTCCTGCTCGCCTCCCATTGACTCTACCCTCAAGTAAGGTCTTTAACAATGGGTCATGTCTTTCAATATTCCTAAAATAACTTTTTTGTTTGGTATTTATTTCCTTTAATAATTCTTTCTTCATACCAAGTGTTGTTAGAACCTTTTTGTTCGTTTCCTTTTTTTCCGTGAATTTCTCACTGTTCTTCTATTAATGCACATCTCAAAGGAATCAATTATGTCTTCTTTTTTGGTTTATTGTTCATGTTTCTTAGCTATACATACTATTGAATAACCGTAGCATTTTATAATTATAATTTTTAGTTTGTTTGGAATGTGTTTAATTGCCAATACTTTAATCTTGTCATTGAAAGTACTTTTAGCCATTTCTATTATTATTTTCAGTTCTATTTTACACCTGCCATCATTTGTGATTATGTGTCCGAGATATTGGTAATGATCTATTTGTTGTACCTCCTAATGTATATTTATATTTAGCATCTGCTTTGCGATTTTGCTAATTATTTTGCTTTTAAAAAATGTTTATATTTAGTCTATATTCTTTACTTATTTTATAGATTTCATCTATTAGTCTTGGTAGTTCCTGCTCACTGTCTGCTAACAAGACAGTGCCATCTGCATATCTCATGTTGTTTATTATTTTCCATCTGATTTTGACTCATGACATTCATTCTATATGTTTGCAAATATTCTCTGTGTAGATATTCTTCTTCTTCTTCTTTCGTTCACTTGAAACATGTCTATATCTGTAATTCTGTCTCCTTGATAAAACTCACTGTCTTTTGTAGTTCATACAGTGTCCCAAAGAGCTTTGATTCCAGTGTTGTTTCCTCTGGCCAATATGTGTAGATATTAAATAGATATTAAATAGGCAAGTAATAAAATATAGTCTTGTCTTACCCGTCTTAAGTAACTGCTGTATCAGATTATTATTGCAATTTGTTCTTAATATATTTTTATAATCAGTCTGATCCATTTTCCAACTATGTCTATTTCTTGAAGGCATTGAATTAATTTTTCATGTTGTACTCTGTCAAAGCCCTTGATTTAGTCTATGCAGCAAATAGAAATATATATATATATATATATATATATATATATATATATATATATATATATATATATATATATATATATATATATATTATATATATATCATCATGATCATCAAGTGCCGTCTCCGCAACGAAGGTTGGCTGCAACGTATCTCCAACATCTCCTGTCTCTTGTCTTGGTGGTGCACTCTGCTAGACTGTAACCTGTCCATCGTGTAATGTTACTCTCCCACTTGTATCTCTGCCTACCTCTTGCTCGCTTCCCTTTGACTTTACCCTCAAGTAAGGTCTTCAATAGGGTGTCATGTCTTTTAATGTGTCCAAAGTATTTTATTTGCCTGATCTTTATTTCTCTTAATAGCTCTTTCTTCATATTAAGTGTCTTTAGCACCTCTTTATTTGTTTTCTTCTCTTTCCATGATGTTCTCCCTATTCTTCTATATACCCACATCTCAAAGGCATCAATTTTGTCTTCTAATTTTTTATTTAGTGTCCATGTTTCTGAGCCATACATTAATATGGAATAGATGTAGCATTTTATAATTCTCATTTAATATAAATTCTCATATATATAAATATATATATATATATTATGAGTCTGATAAATCACTGTATTGGTATTTGCGTTACACTCCAATTCAGAGCTATTGTTGCGAGATTTATCTTTATTCTCTAAATCATTGAAATTCTGAGATACACAGTATACTTCAACTACTACCAATGTGCCTGTTTTTATTGTTTTTAAATTTTTTTAAGAATTGAACAAAATAAATATTTAACTCTGAAAGTAAATAATAAATATAAGATAGCCCAGATTGAGAGAGAATTGAAAACACATGGTGACTTTCTAAATCTGGCAACATTTTCTTTGATTAGGTAGAAATATATTTGATTTCTGGCACTCGACTCAATCTACTTATTCACTTCTAGCACCAACCCTAATCTTGTTCATTTCAACACCCATCTCAATCTCATCTTTCATTTCAAGGAGAAACTTTCATCTTAACTCAAGCTCTCACTTGCAGTCCCACATTTTAAGCAACAGACTTTCACATTCTTGTTTTTAATTCTCATCTCCACCCCCTCAGTTCACTTACTTCTATTTCCTCTTTTGTTTTACCGCCATCAATGATTTTTTTCTGAATTCTGACCCTCATGTCAATGTGTTTTTATTGCCAGTCTTAGTCCTACTTTCTCTTTCAAATACATAAACTCATACATTATATTCTTTCATTACTTGGTTTTCTCTGTTTGACACGTGACTCATTGGGTCATATTCTCGCTCGCAGTCAGTATGAGATATCTTAAAAGTTGATAATTACTGTTCAAAACCAATATCGATCGAGTTTTATTGCAATAATCTCTCAGTGAAGGCATACTCCTGTTCCTTGCTACGTTACAGGATTGTTATATAAATATTATTTTTCACACTCAAATATATATCGTCGTGGTGGCGTAGTGGAAAAAGATCTTTGTTTTGACGTGACTGGCTGTTGTATACGGTGTTCGATCCCACAGACAGTGGGGTTCTTATTGCTGTGAAATTGAAACAAAAATTACTATGTCGTCGCTACATTAAACGTATCCATCTAATCACATAGATCTACATATGACTGTATATGTAAATATTTTGTACTGTATTCAGAGGCTTAACAGATTTTCTTTCGTTAGACCTAGGTCACTTCTATGAGGTCGGAATACCGAATTATTAACAAATTAAATTCTAACCAGGTATCTTCTATCTTGGCACTCTTCAAGAACGGGATATGTGTTTTGCTGTGCCCGTTAACTATAAAGCCTGCGAAATTTTGGAAAATTCTTTGCTATAGTATATTTTTTTTCTTATTCTTCTCACCAGATCAGCGCCGGATATTCCTTCTAGTATATATGCAATAAAGCTCTGTATAACTATATTGGTATGCTTTTGCCTCTTTTGAATAGAACAATTATTCTGAAAGTATTTTTGGATATAGTATAGAAGTGTATGAGTCGTTTGAAAAGTTAGAATGGTGGATAAAAATCAAAACAAACAGATAATTATCAAATACACCGGGAAATTGAAACACAAAAACAACAGAAAAATGTCAGAACATGGCAGGATATCTACATATATGGATGAAGAATGTTAGTCCCAGAAGGCTGTAGTGTACGAAATTGGTGGATATTAAGTTCTTACGTGTATATCGAATCCGTTCATTGGAGGAACACGATTTAACGCTAGTCACCAGGACATCGCGCGTATCCTGTTAAAGCTATCAGCAACAGGTTTCCAGTACTGGTGGTTAGTACTGTACAAATGTTGAAAAAAATGCATCTCCTTGTATCTTGTACGTATCCTCTGTGTAGCATCTGCTACACCTGCAGCTGATGATGCCAAAATGACTTGAGACATCATGTTTAAGACCACTGTGGACCACGATATCCAATAGATTCTGTTAACTTGTGTAAGCAACCAGAGCACTGTACTGGGGATTCAAATGAAGAAGAGGAAGGTGTCAGAAAATCACCGACAGCAGAATTTTGAAGGTAGAAGGTGCGAACAAATTCTAAATTGTCCATAAAGAAGTCATGTCAGTGTCACTGACGGTGTCCAGACGATAGCGACTGCACACTCGAAGTACGGGTGACCTGAGTACTCCGTTAGGGTATAGGCGACAGCAGAAGTCCATCATCATCGTTAAATGTGTCAATAAAGCCATCTTCTTCACCACACATACGATGCAGACGAGAAAGTTGAGAGAATGGTATAAAATCGCGACAGGGAAGAGTAAGAAAAGGTATAGATATGAAAACTACAGCACCATTCAGTTTGTAGGGTACTGCTGTGCTGAGACAAGAGGGTATGATAGTAATAGATATGTAAAGGAAGTTGACATAGGAGGTAAATATCTCAGATGTGATTTTTGATGGGCCGGGTGAAAGTTGTCGATGACGCGTATGTAGCGAAATAATTTGGTCTCGGACACGTCAGTAATGGCAGTACCATCATTGGTGCATCTATAGAACATCACTGGATCGAACCATAATTGCATTCCTATATCTGATGCTGAAGGTAGACTACAGACAGACAGGCAAAGCTAGGTTCATAGTGATGAAATTAGAGATACCACTGATTTGGTGGCTGTGAAACTCCCGAGAGCGGAGAGTGAAAACACGTTCAGAAAGACAGAAGAGAGTATACATAGGCACATTATTGCAGACAAAAAAAGCATAAAGTATTGACGCCGCTGAATGTTGGGGCCTTTTGCGTATGCAATAAAGCTCTGTATAAACCTCTGCATTGAACAAAAATATATGTTCTTTGTTGCTTGAAATTCCTAGTGATCGAAAGAAACCATTATCCGCAGCGCAGTGATCAGTGTACTGGCTTACCAGCCTCATGGTTTAATGTTTGATTCCAGATAGAGGCTGGAAACTCGAAGACCATAAATATTTCTCGAGTCGACTCTGCTTAAGAAAATTAGTGTATTTTTGTTCTTCTACCAATGAATTTTTCATATTTACTCAACATTTCCTTCTTTAAATTAAGTGCTTAATTCGTGTCGTTTACAATTTAGGAGTTAACGTCGTTAAAAACGTGTATGTTAAGCCTTAAAAGTAGCCACATTGCACTGAGAAAGTAAATGTTACTGGGGCTTGTTTAATCTGACAAATACGGTAGTAGTTATCGCTACGTATTTTATCCATTAATGTAATCTAGCTTGATGTTATCTATATTTATACTTAGTCTGAGGGTGATAAAGTGCATAATCTGTGAGTGGTTCTGGCAGCATGACAAAGAGTGAGGGATAGAAGGATGAAGACAGAGAATGAGGTACAACGAAATAAGTGCGGGCTGAGACAAAGAGTGAGGGATAGAAGGATGAAGACAGAGAATGAGGTACAACGAAATAAGTGCGGGCTGAGACAAAGAGTGAGGGATAGAAGGATGAAGACAGAGAATGAGGTACAACGAAATAAGTGCGGGCTGAGACAAAGAGTGAGGGATAGAAGGATGAAGACAGAGAATGAGGTACAACGAAATAAGTGCGGGCTGAGACAAAGAGTGAGGGATAGAAGGATGAAGACAGAGAATGAGGTACAACGAAATAAGTGCGGGCTGAGACAAAGAGTGAGGGATAGAAGGATGAAGACAGAGAATGAGGTACAACGAAATAAGTGCGGGCTGAGACAAAGAGTGAGGGATAGAAGGATGAAGACAGAGAATGAGGTACAACGAAATAAGTGCGGGCTGAGACAAAGAGTGAGGGATAGAAGGATGAAGACAGAGAATGAGGTACAACGAAATAAGTGCGGGCTGAGACAAAGAGTGAGGGATAGAAGGATGAAGACAGAGAATGAGGTACAACGAAATAAGTGCGGGCTGAGACAAAGAGTGAGGGATAGAAGGATGAAGACAGAGAATGAGGTACAACGAAATAAGTGCGGGCTGAGACAAAGAGTGAGGGATAGAAGGATGAAGACAGAGAATGAGGTACAACGAAATAAGTGCGGGCTGAGACAAAGAGTGAGGGATAGAAGGATGAAGACAGAGAATGAGGTACAACGAAATAAGTGCGGGCTGAGACAAAGAGTGAGGGATAGAAGGATGAAGACAGAGAATGAGGTACAACGAAATAAGTGCGGGCTGAGACAAAGAGTGAGGGATAGAAGGATGAAGACAGAGAATGAGGTACAACGAAATAAGTGCGGGCTGAGACAAAGAGTGAGGGATAGAAGGATGAAGACAGAGAATGAGGTACAACGAAATAAGTGCGGGCTGAGACAAAGAGTGAGGGATAGAAGGATGAAGACAGAGAATGAGGTACAACGAAATAAGTGCGGGCTGAGACAAAGAGTGAGGGATAGAAGGATGAAGACAGAGAATGAGGTACAACGAAATAAGTGCGGGCTGAGACAAAGAGATAAGGACTGATGCATAGAGACAGCAGAAGCAGCCATATAGGAGGTAGACTCAGACACACATATTGGAAGTAAATTAGATACAGAGGAAGAGGGGAAAGAAAAACTAGGATGTGAGGACAGGAATATAAAATAGTTGGACACATTGTTGCGATAGGAAATATATGGATATAAAAAGACATTGCATCCAGAAATAAGAATATTTAACTTAATGTTAAATTGCTGCTGTTTTATGACATTCATACAAATAAGACTCTAACAGCAACAATGAGAAAAATTAACAACCACCTGCAACATGGCATTCAAACACATATAACTACAACAGGAGCAGCGAGAAAACTATTATCCACCATCTTGGTTTAACAAGAGTTCAGCAACATCAATACATAAAATTAAGTGAAACTAAACATACATTTGGCATCATGACCGAATATTAACTAACGTCTCATGGCCTGTAACTAGACATGCACTTGACGTCATGACCAAATATTAACCAACGTCTCATGGCCTGTAACTAGACATACACTTGACATCATGACCGAATATTAACTAACGTCTCATGGCCTGTAACTAGACATACACTTGACATCATGACCGAATATTAACTAACGTCTCATGGCCTGTAACTAGACATACACTTGACATCATGACCGAATATTAACTAACGTCTCATGGCCTCTAACAGGCCGAAAGTTGAAACAATGCATCAAGCTTCTACTGTCTCACACATTCAAAGTCAACATTCGGATTGACATTTCTTTCAAAACTAACACTTCGGGCTCAGGAACAAATCAAACCTATCATGTCCTGCATAATGCACTTTAATAATTTTCTCTTGCCCTACTCAAACAAATCAATGGGTATTTGTCTTTACAGAACGTTGGAAGCTAAGCCTATTATATTTTATGTTGAAGGAGACCAGTGGTGTCACATTTTCATTGTGGCTTTGATGTGAGCCTATTTGTAGACTTAACCACTGTTACATTTCTTTGTGGACTTTTTTGTTATGGCTACTCGTTTCAATATTATTTCTTTTTTAATCTGATATC
The DNA here is from genome assembly GCA_034231615.1 of Meghimatium bilineatum. Lineage (NCBI taxonomy): Eukaryota > Metazoa > Mollusca > Gastropoda > Stylommatophora > Philomycidae > Meghimatium > Meghimatium bilineatum. The sequence goes on from CM067304.1 coordinate 54,429,324, forward strand.
AATATTACATATTAGACTTTCTCTGATGAAAGTTAACTTCTTTTGACACTTCCTTGCTCTTTTTCTAGGTATGCTGCTAGAATACCATTGTATTGATTTTATGGTGTGATTTTTATGATTGTGCGTTTTTAACGTGTGCTGTTATATAACAGTGGTTCTCAAACGTGTTTCTCCCGTGACGCCTATATGAGAAAATATTTCTTCCGTGCTTCATGGCTCACCAGAGACCTAAAAATCAAAACTTGTTCAAGAAATATTATTATATATATATATATATATATATATATATATATATATATATACGGCATTTTCGTATTTTAGACTTATTTAGCAGACAGCATACCACAGCAAGCTATGCTACACAGATACAGCGAAGGCGGACCTAGAGACCGACCTCGAAAACGATGGACCACCTAAATAAAAGAGGCGACAAATTTGACAATATACTCAGCACACAAGTGGTGCGTCTCCAGAAAACTCTTCTACCCCTGACGCTGAAAGGCAACAAAGGGTTTAACGAATAGATAGATATATACATTTCTCTATCTGGCCCACCCAGATCACTACTGGCATCATGACATTTGAAAAAGAAAGAACACTGCAAGCAATTCACAATCGCAAGAAGCAGAAGCACAAATCTGAAAATTATCCTACCCCAAACCTTCAGCACTCCTGCATGCACTGCAATAAAGCTTTCCGTGCAAGAATCGGACTCATCGGTTATCTACAACCTCAGAAACCAAATTATACAATTTCCAATTTATTATTATTATTTTTTTTCATCACATGTATTGTGTTTTTTTTCATGTCATGCTCATCTTCGCTTGCGAAGGAGGTATACCATCATCATCAGATTTAATTTAGCGGATTTACGAGTTTTAGAAGAGTTTTTCATAGAATTAATCATTCTTTGCAAAGCTGCATACATATATGTGTAATGTACCGACATCCAAGCACATCGGTCTCCAATCACGAGGGATAGTGGGGGTTTAAATGTTTGCATAATTAAGCATTATGAATTCAGTTGTTGACATAATTAAGCATTCTGAATTAATTTGTTGACAACGGGGGAGGGTAAGGGAGGAGGTATATAAAATTTGGCAACAAAATTTTTGGCATAATTTATAGACACACTCCCGAATTTGCTGCAAATTAACAATAAAACAATAAAATATTTCTCCGTTTATCTGTTGTTGTGAACGTAAAGACTCAATATTTTTAGTCTTCGCGAACCATGAGAGAAGAATCCGCGGATCCCAGTTTAAGAATATCTAGGATATAAATTTGAAATAATATGATTCCGGCTCTCTGATTCATGCAACACGTTCATAACATTCTATAGTCATTGTCTCTCGACCCGAATATGTGCACACTAAGTTATGAAACTAAGCATCTCCCAACTTGATGTCAAGGCAAACTGGATTGAGAAGGAAAATAATGAAGTTGGAAGCGTTGGTGGAATTTAATCAATCAACCTCGGATGAGGAGCTTGGATACATCGACAATCCTGAAACACTTGTCGGTGAAGAGGGACGGTGAAAGTACACGATAGTGTATGAATGAGGAGTTTCATGAGATTAAAGTATCGGAAGGAGAGAGAGAGAGAGAGAGAGAGAGAGAGAGAGTTTCTGATGGTACAGTATGAGAACTACTTATTTTACACTATGAGAGAGTTTACGATGTTACAGTATGAGAATTATTTATTTTACACTATGAGAGAGTTACTGATGTTACAGTATGAGAATAACTTATTTTACACTATGAGAGAGTTACTTATGTTACAGTATGAAAGTGTTACCGATGTTACTCTATGAGGGTGACATGTGTTACATATGATTGAGTTACTGATGTTACAGTATGAGAGATTTACTGTTGTTACAGTATGAAAGTGTTACTGATGTTACGGTATCAGAGAGTTACTATTGTTACAGTATCAGCAAGTTACTGGTGTTACAGTATCAGCGAGTTACTGGCATTACAGTATGAGAGATTTACTCATGTTACAGTATTAAAGTTACTGATATTACAATATGAGACTGTTACTGATATTGCAGTATCAGACAGTTACTGATGTTACAGTATTACCGTGTTACTGACGCTATAGTATGAGATTTACTAATGTTGCAGTATCTGAGAGTTACTGGTGCTACAGTGTGAAAGAGTTACTGATATTACAGCATCAAGGAGCTACTGGCGTTACAGTATGAGAAATTTTCTGAAGTTAAAATATAAGAGATTTATTGATATACTATGATAGAGTGACTAAGGTTACGACATAAGAGAGTTAATGAATGGATAGTATAAGACATTTATGTAATGCTACAGTGTGAGGGTTTGAGAAATTTCAGATTTTACAGTACAGGAGAGAGGCGTAGTGGAATAGTATAATAGGCTTGACTGGTGTAAAGCATCAGGCAAAATTAAGGTGAGGGATGAGAGTCAGAGTGAAGATACTGTATGATGATATCTTGCCAATATCGTGTGTGGAATATGGTAAATATAACATTTTAAAGGTTCTCTATTACTTGATTTGTTGCTGCTACTCTGACAAGGCCGGAAGTAAATAATGGGAAGTAATGTTTGGAAAATCCATATAATGTAGGTTATAGAATATGATGTAAAGTTTTCGTTCTTTTTTAAAATAGTATATGGACATCTATAAATTCGTGTGTTATTTGGTGCGTTGTTTTCATTACTATTTAAATTATTTAAAGTGAGTGAACATGGGTCATGGTGTTAAATAACAAATGTCAATTCTAGCAGATTCTACCCCGTATTAATATTTGTAGACTCTAATTAATGGTGGAGTTATTTGTGGGCTGTCTTCTCGGTGGATTTATTTGGGTTTTGGGTTAGAATTGGGCTGTCCTTGTTGTATAATACTCTATTACTGTTCAAATTATAGGAATGAAATATAAAAGTTAGGATTAGAGAATACATAATTAGGGTTAAGGCTATGATTAGGCAGTATTATTCGTAGAACGAGCTATTATGATGCCTAATAAGTTATTGAAAATTAATTGCCTTAATAATGTTTCTTTCATAATCAACAATTTTATTTTGAAGCGCACAAAATGACGTCATATTTTTGGCACATGATGGCGTTCCATATTTAGAGTGTGTACACGCAATCATGCTATGTTTAGAATAGGGGAGATCTGCGGTCATCACAGTGGGCAGTATCTGTTCTTCTTGATTATTGATTAGAAACCATCATTATGGCATACCAGGCATAAATACTTTTCTCTCTCCTCCAGCGGTCATTTTCACTGGTATGCAGCATCAAATTCTTCATGAATATTGATTATGTGATCTTCAGGTCCTTAAGAAGATGACACACTTGTTCACATCATCCTTAGTCAACCCCATTTCTGTTATTCTGTGTGTATATGCTCTCATCTCCAACATCGCCTTCATTACTATGTAATACACCCATGACTCTCCTTGTTAGGTAGACTCTATCTCCTCTCAGAACAGTGTATCAAACACACCATTACTTCGCTCTCTCGATGTTGTTTCCCATAGTCTTCTTTGAAAATAAAAGTTCACTTTTTGATTTATGACAGCGAATCTAGACATGGGTAATAGAAACAGCCGACCAGGTTGGGAGCGCCAAAAGCAATTCCCAGGGAGAGCGTGACAACGGAATTTAACTTGTGTAAGTGATGACCAACATAGAAATAACTTGGACCCACTCAGCATCGAAGTCACGAGATACCAGAACTGAGATATGCTGACGATACAACATTATTGGCACACAGTCAAGCAGGTCTCCAACACCTCATATACTCCATTATAGAACATAGTGAAAAACAAAACCTATTTCTGAATGAAAACAAGACCAAGATTATGACAAGCGACAAAACCACTAGCAAGTTCTCAATCAGTATCAACAACAGCAAGAGTCATCTGTTAGTCATTAGAAAGAGTCATCTGTTTTGAATACATTGGTTCTCTTATCAACAGTAATGAGGATTGCTATAAAGAGGTTAGAAGGAGGTTGACTATCGCGTCAAAGAAGCTGATACGAATGAAAAACATATGGCTAAGCTGCTGCAAAACAACAAAATTAACATTCCTAAGAGCTTGCATATTCCCAGTGGCAATATATGGATGTGAATCTTGAACAATCACCATCAAAGTGATTTTACACAATTTTACAGAAAAGTCATCAGAATACCATGGACCAAAAAGACCATCAATGTAACCATCCTGAGAGAAATGCATGTAAAAGAAAACTAGCTAAACAGAATGTTTCATTTCAGAAAACTACACTATGTTGACTATATCAAACGTCATGACGGCCTAGAGAAAACCATGATGGAGGGGATGATACCAGGGAGACGAACAAGAGGCCGACAAGATGAAGACGGACGCAAGACATCAAAGACCACCTGAACATGACAATAACAGAAGCAAGAAGACTGGCTCATGTTGACTCTGTGGTTGACAGGTTGAGTGGGTCTTTGCGCATAGAAATCTCCCGAGAAATGATTCGTAGTTCGATGAACGACCATTCACTTCATACTGGCTTTGTATATGTTAGCTATGCACATTAATCATTCATAAATAATCCGCCGAAGACGGATGTGTGGGGCTATTGGTGGAAATAAAATAGAGACGCAACGTATTTCCATTCTGTGGACTGCATTCTGCTGGAAATATAGTATGAACATTGTCCTAATACAATATAGATTCAGCGGAAGTTTGAAAATAAACGATAAAGAAGAAGAAGAAGAATCAATAATAATAGTAATAATAATAATAATAATAATAATAATAATAATAAACCCATTAGCCGTCATGGTCGTAGGGATATCATAATGAGACCTGTTGCGCAGAAAGATCTTCACGCATCCCCTACCATCCTGATGAGTTTGGAAAGTTCACACCCTGTCCATTTTTTAATATTATCCAGTCATGTTTTCTTCTCACCTCCTAATCTTCTTACTCCCTCAACTTTACCTTCAATAATATCATTTGTCATCGAGGCATGTCTCATCACGTGCCCGTACTATCGGAGTGTACGATGTTTCACGATTGTAAACAGTGGTTCATGTTGCCCAGCTAATGAATTAATTTTATCATGTAGAAAATTCAATATTTTCATGAAAAATCATCAATAGATCGAATGTAATATCACATATAGAATATGCTTCAAGTATTATACTCGACTTTTGGCTCTCGTGCATCAAATTTCGTGTATAGAAATTTCGAATAGTTTTATGTGCGAACACATTTCGCAGACTTTACTCTACTGTTGTTTCAAGAAACCAAAAAACCACAAAAAGAAGAGATAGATTTCTTTATCAGGAAAACGCAATGCTCAGAGAGTGGACACTGACAAAGGTTTGCTTGAGGCTCAGATCCGATTGATAAAATGATCTTGTAACGGTTCTAGACGCCATTAAATTGGACTCTTGTACTCACTACTTATTGAATAGTGTGCAAGGGAAAATACACCTAAAGGTTATTGCCGAGTTACTTCCCGATGGCTATCTCGCTTAAATGCCATCGGTCGACAACCGTGCGAGGGTGAAAAGAATATGCCAGTCCTGAATGACTGAGTTACATTTAAAGTCATTCATGACGTTGTTCGTCCCGTACTATTTAAGTATGGTAGCCTGCTTGTATTATTCTTGATGTTATATTAATTAAATAACATGAGAATTCCACTCATATTAACTTTGATCAACATGTCTCATTCTTAAAGTATTATATGTGATTTCTTTGAAAAATTATCGGATAATTTAAGTATGATTTGTTGATCAAATTCTCAGTCTTCACAGATGGATCATCAGAGGGTGCAGTAAAGAAAGGAGGAGCTGGGATACTAATACTCATACCAAACACCCCAAAACTAGAACTCTCAATTGCTACTGGCAAATTATCAACAAATTACAGGGCAGAGCTACAAGCAATCTTGGAAGCATCAAAGGCTCTAGAGGAACGAAGGCTCAAAGGAGCTAACATAGTCTTCTTGTGTGACTGCATGTCAGTACTCCAAACCATCCAAAAGGAACCTAAAGATCTCCTAACAAAAACAACTGTAGAACTTCTAAATCAACTATCTGCCAACAATAAAGTTGTGCTGCAGTGGATCCCTGCACACTGTGGAATAGCAGGAAATGAAGGAGCTGACAGACTGGCAAAAGCAGGTGCAAAAAAGGAACAATTCCACCACAGAATATCACTGACTGAAGCAAAAACCCTCATCAAAGGAATATACAAACATACATGGAGTCAGAGAACAGGCAGTAACTTTCCACAGGACCCTATTCTAAAGCTAAACAGGTCACAACAAACCACAATTTTTAGACTTCGCACAGGACACTGCAGACTACAAGCACATCTCCACAAAATTAAGGCTGCCCAAACTGACCAATGCCCATGTCAAAAGGGTCCCCAGACTCCAGAACATATTCTGCAGACATGCCCACTCTTTGATGACGTGAGAACCAAAATATGGCCTCAAGAGACAGATCTGAAGGTGAAGCTGTGGGGCAACCGTGAGGACCTCCTGCTGACGACTGAATTCATGGAGGCGGCCCACCTTCCTGTATAGACTTATGAGCATAGGAAACTGATCGCAGAAGAAGAAGAAGATCAAATTCTCAGAGTTTTAAATGGAAGTTCTGTAATAATTGACACTGAACCTGAGTATTAAATTAGATTGCATCTTCATATTCCGAGCGGTACATTACATTTTCAAAAAATCAAATTGATACAGTATAAATGCTACTTTGGCCCCCGAAATATCTTATGTAATTTTATTCCCGGAATATCTTAATATTAAATGTAATTTTATCACCAGATTATCTTAATATTAAATGTAATTTTATCAGAATATTATCTTAGTATTAAATGTAATTTTCTCCTCGGACAATCTGAGCTTTAAAAGTGACTTCTGCATAAAATTCTCTTCGTGAAATGTGTTTTAATTTTCTAATTTTATGAACACTAACTGTGAATTAACGGCATATTCTCTGAGAATTACATCGATCTATTTCTCAAATTCTCTGAGTGTGAAATGGAAATTCATTTCAAATTCTCCGAGAATTATATTTACTTCTTGCCCAAAGTATGAGTATAAATAAGACTTTTTTGGATTCTCCAAATATTAAATTGCCTTTTGAAGTTCTTCTAAGTTAAATGAATTCTATGTTTGAATTCTTGCAGTATTTAGTTTATCTCAATTAAAAAGTTTCTGAGTAAAAAATATGCGTTCATTTTTGAATTCTCTGAACACACAATGTGCGACCTCTTTCTAATTCTCTGAGCACATAATGTACGACCTCTTTCTAATCTCTCTGTACAAATTGTGCTGTATTTTTATCATTCTCCGAGCACATTATTTAGTAACTATCATTTAGTAACATTTAGTAACCACCGAAAGATCAAGGGGAGAAGAGGCAGAGGAAAACAAGGAGAGAAATTTCTAGAAGGTTTGTCACTATGGTACAAAAAAAGTCACCAACTGAACTTATTAGCAACACAAGAGACAGAGTGTTGTTGAGAAGCATGATCGCTTACGCGACTCGTCATGGCACTTGAGTACAATTTGTATGGTCTTTTTATAATTCTCTGAATACGCTTCTTCTTCTTCTTCTTCTGCGTTCGTTCTCAAACTCATGCCGATTGTAGGATAGGAGAATGTAGTCCGGAGAACGGAATGCTTTGTGTCATGGTTTACAGAATTTCTGCGATATCGCGCCTTTCGGCCTGACACATCAGACTTCAGCACGGCTTTGGGTCACTGACCCTATATGGGATGGGACAGCCAACTCCATCCCATAACCTCCTTAGTCGTCTCTTACGACATGCATGGAAGGTAAACAGTGTTGCTATTCTTTGCTCCCTTTCGGGCTCCGGCAACACACGGGCGCTCTGAATACAAAATGTTTGATCTTTGTATAATTATTTGAGTGCAAAATATAAGATACTTTTACAATCCATGGTGTACAACACATGTGGTGTTTTTTCAATCGATGTAGTATAAAATATGTGGTATTTTTACAATCATTGGGGTATAAAATATGTGGTATATTTACAATTCTTGGAGTACAAAATGTGGGGTATTTTTAGGTATAATACATAAAGCAGCGGCCACATATTTAATGGAACAAACAACGCGCTTTAACACTTGATTCCACGAGAAAATCTCAATCCTACCGACCAACCGAAAAATGTTGACCACCTTTGCTGCCCCGAAAACAACCATACAGACATTCTAGTTCCCTGAACGTATTTATCAATTAACATGATTTCTTGTCAAGAATGAGAGTACTGAGAACAGTCGAGGGAAGAAGAAGTAGACGGGGTTAAGAAAATTATGGACAGGCATCATCAAGAATCGGACAGTGCTTAGTATTTTTTCTTATTCATACGCCTTGCTGAAGATAAACATCTATTGAAGACTTTGTGTAGTGATGCATCGAATGTGGTATCCCAACGATCCTGAGGAATGTATGGTTGATTGCTGATCCAGCGGTCCATGGGCTCATGCCCTTTGACCCAATGCCACTAAATGGCATTATATTGATTGGAAGTAACGAATGTATAGATATGGATAGGTCTGTCTCCTTCTATCTCGTTCTCCAGTCGACGTCGGTCGCTGATAACTATTTCATCACTTTTCTTTCATCTTTTGCGCCCATTCTCAAACTTTTGAAGATTAGCAGGATGTTGCTCAGAGAACTGAATGCGTTAAGGCATGATTTACAGCTTGGCTATGATAGCTGTATATTTCGGCCTGACAAATATTACCTTTCTGTTTCCAGATCACTTCATCCTCTATAGGATGGGGCATTCAACTTCACCACCAGGAAGCTTCTTGGTCGCTTCTAACAGCTAACAGCGCACTATGGTCACTATCCCCGAGACATCGTCGTGCTTGTCCGTCAGAGAGATTTCCGGTGCTCATAGTTGTCTTTATGTAGGAAAAACGTAACTTTCGCCAGTAAGACAATTTTACAGAATCAATTAGGACTTCATTCGTTACGTTGTTGTTTGTTTATTGTCGTGAATTTCGTTAGTCACTATTTATATACTTAGATTATTTATATACTTGGAGTTGCATGCAGAAATAGCCAAAGTCAACCAACGAAATGTACGGAAATAATAAAAATCAGTCTTTAAGTCATTTGTACACAGGTCTTTACTGGAGACCGGTTATGGGAAACCACTGGGCAGTTTGTAGTCGTGGAAAATATAGTGTTTTCTATATACTATCGACGGGGGGTAGCATATATCGGTGTTGCTAACACCAAATTTCCATCTCATGTATTGTTTGATTCTGTTGTGACTTATTCTTTAATTTCGTACCTTTGTTCAAAACTCTTTTGTAAGGTCATCTGCCTGCTAAATCAACAACTTAGACCCCACACATTGTGAAGTGTTGATACACACTCATATAACCAAGGTGGACTTCGTTATTGATTGAAACTCGTGTCCTTTCATACGAGGTTTTAACCCCTCGCCAACCAATATGTTAACTTCCCCGTGTTTACACATTGAAACGTTAGATCCAGTTGAGTTCCTAATGCTCAGGTCAAGTGACCATTGACCTCTATAAACTTGTTTCATATTCCATGCCCTCAGTAGTACGTCACGGATACCTTTTCTTTGATCTTGGCTTTGGTGTACAAAGACGTGAATAATACAAACATTAAAAGCGTTGCCAATATAAACATAAACAATACAAACTGTGACACGTTGATAGAATAAATCATAGACGTATAGATATGTCTGCCTTCATATGTATCTGTATATGTGCCTGTATATGTCCCTGTATATGTGTATATATATGTGTATGTATATGTGTCCGTATATGTTTATGTATATGTGTATGTATCCGTATATGTTTATGTATATGAGTATGTAAATGTGTCTATATATCTGCCTGCGTATATATATATGTCTGTATATCTATCTGCGTGTATGTGTCTGTATATCTGTCTGTATATATGTATGTTTGTTAGCACTACATTACATGATGCTGACAGTCATAAGATCAGAAAGAGATGGGTCAAGGGAGAACAATTGTGACAACTTGTCAGAGTGGCATTGCTACCGGAGGGGAGTGGGAGTTCGACCATGGCACCTCGGTTAGAGATGCGGTCAAAATTGGGGGAGTAATGTGTTATGCGACCCTATTCGGTTTACTACAGAAGTGACAAGAACATCAGGGATATGTTGGTTCAGAGTCGTCTCAAGCTTGACGTTCCTAATTATGTCACTCACACCCGGTATGGCACATTGCACAAAGGCGACTTTCACTCTTGCAGAGAGTTTCACATGCGTGTCCCGCAATCTCATCTATGTCCTCATCTGTGAGCACGCCACGATGACGTTAATAGCTGACACTGGATGGAGGCTCGCAGACCGATTCTGTCAACATCCGTACAGCATCAAAAACCAGTCAGGAACCCTGTTGCTGACGACTTCAAGTGGCATGTGCCATTGAAGTGATTATGATATTCAGCTGACGGCCATTAAGTCCTGCAACTTAGACGACCGAAACCGTCACGCGCTTAATATTAGCAATTTGGCACGATTTAACTTTTCGGGATCAATGCCCGTCAGTCGTATGGATGATATCATGTTGTTCCTTCATTTCTCACTTTGTCTTGTTTCACCGATATCTGGGTATGTCTTGTCTATTTTCTGTTATTATGTGTTATTTCATCTTTGACCTTCTCTTACATAAATATAAATCTTCCGGGTTATATCTGTATTTATCTCTGCCAGATAAACGTCAAAATGCATTGCTATACAGACACGATGGGTGCAAAACCAGGAGCAGACCATGCAAAAGATGTATCACAAAAATAAAAGAATCAACGAAAATAAACACATATGAAGCAGACAAACAGGCGAGAAATCTCCAGAGAACTATTCTTCCCCTGACTATGCAAGCCGTAAAGATGTATATTGCAAAAGAAATGTAAACCGCAATATTGCTGCTCTTGTCATTAATTGTGGTGAATGCATTTTTGATGACTGATTTTGATCGAAACGCCATTTTATATGTGTTAATATGTGTGTTTCCAGTGATTAGTAAAACTGCATTACCCTTTTCCAAGTTTCGCCTGTTAAATAAAATGCCACAGCACGGATTCAAACTCACGATCTCCTAAAAACAGGGCAAATCGCAGTAGATCTTCTATATTAGTCGGAACCTGGTCTTATAAGAATTAAATAATAAATACATTCTTCGTTTACAACGTTTCTGTAGTGGTGAGGAGGACTTTCTCGAAAAAGCGTAGGAGATGACGATATTTCGTCCGCTGTCGCCTATACTCCGAGCGGGTTCTCCTGTCTGCCTTTCTTCTAGTGTACAGCCTCTCCCGTCAGGACACCCTCTTGGACACTAGGAAGTCATCCTCTTCGGACCGGGTTCAACTTGTCCTCGCTTTCGTCCACCATAGTCGTTCTGTTCGTCACATCCTTCTCCGAATCTTGTGACACGGGAAGTGTTTTTGTCCCCCACCCACCCCCTCTGGTTGCTTACGGACGCGACAAGAACTTCGGGGACCTACTGGTCCGGAGTCACCTCCAGCCTGACGTTCCTAATCTTTACGGTACCATCATCTGCAATCGGTGACAGATTCAACAGATATTCCTGACTGATGTAAGGCCAGTGCTTCAAGCTCTCCAGTCTAGAAAACTAGCAGACTTGCAAATAATACTTAATGAACTGTCTTACCAGTATAGGGTAACTATGCAGTGGATACCCTCTCACTGTCGAATACCAGGAAATGTAAAAGGAGACCATCTGACTAAGAAACACAACCAACTCCGCAGTCACATGTACACAAAATTCAAGATTGGCAACACGGCCAAATGTACCTGTGGATAGGCAGCACAGAGTGACAAACATATACTTCTAGAGTGTTCTGAGTATGAAACGCTGACGCAGACATATTGTCCAGAGGAAACAACACTGTAATCAAAGCTCTATGGGCCACTGTGTGAACTACAAAAGACAGTGAGTTTTACTCAGGCGACATAATTACAGATATAGACATGTTTCAAGTGAACGAAAGAAGAATAAGAGGAAATCGGTCATCACACTAATGTCTACACCTATACCTATGTCACCCAGATCCGGTCTGTCACATTCCCTAAAGTCACCTTTACCATTGAAACGGGTTTCATATGTCTGTACCGCAACGTCATCTGTGCTATCATATACAATCGTTGTGTGCCATGCCATATAGGTGAAACATAAAAACGGCACGCAGATCGATTCAGTGAACATCTGTATAGCATAAAAAAACTATTGTGATTACCCTTTGGATGTTCACTTCAATGGCATGGACCATTGGAGCGCCCAAGATATTAAGGTTATGGCCATTAAGTCGTACTTCTCTACGACCGGACGCGTCTTGCGCTTGAGAACCGCTACATACACCAATTTTACACTCTTAAACCTTTCGGGATCAATAAGTACCTGTCTCATGGATAATATCTAGTTGGTCCATCATCTCTCTTCTGTTTGTTTCGTGTCACATGTATGTAGATGTAGCTGTTACATCGTTATACTTTTGTATATCCTTTGTCCGGTGTCTGACTTTGTTACTGCTCTTTCTGTTCAATCTACACATTACATTTACTTGGCTATGTGAAATCTATAATTCTTACCTGTCGTTTTCTGTTGTGTATTAATTTGTGTGCAATTTATGTCTTGATAAAGGCCTTGTGGTCGATACGTCGATTTGTGTGTGTCTAGTGATTAGCAAAACTTTATTACTCTGTTCTTGGATCTACCTGTTGGATTTCAGTTGGGCGCAGTAAGTACCAATTTTCGAATACGAAAATTAAGCACATTTGATTGTGTATGTGCAAATACAATAAAATAGACAGACACAGAAGACGTCAATATGCTTTCAGTTCTGTGTATAAACTTGGGATTTGTCGTTAGTCTGTCTTCGTATACGTCTGTCCAACCTTTTGTGAGTGTGTCTCCAGCGTGTCTGCCGTAAAATAAGGAGGGAATCATTGGAACGACACATTCCTTAACCGTTAGGAACAGTTATTGCTTCTTCATTTGTTTCTGTATAGGCACTGTAAACACTTGAATCGGAATAAGCCAAGAGTTTATTCCCCCTGTCAACGTCGGTCAACATTGGCCAGGAAGTTGTAGACGCTGAGATTTGTCTATGTCTCTAGTATGAGAGTTATAAAGCGCCTTGATCTGACCGCTTCAATGTCAGTGAACTCCCACAGCTCGTGCTGAAATTTCCAATTCCCAAAAACTGTAAATGTTTAATTTAAGATGAAAATGAACATACACGGACGTCATTGTAGTCACGGTAATCGCCTCCTCACACTTTTCATTAGAGAGCACCAAGCAATATACAAACAAGATAACATTGTCCTCTCAATAAAAACTCTCGCTAACTGGAAGCAAATACTACCTTCAAATATCTCGTGTGCCACGTATGTGATGACTTCAATTCGAGAATTGAGAAAAATATAAGTCCAATACTGTGTCTGCAAAGGAAAGGTTGAATATGCTTTGGAAAAGTGAAATCTGTATTACAGTAAAAATGTATCTATACATATCGCAAGTCCTAATTATTCTTGTATACTAATGGATGTGTAATCTGAACACTAGACACGGACAGAAGGATTCAGACATTTGAATATATGTGCTTTTGAATTTATGTCCGTTAAAGTCGGTTATGTAGAACGTAAGACTAATATTATTGGTATGAATCAAATAAACAAACTTGCAGGTTATCAAGAACCACCTTTGACAGTGGTCAAGCGTTGTAAACGTGTTTGGTTTAGACATGGAGAAAGTACACACTTTCTAAAACTTGCTTGGTTTGGACATGTAACGGAGAGAAGACCCACTTTCCAAAAGTTGCTTGGTTTGAACATGTAACGGAGAGAAGACCCACTTTCTAAAACTTGCTAGTTTTGGACATATGACGGAGAGAAGACCCACTTTCTAAAACTTGCTTGTTTTGGACATGTAATGGAGAGAAGACCCACTTTATAAAACTTTGACAGGAACAGATGAAGGTTATGGAGGAGAGGAGAACAAAAGAAAATAGTGTATAGACAATATCAAGGAATGCTCAGGGAATTATACTTCCAAATGGCTGAGGACAGAGGTGTTCGGAGGTCATTTTGTGATGTCTCTTTGTATAATTGATAATATTAAAAACTAGACATGATTAAGATTCTCTATCTATTCGTTGAATCTTTTATTTCATTTCATCGTCAGGAGTAGAAGAGTTCTCTGGAGATGGCCCTCGTACGTGCTGAGTATATTGTGGAATTTATCGTCTTTTTTATTTCGGTGGTCCATCGTTTTCGAGGTCGGTCTCTAGGTCTGCTTTCACTGTATCTGTATAGCATACCTTGATGTAGTATGCTGTCTGATGGTAGTCTGCTGATGTGTGCAAACCATTTGATATGTTGGCCCTTAATATACGTCAAGATTGAGGCGGTACCGGTTCTTTGTCTAATGTCCTCATTTCTCACTCTGTCTCTTAGCGATATTCATAGGAGTATGTGTAAGCATACCGTTTTAGCTGACACTAGTTTACGTTTGTCTTGTGCTGTCGTTGTCCATGTTTGGCATTGGTAGCACAGCGTTTGCATAATAATCGTTTTGAAGTGTCATTTTGGTGTTTAAATCTACATTTTTGTTTTTGAAGATTGGTGTCATTTGCCCTAGGGATTGGTATGCTTTACTAGATCTGTTGTGTATTTCTTCGCTGTTCTTGCCGTCTGTTGTTATGTTGCTTCCTAGATATGTGAATTATGTCACTTGTTTAAGTCTGCTGTTTCCAATATATATATATATTGGTGTTTCTTTCTGTTCTTTCTACCGTCACTACTTCGGTCTTTTCTATGTTTATCTTCATGTTAAAGGTTTGGCATGTTTGATGTAACTTGTCTATTTGTCTTTGTAGTTGCTCTTCTGATGAAGCTACTTGGTGATCTGCAAATAGCAGTTCGTTTAAGTTATTCTTCATGCTGTTTTCGTCCGTTGTCTTTGCAGATGTTTTCTATGTATGTTATAAACAGTAGGGGGAATAGTACACATGCCTGTAAGATTCTGCACACTCAAATAAATACTGACAACAGGGAGGCTTGGCGAAATGTTTGTGTTGATGTTTCCAGAGTGACACCCCTAAGACCCAGAAGGTTTGCGAATATGCCTATGAAGATGAATATGGCGCCACTATAATCATGACGGGTCATGGGTAATACTATTACATTTATTTCTAATATGTGTTACGACTACCTTTGTCCCTTTCTATTTCAAACTGTTTGTGTTAAAATCTGACAGAGCAAATCTTTCTATTTCAAACTGTTTGTGTTAAAATCTGACAGAGCAAATCTTTCTATTTCAAACTGTTTGTGTTAAAATCTGACAGAGCAAACATTTCTATTTCAAACTGTTTGTGTATAATTTGACAGAGCAAATTCATTTGGATTATATCAGAGCTTATGATCTTAGAAAATATAACTTGCTAAAGGTCAGGTTATCATGCCACATCAGGAGACTGTTGAACCACCAGGACAAAAATATACAACAATACTGTGGATATTTACAAATGAAATCACATGTCACATTTTAAGTATATATTTGAACTTTAAAGAAATTTTAGAACATTGACTAACAGCCTGGGTGTCCTACACTTTATTATGTTGTACATAAAAGTCAAAAGCACAACTAAAGGTCGTGGTGACCTTTACACTCAAGGATCGATAGACACAGGTTAGAAACACTCACGCATAACCCGGCCAGTACCAGGTGTGAGAATAAAGTCATGTCTTAAAATAGAACCATTCACGAGGTAGGAAATTTTACCGCCTGAGTCACAAACAACCAATATCTGGCCTGTGAATCATGCGCCGTGCACGGGCATTTTACCTTGTGTCTGTTGTTGGAAAGACCGCCTGATTTTGAAAATAGAATCCAGTCGTTGATGGTGTTGTAAAATCGTAGAATGTGTTTCTTTTGACTGGGAAATTCAAAGGTTATTACGATAATGGATTATGGATACTGAAAGGTTAGTGGATTTGTGACTGTGTATGAATGAAAGTTGCTAAGATCTATGTTGTTACAATCATGCTCAAAGACACATTTACCACAATGTTCAGGGTATTGCTATACTTTGGTCCCGTTTGTGACACTGGCAACACATGTTCGAGCCATGTAAGGTTGTTTCTAGATGTATAGTTTTACCGTATTAAACCTCATAATAAGTCATAGGAATTCCCCACAAGTTACCCCAACAACTGTTTGTTGCCAATTTTTTACCACTCACTCCCTTGTCGAAAAAATATCAAGAATTCAGGGACCTCCCCCATCCCCACACCCCATACATCAGTTAACAATATTAAAAATCCCCCTCCCCTCTTTTTCTACGTTCTAATTAAAACAATGGCCAATCTCTAGTATAGGTCTCCGTTAGGTATTACCTAACCTTTGCAGTGTTAGATAAGTTGCTTAAGGTTATAGATCTTGGAGAGGGGAGGTTAAAAGGATTAGAACTAGTTTATAGATTTTGGGAGCAGGGGAGAAGGATTAGAATTAATGTTTAGAATTAATAATTAATTCTCTAAGAATTCTCGTCTAAGTGAATCCATATGATGGGGGTGTTTATTTATATGGAGAGCAGGCTCTACCGTTATGCATGCGTGCATGCATCCAATCACACCAAAGCCTGCAACCATTTAGTAGTGTGTATGTTGGTCTACTTTTGACCACACACCTCTTGTAGTCTCAGAGGTCGTGATGGCAGAACTACATGAGCCACGACAACTGTTATGTTTGATGATCACTGTTTTGATATAACACAATTCGACTATCGTTCTAGGTTTCGGACAAGCCTACCTTACCATTTCAGGTAGAACAGAACAGGTATAAGAGGAGACATTCAGAATATAGTGACAACAGGAAAGAGAGTAGGGAAACGATCAAGGGGAAGACCGAGAGAAAAAATATTGGACATTTTTACTAAATGGCTTCGATTGACGACACCAACAGAGATATGAGAGATCGATGTACATGGAGTTGGGTCAAAGGGCATGATCCCATGGACTGCTGGATCAGCATGTACATGGAGAAATATGATCGCCCACGCCATTAGTCACGGCACTTTTTGATGGTGACTATGTCAGGTGTAGACCATGTCAGGTATATACCATGATATGGTTCTATTGACGATCAAAATTAAGCTTAAAAAGAATCATACGCAAAACAAATTCACACGATTAAGATTTAATTTAGAAAAATTGAAAGATCCAGAAATAGCAGAGATATTTGAGGCAACAGTAGGAGGAAAATTTGCAGCTCTAAACCTTGTAAATGAAGATGTTAACTCTCTCACAGAAACCATGAACGGAACTTTATTAGAATCAGCAACATAAATACTAGGGACAAGAAGAATAACAGACAAACCTTGGGTAACAGATGACATCCTAAAATAGTGTGACGAACGGAGGGAAATGAAACAGATTAAGAAAGAGGCCCCTGAAATGTCAGGGCAATATAGCAAAATAAACAAAAACATCAGAAGGAAAATGAAACAAGCACAAGAAGTGTGGCTAGAGGAAAAATATGAAACCATCAATGAAGGTATTAAACGCGGAAACAGTAAGGTAGCATACGACACTCTAAGAAAGATAACACAGCCAAAAAGACCAAATATATCTACAATACAAGACAAACACGGAAAGATACTCAATGAAACAACAGATATAGTGAAAAGATGGACAGAGTATTGCAAGGAGCTATATAACTGCAAGTGTAATCCTGACTACACGATATTACAGAATTCTGAACTAAACAGAGAAATGTCTTCCTTCAGTTGGGTAGCTATATTTTTGTGGCAGGAGAGCTGGGGCAGTTTGTAATCAGTGTTTCTCCAGCAGACAGTAGCAATTTTACAGCTATGTATTCTAGTTCTCTTTCTCCAGATCTGCTCACTTCCATTGCAGGAAATGACGTTTTAAGGATTGTCAGTATTCCTCTTTTAACTCTTTGGATGTGGATTGGCGAAAGGACTCATAATGAAAAACCTATGCGTGTCTTTTAAGTGTGTGTGTCTGGTATATACATTATGTGTCAATCTGGTTTTCATTCAAGAATTCTTGTAGTTCAGCTTCAGGATTTTGGTTCCTCACTCCTTCCGCATTTCACAGACAGAATAACTCTGAGGCATTGGGTTCGGTCAGTAACACTTCTCTGCTTTCCCCTGATCTGTTTGTTAGCAGAGACACCAGTCGCTTGGTTAGGCTTTGTTGAGGCATATGGTCCGGCTCAGCTCCTTCGCGCTTTTAGCTAATAGAAGCGACTTCATGATGACATAGACATTTCATCTCCAGATGGTATATGGAAAGCAGTATTTTTTTTAAATTTAGAGTGTTCTCGCCTAGGAAAGCTTAGGAAAGTCCTGCAGGACTTATGAGTCATTCCTGCACAGGTTTTCTCCTAATCATACTATATTCACTACCTTCGTTACCCAAATCTCTGCACGTTCCTGGCATGGTGACAGTGGTCCTATGCTGGACACATGTGGTTTTTCAGTGGGGATATAAACTCCGCCTGATGTCACGCCCGGATCTAGTAGGCAGCAACACTGATTGAGTACGCGACTGTTTATTAGCCCAGAGAAATTATGGCTTATACAGCAGCTGACCTCTATATCTAGAGGCTTTTTCACTACCCACCATCTGTGGTTGGTAGTGCTCCCCCACCCCTTCAGGGCTGAATTTGTTGTTTCCAATATCATACACCACGAATTTCTAAATATGTAACAAGCACACCTAAAATGACTGCAATACACTTAGATCTTTCAGACTTTAATTTCCTGTGCACCGTACTATCACCAAATTGTAATGTACAGAATTGAATGATCGATTACGTAAAGAACAATGTCGAGTTACAAATAAACATAGTATTACTTTTGTTCCTTTTGCATCATTCCTAATTGTGAAAGTCTTGTTTGTAATTGCTATCAGAATAATTGTTTAGCTTTTCTGTTTTATTATATTAGATTTCTTCACAATATCTATCAATCTTCCTTCTACCCGCTATTGAACATTGTCGGTATTTAGAATATCATTTAGAATATCATATTTTAAAAAAACTATTATTCACCATTTTTACAATCTCGAATTATTGAACTACAATGTTTGTGAATGCTGAAGATAATTATTTCTCATAATAAAACTGTAATAATGGTATCGGAAAAATTAAATGGTATATTATTAACGAAAATGATGTAACAAAAGTCCATGTTGCATCGGAATGGCAGTAATATTTACCTATTATCATTGGCATGCATTTTAAGTACAAGATTATGGTAATAGCTGAATGACTTCAAAAAGTCGCGAATTTATTCCTGGTAAAGTATAAAAACGACGGCAACTCAATTTCTCTAGTTATTTCCCATTTGACAATATAGTGTTTCTTCTAGAAAAGTTTAAAAATTTTGTGACAAAGTTAAAATCACTAAAACGCACATTTAAAAAAATAGAAAAGCACTAAACTAGTGCGCCGAGCTATTTTTCGCATTTTCGCGCAAGATGGCTTGTAAACGAACAAGATCGTGTGAGAAAAGCACCAAAATGGCAACTATGCATTATCATATCTATCTCAAAGTTTCAACGTGGAAATAACCCCACAACGATATATAAGATTACTTCTCTGTTCTTGGTCTTCTATGTGCTATCTCCTTCTTTGTTCCTGCTCAAACTCCTACAGATTAGCAGGATGCAGTCTGGAGAACATTGTTTCTCATCTACTCATGGATGCGATGTTACAAGTCTACTGCTTGTGTGCAGTATCTGCGCCTGTAGGCCTGCCATTCGATTCAGTATGACTTGAAATATATATTCGTTGTGATATAAAACCCCTTCCAAAATATTAGCCACCATTTATGATATCCATGGTTGGTCACAGTGTTGCTATTGTTTTACCCTATCGTGCCAAGGCAACACACGGGTGAGTCATTCCGAAGCCATTTAATCCTGACCATTGAAAAGGAATCATCATCCACACTAGTCTCACTCACGTGTTATATCTCTTATGAAGTTCCAAACGTCAGCTCGATCCATTGCCCCATCGACCTGTGCCACCAGTTGTTAGTTCTTTCATTTTCTCGAACACCCACATGTCCAGGCACGAAAATAAATGTAACTACTTTCAACCTCACCTTTCTCAAGGCCTCAATCCACTGTTCGCGAACGAGACCAACTTGTACCTTCTTAATCATACTCATAGAGTAACACAAGATGCAGTCCTGCGCTACCTTCTGTGTGCATACCAACTCAAATGCCCTGGTCACCGCCATAGTGTCCATAGTCATCTTACTCGTAGTCACAGCAAATGTCCCACACTCCTCCCTGATCGTTTTATCTGCGCACTGAGCTATGAAGGCTCCAGCACTGCGAACATGCCTAATCACAGATCCATCTCTGTATATAATCACACCCCCCTCTTTATCATTCTCACTGACCAAAGCATGCACCTCTTGCTCCAAAACGTATTACCTGCAATAAGTTGTACTCTTGGCAGGTGGCGTGCTGATTTATTGAGAGGGACAGAATATACATTATGAACACAAGAACAATTAAGTCAATAAGTGGCACCCTTAGAGATCGTACAATATTCATGTGGATTCTAACTTGCACAATATTAATAAAGACATCGCTGAAGGCTGCACTGTGTTTATTGTGTAATCTTCAAAGTCGGTACATCTCATAGGAATTGATTGTTTCGAATCCAGAGTGAGTACACGTTTTATCACTCATTTCCTCTGTGTCATGATGTGAAGTTCTGTTGGAGGTTTCTTAGTGTGTTTTGAGCTATATGAATTATGAGAGATCAGATATTTTTCCTACGTGCAAGAAGATTTGTTTACAGAGCCTTGCGTCATACCCAGGTGAGTTGGACTCGGGGCGATGTGCAATGCATAAGGACAAGACTCCCACTCAGAGATGGTCTATGTCACGAGAACAACCACCAAACTTCAAATATATCATGCTGCTGTTATACCAACCCAATTATACGCATGCGAAACGTGGACAGTGTATGCTAGACATGCAAGAAAATTAAATCATTTCCATCTCACCTGCCTACGTAAATTACTAAACATCCATTGGTGGGACAAAGTACCAGACTACAAGGTCTTGGAAAAATCAACCTCAATAAGCATCCACACAATACTTATGAAGGCGCAAGCACGCTGGACAGGCCATCTTGTGCGTATGGAGAACTCGCGTTTGCCAAAACAAATATATTATGGAGCACTCATTACAGGTTTTCGAAAAACTGGTGGATAGAAAAAGCGCTTCAAAGACACGCTCAAGTCATCACTGAAACATCTTAACATTGACGTAGGCTCTTGGGAAAGACTCGCTCAGGATAGAACAGCATGGCGTTACAGCATCAGAACGGGAGCACTAGCGGCGGAAGAGTCCAGACAAGATACTGCAAGACAGAAGCGGGCACGTAGAAAAGAAAAATACATCTCAACCTCACATAGATACCCTCTATTGTTGTCAATTCTGAAAAAGAACATTTTGTGCGCGCATTGTACTTGCTAGTCATTTAAAAACGCACTATTATTTTTATTACTTATTGTTATTTTTATTATGGTTGAGTTTTTGGTCATCGTCGATTACGACGGACGAACATCATCATCATTTCACGAGATGAATTTTGTTTTGTGCTTTGTTACTCCACTAGTCCTCTTTCTTCGGACGAGGCGCTTTACTACTGGTGAACTATTTCTCGTGTATCAACACGACGTTTCATTGCCCTTGTCCGTGGTTGCAGAACGCAATTTCCTGGACTGTCGTGTTGGGCAACGGAAGTCTGTCGAGTTTAACTTAGGTTGTTGCACCCTTTAGATGAAGCCCTTTAATTTTCAGTCTGAAACTAGAAAATAAGTCTAGGTCTTGTGTTGGGCATCTCCCCCGTACTCGCCATGTCCTGACTGTAAATTCTACAATTATCATGTTTTTACTTCACGATTTTACTTCTCGCGCTATTTCTATCACAATTTTAAAAAAAATAACTTACATTCTGTTTAAAATATGTTAATGGCTCAACATGCCTATTGGCCACAAAGCCACGAACGTAGTATTATTCTATGGAGTACTGGTGTTTCCATGACCGGACGTGCAAACTCCTCAACATCACACAAATCTATTAAACGTTTTACAATTTCTTCAATATCTGAAGTCTGCAGCTTAAATTGCTTTCCTGCAAAGGTGTTCATCAAATCCCCATCGATCATTCTAAATCGAAAGTTGTGTCCCAGTAAACCCTTTATAAATAAGATGAGACTTAACGACGAAAATGGACTTTAATCAAAATGACACGAATTTGTAATTTCTTGTCTATGAAAAAAATCTGGCATAGAAATCAATATGGAATATTTTATTGAAAACTGTCCTTGGCCTTGGTCGTTGAACTGGACGATTATATAACGTCAAGTAAAAGAACATGTGGGGGAGGGGGAACAGTGATGACTAACATGCATGGAAACTTAATTCCATGATGAATGCTGTGGGAATTAAGGGATTTACTGGTAAACCATAATGTAAGCAACGGTTTTGGTAATAGATGGGTGTGCATTAAGAAAACCAACAAAAAGTGTTACAATAAGGGATATATTCTAGAACCGTGGGGAAAGAGGAAACAAAGGCCGAGAAACACATGTACAGGAGAAAACAATATAGCGGCAGACATAGCTTGAAACTTAAGCAGTACATTTGACAAAATCGCCAGCTATGTCAGACCGAGCATTTACTAACTTGACCAGGGCTATCTTCTAAAGCAAAGAAAGGCAAACTTACATTTCTTATAAAATATGTCTTCACAAAATTGGGGGGGGGGGAACAAGAATGCGTAGGGAAGGAAGAGAGAGGGAACGAACGAATTAGTTGCATGAAAAACCCGCGTGCGACGGGAACGATAAGCATACGTATTCTTCACCAACTGCTGAAAGAGACTAAGCTCTTATGTGTCTGCTCGGTTAGTAAGTCCAACATTTCTCGAATATCTGAAATACTATTATTCTGTAACATGATTGAAATTCATATTCATTGCGTCAGTCGTAAAAATCTATAATTTGACTTTTATGTAGCGTAGCCCACAGTAAAACTATGCTCCATTAGTGAAGAAACGAAACACAAAGTTGGAAATATTCTCAAATGTTCTATTTTAACATTATTAGAACGTGCAAGTTTTCCTTGCTTCATCGATTTATATGTTTTTTATACTTCAGATTTGATGATTTCGGGACCTTGATTACTGTAAGCTGTTGATTGTATTGCTCGTGATCAGTAAATACCTCATTATATTCTACACAACTATTTTATGTTGCACGTCTTACCAGATAAAATAGTTCTTCTCTTAACGATTTGATTAACGTTCGCGGGTGTACAACTATTTATTGTCGTGTCTATTTTTTTCCACGCTGTCCGCCATTTCAGTTCTGTTGTATTCTTATTTATCATACAGTGCATTTCGTAATATTTGTCATTTCTCATATTGTCTAATATTGCATTTCGGGATCTTGTCTTTTTTATGCTACATAATCTTGGTTTATGTGGTATATGTGACATATTGTGATTTAATTTCCTATCGAATATTGTCATTTACATTTTGATGTTGCCGACGACTTGTCGTTATTAAGTCTTACTCCTGATAAGACATAAGAAATGTTGAACCGATATCGTCATCTTGCAGAATAAATAAGTCTTCAAGTTAACACTTCCAAGAATAAGATCGAGAAGTTATTAAATTTACCAACTTAAATTGTAATAATTTATCAATGTCCACGGAAAGACAATTAAGAAGGTTGGTATGTTCTTTCTTAGGCAGACAAATGACACAAAAATGGAGACAAATGACACAAAAATGGAGACAAATGACACAAAACTAAGAAAGAAAATAAATTATACAACAGTTGCCTTGGCTTCTAGTGCATTCAACCATATCAAAATATGAAAGTCAATATTGATAAATAAAAGTGTATATATACCAAATTCATAACATTATCTATATCTCGGATACAATCACAAATGATGGTAGATGTGAAGAGGGAGTTAAAAGGTGAATAGAAAAGCTAAAATTACTTTCAATGATATTAGAAAAATATTGGCATGTAAGCACGTTACAAACAAGTTAACAGTGAGAATCATAAAATGCTTCATGTGTTCTATAGTAATGTATGGCCCAGAAACATGGGCAATAAACAAACTAGAAGACATAATTGATTCCTTTAGGATGTGGAATATATAGAAGAATAGGGAGAACTTCATGAAATGAAAAGAAAACAAACAAATAGATCTTAACAACACTTTGTATGAAGAAAGAATTATTAAAAGAAAAAATTATCACAGAAATAAAATTATTTGGACATATTAACAGAGAAACACCTTGTTGAAGACTGAGGGGAGGCGAGCAAGAGGTAGGCAGAGACCCAAGTTGGAGAGTAACTTCACGAGATGGATAGGTTACAGTCTAGAAGAATGTACTACCAGGACAAGAGACAGGAAATGCTGGAGGTATGTTGTGGCCAACCTTCGTTGCGGAGACGACACTTAATGATAATGATGCCAAACTTGATTCTTGATTATAAACTGGCTTCACAGCACGTGGGGCATTCCCATAAGTGCTCCGCCCTCTGTTCCAGCAGCCATCCAACTCGATGGTGTTTCGAGTCAAATGCCGCTGAAACAGACGTCGACATCAGGGCGCAACTCTGGCCCTTGCGACAGGCTTCTTTGTTGCTCCGTCCACCCACGCCGTGCCCATAACTAGTTCAAGCACAACGTCGGCCTGCCGGAACAACATGGTAACTGTTATCGAAGGTTACGACTACGGGACAAACTACGAATATTTAGCTTCAATGTAATATCTGTATTAACATATGATAGTGAAAGTTGGAAAGTAATGGAGACAAAATTAAATTAAATTCATTTCATAATAAATTAGAACACCATGCCTTTTTTTCTGTTTTTGCTGTTAGGCGTGGCATGGTTGAATAACTACTTGCTGTCGTACTATGGCACGTTTCATCCCTGAATATGCAGTAATATTGTTACTTTTCAGAACGTTGGTAACTCTTCAGTCAAATGGAAATCTACAAATTTATAACGAGACCAAATACAAAATCAACCTTGTGGGAAGAAAAGACCACCACATCATCTTCCGAATTCACACACAACATGTGCAGCTTAACAATCACATGAACATAATACAACCACAACACACTTCAGGGTGCCGGCTGTGCACTCATCCCTATGAAACTATCCACCACAATATTTTCGAATGTCCAGCACTGGATGACGCCAGGAAAGTGCTTCTTCCTCGAGGCCAAATAATGGAACAACATATATTGAACAAAATAATTGCTCACAGATGCTTGTATATATCATACAATGACATTAGGTCAATGGATATGAACCCATGGACCGCCGAATCGGCAACAAAGTAACCAACCGTGTTCTTCCTCTGGCACTTGATGTTTCCATTCTCATATTATATTCACTTTCTGACCAATGTGGGTTCATTCTCATTAACTGACCGAACCATTTCATTCTTTATTCTTCAATATATTTGACCACAGGCGTCGTTCTAGCAGTTCTTGTAATATCTTCATTCCTCATATGGTTTCTTCTTGTTATGTTTGATATTTTTCTTAGAATATCATGTAACACGTAGCAAGCTTTCTCTTGTTCTTTAATCATGCTCTTTAATCTGATATTAGCAGCATGGTCAATGGGACATATTTTTCTGTCCCATCCCATCCCATTCCATGGCAATTTACGCCTGTCCCATCCCATCCCATCCAATGGGATTACTATTATAATATTAATATGGAATACATTTAAAATAAAATTATGAAATTTATGAAAGTTTAGGTTTAGTGTCTACTAAATAGGACTACATATACAAAGAGACATGCAAAATGACAAAATTTATTAACTTTATGACAATTCAGCATCATTCTGACACTCTCATTTTATTAGACCATTTCTGAGTCACTCTGCTCATTCAGCACATTATCAATTTCCCGCTGATCGACTGCTTCTACTAATTCAGTTAATTCGGGTAATCCGTGAACCATTTCCACAATGTTCATCTTACATGCAAATCTGATGTACACAGAGTTTATAACGAGAGCTGGTGAAATCCGTTTTCGTAACTTACTCAACAACAATCCGGCCATGGGAAATACAAATATGTGCTGTCCCATCCCATCCCATCCCATGGGACGTTTCCCATGGGAATAACATTCCTATGGACAAGCCTGGATATTAGTAATACAATCTTATTAAGAATATTACATTCATGGTTTGCCTTTTCATAACCATTTCAGTCTTATTTTTTCAATATGTATTTGAGCTCAGACGTTGTTTCAACAGTTTTTGTACAATTATATTCGTTTTCCACATATGTATTAGAAGTAAAACACTTAAATATTGACTTGGGAGAATTCAAGTCAAACAAGGAAATAGAGACTACAGCAAACAATAACATGTTTCTACATCAGTAAGCAAAAACAGTTGGACTTATTTCGGACATGAATGAAAATAAACGGACACTAAACGCACTAAAATTGAAAATGGAAACCAAATAACAAAAGACAAGAGAGGCATATCAAGAGATACTAGAACAACCAATTTAGAGGGTATGACTAAGGGCCTTAGCATAATACAAGTATAAAATACAGCATCATCGCTTCGCATACACTGAAGAGCACTGATTTCCAATTGGGCATATGAACCCAATTGGGCTCTATGGAACATAAATGTGATTAGGATATATGTTATTCTCATAATCAAGGATATAATTATAACTGAATTTTTGAAAGTGGATATAACAAATGGACATCATCACTTGTGATGGACAAACAATATATGATATTAGTAGTAGCTATTTTTATATATACAATTCAAACAAAATCAAGGGACATCCAAAATAAATAAGACCGAATAAATAACAGAATTTATGAAAACAACTTTCAACGAAACTCCCTTATTTTGCTACTGAAGAAATGAAATTGCCGATATCATTAAAATGGTAAACTTGACACTGAATTGAATTTTATATGACTGAAACAAAAAAAATTAAATATAGAAAAAAGGGTAAAAAGCCATGGCAACTTACAAATATCACTGACTATTATTTTTATTTTAGGCATCAAGAGGGCTTGGCGAAGGGCACGTCCAATATTTGTGCCAAAAGTCGGTCATGGATTTTTTAAACATTTTGAGAACCACTGCTTCCGATCAGTCTACAAGGCAAAAAACCCAAACGATAGGTATATATAAAAACATATGCGCATATATACGAAACGGTTAATAAGTCTATTGTATGAAACGTTTCATAAATATATCACCAAAAACTAGACAACTTATGGAATTCATAGCACATGTTCTGACAAATGACATATGTGCTGAGTCTGCACGGTTTTCTTACATTCCTCACAATTTGTTCAAGGTGTCCACCATTGCTGATTTGGCAAACATCCAGGCGAGAATGCATTACTTTCCACATGTGCGTTAGTTTATCAAGATCTATCAGTGCCAGAGCCGAGAAATTGTGCACAGACATCCTTGATCCCAGAATTTCTTATACTGCATCTTGATGATGTTGTACCGAGGTTACTCTTAAAACTTTGCTCGAAATCATTGTTGAAATCACGAAGATTATTATTTTTCAGTATTCTAGCTTACAAAATGGCATATCTCAAGTTTCTTAGTGTGTCTGTTACGATCCCCGGGAATTAGAACGATGAAGCTCGTTTTCCCTAAGCTAATTCTGATGGTGGGGAGAATTCCTTAAAATATCTAGTTCATACCCAGAAGATTTAAACATCTGAATCCATTTAAAGATTTGAACTCTCACCTGTATCTGTTTGAATAAGATTTGAATTCTCACAAATATCTGTTTGAAGAAGATTTGAACTCTCAGTTTTGTCTAACGTTTGAAGAGGATTTTAATTCTCAGTTTTATATAATGTTTGAAAGGGATTTGAACTCTGAGTTTTATGTAATGTTTAAAGAAAAAGCATTTGTGCGTGTGTAAATGGCATGTTCAAACATTTTGTCTGCAGACATCCAATCACATTACAGCCTGCAACCATTTGGTTGTATTAATGTTGGCCGCTTTTGACCAAGCAGTCGATATGAGCGCATGACTTAAGCAACAAAGTAGTACATGTGAGCGCATAGCTTCAGTGACCAAGCAGTCTATATGACCGAGTGTCCACGTAGTCCATATCAGCTCATAATTTCTACGTGACTACCTTTCACGTTTATTACGTAGCACACTTGCAATTACTGACATTTGGCCAGAAATAACAATAATTGTGCAAGAAGGTGATTTCCTAAAATAACTTAAGGAATGTGTCGTTCTATCAGAGCAATAATTGCGATTATCGGTGGCGTGTATATCTTTACAGTATTTTTTTTCTTTTCTGTCTCAAACATAAATCGCACGATTAAGACAGATTATATCTTTTTAGAGTAATGAGATATCGTAGAGTGTTCGTCTGTGGCTATGTCAAAAGGACACGAGACAGTGGCAATAAGGTCAAGCATATTTTTCATGGTTAGCTTTCATGTTGGTGACTAGCATGTTAGTGCGGGAACAGTTCTCTCGTACGGCTGTTCCACTAACAGATGTCTACAGATGTCCACCATAAGTGGAAGTCGTAAAACACTCACAACGTATTAGTTATTCGCGTCGAAGTCGAATTTGTCGGTCCATTTCGTAAATGTTTCTTTTTGTTTTGCGTTCGCTCCATTGTAACCATCACGGATATCCGAGCGGTTTCCGCCGGGAGCGTGATTACGTTGTGCCACCGTTATGCGCCTTGTAGGCCTAGCACATTCGATTTCGGCATGCCTTGACAATTCGGGTGGGCTACCCTTAGCCTGTGACAGCCTCTATATCTGTCTCCAGGCACGCGTAGTGGCAACTCTTTGCCCAGACGATTTTTGCTCTCGTCTGACTCGCACGGGGTGTTCCACTGTCTATGAATTTGCCTCGTGTAATTGGACGTGCTGTGCCTGTGCCCTTTGGGCACTGAACCGTTTCTCATCCGTGAGCCTGGTTCCTTAAGGGGAAGAACTCAACAGAGGAGTTGGACCCTGGCTCTTTCGCCCTCTTAGCCGAGGTGTCATTCACCGACATCGTGTACCCCTTGTCCAAGTTTGAGTATTTCGTAAATGAAACAGCGACACTTTTTCATTTTTCGTTCTGTTCTCTGGACTATATCCTGCTCGAAATTTAGTAGCACGAGTGACCTAATGGATACTAGAGAGATCTGGTGAAAATTTAAGATCCAACTTAATTTCGCACATTTGTAGTTTGATATATAATTTTACGCATGTGGTTGCGTCTGTGGGTCTCACTAATGGCCCACGAGACAAACCACCCATGCAACAGAAAACCATAGTAGATGACATGCCGTTATATTGAGGTTATCTTTTTATAGAAGCTTCATGGCACTTCATCTATACAATTATGCTCCTTGTGCTGTTATTTTGTTGTTGAATTGTGTTTCATGTTTACTTGAATACATGTATGCACCCTCTCTGGTTGGAAGGGAGCCAGAGATGTACTGTGCAACACTGGAAAGGAGGAAACTGACAGCACTGTTTTTTCGTATGGCTGAGACCCATCATAGAGGCACAGTGACTCAGGACGTGACAATCCTTTTGACTTGAACATTTGGTTGCATGCCTAGAGCAATAGAGAAGTTCGGCATAACCAGTCGAAATTTGGTGGCGCGGAATGAGCACAGTGAACCCTATCTTGGCTACAGTGGCTCGGAGTAGTGCATAGGTTGAAACATACTTTCCTTTAGGCGTGATAGTTATTCTTTGGCTCTGTCCCGGGGTGAGCCGAAAATCCACAGACTTCACAGCAATATAATGCCATTTAATGGCATTGGGTCAAAGGGCATGAGCCCATAGATCATTGGATCAGCAATCAACAAACCAACCATATATAATTTTATTATTTACTTTTGCACAAGTGTCAGGTTTTAAAAAACCAAATCACGATATTATAAACGTCCTGTACACAAGTCCATGTTCTTGGAGATCTGCGTAGATTATCGCTTCAAACTATTGAGTTAAGTACTGTGAGTGCTACTCTTCACAGACTGCTTACTGCTCCATTGAAAGGTCCGGAGTACATTTTGGAAACCCCGAGTACAATTAAATCAATCCCATACGCGTAACAAGCCTTTGAACTATTTTTCCTTCTTCGTAACACTCTATATCCAATTGTCTATTGTCTCTCCACAAGATGAATGATGGTTGGTCACATTCACACTTGCCGTTAAGTGTAGTTGAACCTGCTTTCTCAATGTTTCATACAACACTGACTTTTACTCAAGTTTCTTTCTTGTGATCTCCTAAATTTACCCTTCTTTCTTCTATTCTACATGTGACCGAAAGAGGTCACTCACACACGTTTTCGTCTAATAATGCAAGGCTAATAAATACTAACCGGGATCCTAAAACTATTGGACAAGTTCCCTTCTTGAAATTAGCTAAGTACACTATGTTCCTGTTTACACTAGTTGTTTGTACATTATCCATGTTTCTGAGCCATACATTAATGTAGAGAAGATGTAGCATTTTACGCTTACATTGTTAGCTTATTTGTGATTTGGTTAGACGATATCCTCATGTCATCGAAAGTAGATTTATCCATTCCTATTCTCCGTTTAACTTCTGTTTCATATCTACATCATGTGTGATGTTTCATATCTACATCATGTGTGATGTTTCATATCTACATCATGTATGATGTTTCATATCTACATCATGTGTGATGTTTCATATCTACATCATGTGTGATGTTTCATATCTACATCATGTGTGATGTTTCATATCTACATCATGTGTGATGTTTCATATCTACATCATGTGTGATGTTTCATATATACATCATGTGTGATGTTTCATATCTACATCATGTGTGATGTTTCATATCTACATCACGTGAGATATTTCATATATACATCACGTGTGATGTTTCATATCTACATCACGTGTGATGTTTCATATCTACATCATGTGTGATGTTTCATATCTACATCGAGTGAGATGTTTCATATCTACATCAAGTGTGATGTTTCATATCTACATCACGTGAGATGTTTCATATCTACATCACGTGTGATGTTTCATATCTACATCACGTGAGATATTTCATATCTACATCACGTGTGATGTTTCATATCTACATCACGTGTGATGTTTCATATCTACATCATGTGAGATGTTTCATATCTACATTCCGCCGAAGACGGATGTGTCGGGCCATTGGCGCAAATAAAACGGCGACACAACGCATTTCCATTCTCTGGACTGCATCCTGCTGGAGATCTAGTAGTACTGCTACAGGAGAGATCCAGCAGGAGTTTGAGAATGAACGCTGAAGAAGAAGAAGAATATCTACATCATGTGTGATGTTTCATATATACATCATGTGTGATGTTTCATATCTACATCATGTGTGATGTTTCATATCTACATCATGTGTGAGCACATACACATGGCATTGATAATAAGCATCTAGTTATTTTATATTACAGCGTACCACAGCAAGCTATGCTATACAGATACAGCGAAGATATGCCTAGACCCGACCGCGAAAACGAAAGACCACTGAAATTAAATAGGCGACAAAGTCCGCAATATACAGTACACAAGAGGGCCGTTTCCAGAAAACTCGAAAGGCAACAAAGGGTTTTAGCGAATAGATAGATAGATATTAGTTATTAGCGCTACGAACAAGTACAAGTGACGGACCGGATTTGACTCGAGGGCCGTATATTTTCCGCCATAAACTCTCCATTCCAGTAGTGACTCCTTAATGCAAATCTGCAGAACAGGAAAATCCGTACAGGTATATAAAATAATCTGTGTAGACTCGTTTCACTAATTCCTAGTTTTCTATTAATTTTGGCCAATAGAAACATACTTCTTCCATCTGTGCTGTACAACTTGTGATATTGTACCCATGGATTAGTTTGTATCCGCAGGAAATACGAGATATACATACAACATTTGTACCCTTTTGTGCAATGGTAAAAATGGTAGGTCCCATGGCATCTGCCGTCGGGGATGAAGATAACTCTTCATATACTAAGCCGCAGCAACTATTACATGGGGTGGCCAGTTCCCTTCCTTGCTGTTTTTTACCTTCCCTAACTCATGCATCACGTACTCATTTACAGCTGAGTCGACTGGAGGAGTGGTCGTGTCAAGTGAGAAATCACAACCCGGATTTGTGCAACGAAATAGGGATTATTATCCAAAATGAGATTTGTTTCACATGAACAGAGGGCTCCAATTCTCAGCGATGTGCAATGTTCTGAAGGAAAATCTACTCCGAGGAGCAAATAGTTACATAGATGAAGTGTGTATAATTAGAAAGCCTCGCTGTATAAGCATTTGTCTAATTTGAGTTTTGCATTCGAGATTGACTTATCTGGGATCTTAGAACATTCGAATGTTGTTTTGTTGATAGATTCCTTAATAAAACTTATTATGTTATACATGGTGAAAAAAAACAACTCGTCGTTCTCAAGTTTTAGTTGATTGAACTCTTTATACTCGGCTCTTCCGACATGCACTTTGTCGCTCTCAACAAAGAGACACGCTGTTTTTCAAGAGCACCATTCATAAAACAAAACATGCGTCTTGTCGAGAACACCAATCATAGAGCGGGATACGATGGTTGTCAAGAATACCACTCAGAACGAGGCACGATGCCTGTCAAGAGCACCGCTCATTCAACGCTTCCTGCCGAGAGCACCGCTCATTGAAAGCTGCGTGTCGAGAGCACCGTCCATTGAACGTAACTTTATAAGTTTAACCTATTATTCAGTAAATGTTCGAAAAAATAGACTATTTCAAAATACCTGCAGCAATTGGTACATTTCAATTCAGTTGGTATCAGTAAGACTTTGCTATTTTGGGGTATATTGAGGAATGCGAGTAATCAGTCTGTCAAACGAACTATAAGTTTGCATAACCATTGATATATGTTGTGTGTGATGGCACAGTAATGCGAAACTGTAGGGCCGACCTAATAATAATGCAAGTTATTGATTTACAAGAGTGAAGAAAACCATGTTTTATGTGATAACGTTTATACAAAGTCGAAAATAAGGTTGGGTAGTGGTCAGGGGAGAACATGTGTCCTCTCTGGAAATAAGGTTGGCTAGTGGTCAGGGGAGAACATGTGTCCTCTCTGGAAATAAGGTTGGCTAGTGGTCAGGGGAGAACAAGTGTCCTCTCTGGAAATAAGGTTTGCTAGTGGTCAGGGGAGAACATGTGTCCTCTCTCGAAATAAGGTTGGCTAGTGATCAGGGGAGAACATGTGTCCTCTCTGGAAATAAGGTTTGCTAGTGGTCAGAGGAGAACATGTGTTCTCTCTGGAAATAAGGTTGGCTAGTGGTCAGGAGAGAACATGTGTCCTCTCTGGAAATAAGTTTGGCTAGGGGTCAGCGGAGAACATGTGTCCTCTCTCGAAATATAGTTGGCTAGTGGTCAGGGGAGAACATGTGTCCTCTCTGGAAATAAGGTTGGCTAGGGGTCAGGGGAGAACATGTGCCCTCTCTGGAAATAAGGCTAGCTAGTGGTCAGCGGAGAACATGTGTCCTCTCTGGAAATAAGGTTGGCTAGTGGTCAGGGGAGAACATGTGTCCTCTCTGGAAATAAGTTTGGCTAGGGGTCAGCGGAGAACATGTGTCCTCTCTGGAAATAAGGTTGACTAGTGGTCAGGGGAGAAAGTGTGTCCTCCCTGGAAATATCCGGAGATAACATAATTAACATCTGAATGGGACTTTGAACTTGTATACGCTTGGTTGGCTACTAAAACGAGGAGAGGAGCAATTGCGAAGAATATCTCGTGTGTCATGATGTTGACTTCTAATCAAGAATCAACAAAAAGAAACTAGGTATCGATTGAACACACAATGGATATGTTGGTAGTAATATCACACAGTCATTGACTATTGATTCACAATTTTCACTAAGTATTTCATGCAGTCTCTTATTCGGATGGGTTTCGATTTGTTTAGTACTTTAACAAATTGAAAGAATTTATTTATTTTAATGATAGGTCACCCTCCTGTATATTTTTCAATGTGGAATAATTTTCAACAACTTTCTGAATTAAATTTAAATGTAACACATTTTCCCGCTTCACCAATCATGTTGCAAAATCTCTCAGAAAACGTATCACTACAGATGGATAGCGCTGAACAAGAGAAGATTCGCACTACCTAGACATTACAGAGGGTCGGACGTTCCCTTTACCCTTAATTGCCTTCGTCAAACGGACAGGGAGACAAAAGGATGAATATAGGAAATGGGTAGTAATGTGTTATTGGAATTATTAGCTTCCTTACGAGTTATGAGATTGTTGAATACTGTATTTCTAGATTCTAGACGTAATCAAACGGATACACAGACATCTTTGACGAGCTCAATTATGAACTTCCGTCTTCGGTCCGTTAGTAGTTGAGAGATATCATCACATTTAGCCTATTTATGGCAATCCTGCGTCAAAGCATTAATAATTATTCATAATAATATAATAATTGCATCTTCTTCTATAGCCCATATATTCAACATACGTACTTTTTCAATGAGTCTTGTGTGTTTGGTTTAGGTTTTATAAAAGGAGTTCGAAAGGCGTAGAGGATTGACTTCACATTGCAGTCGGGTTTCCATACCCTACGTAAGCCGTGTCGCTCAACGAAACGATACGCCTAAGATCAAGATATCACTCATAGCCGATAGCTCCAACGCTACAAGCAATAATCAACAAAACAGTGGTTAGTTGATAGACGTTATGAGAGAGCTGGGTTCGAATCCATGCCACCTTGAGCACAAATTAAACGTTATAACGACTAAATGTGAATTTGTCCACGCCGCCAACTGTCCGTTGTAGCTTATTAAGACAAGCATGATAGGTTAAACCGTTTTGTTCACTGTTTGCTCACTGTCAAATTAATTTTTTGAATGTGGTTGTTCATTTATCAATGCGTTGCTGATTTTCTTACGGTTACCAATTCCAACACAGTTCGTTAAACTTAGAGCGCATGTTCTAAACATAAATATATTATACATATATGATAAATATATTATTTGATTTTATAAATATGTGACTGTCCTCTGAGACCAAGACGTGTCTATTCGAATCTATTTAAAATGTGAACTATTCAGGAGTATCCAAACAACGATTGTTTTATTCATGGAGTTTTGTGTTAATTTTTATCGGAAAATACTTTCACGCCGTTAAAACTACTCATTGATCAAGTAAATTCAAGTAGGAAGCATGAAGATAAATGAAAATAATTCTTACAGCTGACGGGAATTGAGCCAGGTCTATTCTAGCAGCACCTAATCGCTTTGCAACACAGGTAAACAGGTTTTCCATACTTGACCAACCACATCCCCCCAAAAAGATGTTGCCCCGTCAAGACTTTCAGCCTGTGTACTCAAGTAATGTTCGTTGATGTTGTAATAGTCCTTGTTTCGATTCGTCTGTTCTCAGTGACCTGAGTACACAGGCTGAAAGTCTGATGAGGCCACATATTTTTGGGGGATGTGGTTGGTCAAGTACGGAGAACCTGTTTACTTGTGTTGCAAAGCGATTCGGTGCTGCTAGAACAAACCTGGCTCATTGATCATGCAAGGTTGATCATTGTTCATAAGGACATCTCCCTGGTTGAAGCTGGGACCAACCAACAGCAAAAGACATGTGGACTCTTTTAAATAGCCTTCTGAAATTACACATTTGACATTTCCAGTGTTTTTCATTTGCTGTCAACACAAAGTATACACATAATGACCAATGAAAATAACGGGAAGAGTCAAATGAGTCAATATAGATGGTTGTTGTCCAATAAGCCAGAGACTTATATTTACGATTGGTCACGCTTAACTCTGAGCCTTGTGAGAAGTACAGAGAATTTCTCCAGAATTATTCAGTATTGTTTTGGCGTCCACTGAGTTAGCTGCTACGAGTAGCACTCTCGAATGTGGACGTTTCAGAGAGAATTGGTACGTATAAGAAAACCTGATTACACTGAGTCCAGTCATCTACGATATTGGGGTCCATTATTCTTCATTTTAAATAGTGAACACTCATGAAGGAGGAGGCTTATGCAGCATATCTATGAGAATGAAGGTGCTTGTTGAATTCAAGGTAAAGGTATGTCCCATGGCATTAATCTGTCGTCGGAGATATAGTTCTTCATCTACTAAGCCGCATCAACTATTAGGTTGTATGGTCAGTTCCCGTCCTAGCTGTCGTTACCTCTACTAATTCATGCGTCAGGTACTCATTTACAGCTGAGTCGACTGGAGAAATGGTCGTGTCAAGTGAGAAATCACAACCCGTATTTCTTTTGCCCGGACGTGGTTTCGAACCTGGCATGATGTAACCCTTTGATAGTAAGTAAACTCACTATAAACTAGACTACCGTGCTCCTCAATGAATGAATTATCTATAGTCCAAACGGTGACCATGAAGAAAACATGGATAACTGAGGGTGCTAACGAAAAGTAAATATCTTGAATTATGTGGAGGATATGACATAAAGCAGATTATATTGAACTATGATGTTTACCAGCAAGAAGTTCCTCGAACAAAGCTGACATAAGTGTGTACTTTCCAGTTTAACGTCCACTCAAAATTTAGCAAAATAAAACATTATTTAAAAGAAAACAAACACAATATAACACAACTAGAAGCAATCAAAAGAACTAAAGAGAGAAAAAAAACAACTGCTGTTGGCATGTTGTATTTTATTTCATTCAGAATAGTGTAAACTGTTCTTTTTTTCAGACATCTGCCGTCTCCACAAACGAATTCTGTTAGGTAGTGCTCGAGATGTTTTCTATTTGTCCTATGTGGTTTCTTCTTTTCTAATTTGGAACTTTCTCGTAATCGCTGTCACTGTAAAATGGCGTCAAGTGGTCATGCGGTACAGTGCGGTCATATAGAGACAAGCAATGACTAACTACTGGACACCACGTCACAGTATAAGGCGGCTATAAGCATGCATTGCAGATATTTCCTGTACAGCACAGTAATTAGGTGTTGCACAAGTGTTTAGTCTTATTTGGGATTGACAAACTCAAAGAGTACCCAAGACTTCTATTCAATGTACGAGTATATACGCAACACTGAGAGTTGAATTCTTTTGGCTATGCAAGAAAGCTCTGAAAATAAAACCACATAGCAAGCAAGAACAAATAGCTATCAATTCCTGGAGTTCATAAAAAACATCAGAGAATGATAATCAATTCGAAGGTCTCGTGTGCAACTTGAAGACGGTAAATGAAACGTTTGCAATAAGAAATTATATAATGATTTGAAAACCATCTATTCCTTTAAATTATTAATGGGTTAAAAGAACAATTTTGCGGAAATTCCCTAAACATAAATCACTGTTCTGGAAAAATAATTCATTCGTATCCGAAAACAACCAGAGTTCTTTCACTTCAATTGATCATGTAATAGTTGATAATAAAATTTCCGAGTATACATTCATATTGACCGTACATGCAATAAGGGTATTTGGTTATTGTTTGGAACGCGTAATTTGTAATTTACATCAGGGTTACCAGAAAATTTATGGCCAAACATTTAGTAGAAATATCCCCAAACAATGTCATGTTCTATTGTGCTTCCAATTGTGTTCAAAATACTGAAAACATAACTATTACTTCAGTCCAGTAAAAATAGACTTAATATCTCCTTTTCTAACATCTACAATTATGAGAATAAAGTAGCATTTGTGTGTCATGCTTCTCATTTGCCAGAAATGACAATAGAAACCCATCTTTCAATAGCAAAATTACTAACTTGAGTTTTCCGATTTTTCAACATTTTTCAGCCTAATAATAAAAGAATACATTGAAGAACAGGAAATTATATTGAGTTATTTATTTTCAATTTTGCCAAAAATAGACAAAGACCTAAAACATACATTTTATGTCGAGTGCCATTTTTAAATGACAAAATTTGTCCAATTTCACAATAAAACGGTCAGTATGACAACTGTGTTCTAGATCTCTCATACCGTCCTCCTGGTCCTTTCATACTCTGAAACACATGCTCCTAGTTTCTATTTATCTCCATAAATGTCCCCATCTGACATGACAGATTTTCAACATCCAGCACACATGATTGTATTCTCATGAATTGCTCTTTGTATTGCATATTCCTCCGAGAAAGAAAAAAACATAGTTTGTGCTCCGCTAGATCCAGGAAAAGAGATTGCTTCAACATTTTTGTGTGTACCCCTAATTCGCGATTATTGTCCAGTAATCTTTTTGTTCAAAACGCACCAGGAGTGATTTTTGGAGTGCGCTATTGTCCACACTAATCGACATTCCTTGTCAGACCTTCGTACACAATGGATGTATGAACGAGCCGGTAACCTTTTTTTATGGGTTTATAACATCCGTTGCATGCCACTAGAAGCTACCAGCGCATGTATACGGATTGGAGAGAAATGAGGAAGTGAGTGTGAGTAAAAGGATACAGTGAAGAGTGAGGAAGTATTAATTGTGTGAGAGTTTAAACTGGAGGTATAGAAAACCAAAATGAGACAACTATTATTAGTCTTACTGTAAATATTTCTATAGTTTTGTGTGTGGCATCATATGGAAGATGAACAAGAGTTCTAGAGAACAACTTATGTTCTGTGCTTATACACGTTCATCTTCTATTGTGTTGATCTTAGAACTCTTGCTGGATAGAATGATATATTCCAGAGAAAGGAATGTGTTGATCGTATAACTCCTGCTGGATAGAATGATATATTCCAGAGAAAGGAATGTGTTGTATCGTTGTTTAAATCATAGTTGCCACAATAGCTTCTTTCGACTCCGCACATTCAACACCCGCTTCTTTTGGCTCCGCACGTCCAACTCCCGCTTCTTTCTACTCCGCACATCCAACTCCCGCTTCTTTCGACTCCGTACGTCCAACTCCTGCTTCTTTCGACTCCGCACGTCCAACTCCTGCTTCTTTCGACTCCGCACGTCCAACTCCCGCTTCTTTCTACTCCGCACGTCCAAATCCCGCTTCTTTCTACTCCGCACGTCCAAATCCCGCTTCTTTCGACGTCGCACATCTAACTTCCATATAAACTATACGTCCTCTTGACTTACATGGTAAGATATCCAACGCCACTCCTAACGATCATTTAAATAACATTACATGAATGTGAGGTGACAGTGTTGCTATTCTTTGCTCTTTTTTCAGGTCATATCTACGTACGGGTATTTATTCAGTAGCGATGGTGACCAAGCCCGTATTTATGGGGTGAGGTGGGGTTCAACAAAACAGTAAGCTATCACTTTCGATTTTTTGCAAAAAAGTCATTAAATTTCCCATCAAAAAGAGAGAATTTCACACGAAAGCAAGCAGTTACCATTTTTCGGTAAAACCCCTCCTTACCGAAAACGTATATACGGATTTGATGGCGAATTACCCCGATCTTCCCAAAGCGTAAGCACTGGTACACATTTTCCAATTGGATTATGGGAGTTATTGTTGAATTTTAAAAAAAAAAAAATTTTCATGTTATGACTGACAAGTGAATTCAAAATACAAGTAAACTGTTCACTGGGTGAGTGCCCTAGACCAGAGATATACAGATAGGGGCCAAGCCGTGACTGTCGGCTTTCATAGAAGACCTAACTGTTAAACTTAATATGCCTTCATTCGGCACGTTTTTGATTATTGTCACGTTTTCTATTGGTTACTATTTATATACTTGGCGTAGAGTTGGCTATTTTTGACAGTCGATTCTAAGTATATAAATATTGGCCAACGAAAAACATGGTAATGATCAAGAAAAGTAACAAATGAAGGCCTCGTTAATTCTGCTAAAATGTCTACAGTACTCTGTCGATAGCCGCGGCCAACCACATGTCCAACTTTTTTTCCCCTTTTTTGAACAAATTCTCACGAGTATTGCTAGAAAGCAAGTACTTCTTCAGGATAATTTTGAGAGCTGATCTCATGCAGTCAGTTATCTTTTATATATTCGATTTTTCAGTTCCTTTCATTGACTGGCAACACAAATAATACGAAGTTTGACAAATGATGTGTTGTATCAGCAAAGATGAGTGACACCATGTGAGATCAGCACGAAGGACAAGAGTGGAAAAGGAATTAGTAAATGCTGTATGTGAATCCCTGCTATATTTGGTAACAACTGACTCATTCTACGACACCAGTGATTTGTCCTTTTCTATGACTAGAAGTCTGTGCTTGGACACTACACTATGGCAACTGACTTTATCATAACACAGAGTTCAATCGTTGACCATTGCCTTTATATTCGGGTTACCCCATATGTACTCGGTCCCTCTCAACGAAGTGGTACGCCGCTTGCATAGAGTACCACTCACGGCACGTAACTGTAGTTTCCAGGGATATCCGGAAAATTCTGCTTTATAAACAAGAGAAAACGTATTGGTTGCCACTGCTGAAGTTGGATGTGTCAGGGCATTGGCACAAATAAAACGACGACGCAATGCATTTCCATTTTCTGGACTATATCTTTCTGGAAATCTAGTACAACATTTGTTCTGTTATATTAGATATTTGGAGGGATTGTGAGAACGAACGGTTAAAAAGACAGAACGAGCAAGATCTATATCACGAACTGACACCAGGTAGATCCCCTCACCTTATCATACACGTGACTATATCATGGCATCCGAGTGAACATGCAAAAATGGCAAATGTCATCGTATAACAGAACATTCTAGTAATGTGAACGTCAATATCCGTATATATATTTTCTCCTGTGTCCACATCCAATTAACAATCTTGCCCGTTTGTAGCATGTGCACAATAGGCAACGAAAGGCGGACACGTCGTAAAAATGCGACTAAGGAGGACTGACTGTGCCATTCTACCTAAGGTCAAGGTGACCCAGAAGTAATGCCGAAGTAGCATGTGTCAGGTCGTAAGACGCAGATATCGCAGCGTATTCGGTTCTCAAAGCTACATTACGCTGTTCTGTATGAGTTTGATAACAAACACACAAGTAAATTAACCCTCTTGCTTGAATCTACGACTACGGGAGTTTCACTTTAGTCTGACAACGTCCAAGTATAACCCTCTTGCTTGAATTTACGACTACGGGAGTTTCACTTTCTTTCAGACGTCGTCCACGTATAACACTCTTACTTGAATTTACGACTACGGGAGTTTCACTTTTGTCTGACTACGACCACGTACGAATTTATTAAACAAACAACGTAGAACAATCTATGAGCTTATTTCGACTCAGTCAAACTCGTATATTCTTTTTCAGTGATGATGTTGATGCTGATGATGATATAGGACGGAGGAAATTCCAGCTTGACAATTCCCTATTCCCTGCACTAAGTAGTGAGGTTTTAATGAAAAGGGCTTTCCGGAGCTTGTGCAAGTCCGAGGTGACTGATTTACTCAATGTATCTGTAGGGTACCGTGCCACGAGTTACGAAGTGTGTCGTTAGGGTACCGTGCCACGAGCTACGAAGTGTGTCTGTAGGGTACCGTGTCACGAGTCAAGAAGTGTGTCTGTAGGGTACCGTGCCACGAGTTAAGAAGTGTGTCTGTAGGGTACCGTGCCACGAGTTAAGAAGTGTGTCTGTAGGGTACCGTGTCACGAGTTAAAAAGTCCTCTACTCCTGAAGAGGTTGTGTCATGACTGCTATACTATCTCGAGGTATCCTGCAAATAAACAAGGCTGATTCTCTCACAATAATCCAGTAATGGGTCTTACAGCAGGCTTCATCACAGCGAAGATCATGGTAGTTAACCGTACTTCAGTCTTATTAACCGTCTCTGACGATTTTCATTATAGACGTCAACACAATGGCGTTTCAGCGTTGTCTGTTTGATTTACCAATTACAACTAGGAACATTTCTTCTGATATGTCAGCTCTGTGGTAGGGAGATTAGTGGATCGTCTCACAAACACAACTCGTTCAAATATTCATTATTCAAAAGCTGATTATCCATATTGTACTGGCGATTTGGTGTATTAGTGGTGCGTACACATTCACTAATAGTTGAACAACAATGTCCTATACTCGACATGTTTGAATTATATACATAATATACTTGTATATGTGAGGATTGGAAAAGATCAGTATATAAACCACTTCCGAAGAAGGGCAACAGAAAACTATTCACAATTTACAGAATAATTGCACTGATCAGTCATGCCAGCAAGATAGTCATGAAAATAATAGAACACTATAGGGACAGAGAAATCAATATAGTTCATGCAGGTGTTTGAGAGAACAGGGTTACTCGAGATCACCATCTTCAACATGAGAAATATAGTAGAGAAGTGCAGAGAGTTCAATGCAGACATATACAACTGTTTCATTGACTCTCAAAGGCCTTAGACTACTAACAAATCCGAAATTATGAAACATAATGGAAAGTATGGCTTTCCATACTATCTCATACCTTCTCATTAAAATGCGTTAATGGGAGCAACAGACTTCTGTTCTATACGATGGAGACACATATGATTGGTTTAATATTAAAACAAGGAGTCAGACAGGGGTGCAACCTCAAATAACATATGTTCAACATATACACAGAAAAACATCATGCAAAATGTACAAGAAAGCCCAAATTATGAACAGACTCAATCTTTTAATATCGGAGGACATGAGATTCCAGAAGTTGTTTTTTTATGTAGATGATACTACCATAATATCGAGAAACCCTACATGTTTAGAATACACATTTGCCAGTTAGACATAACGATATTTTAAAACATTTTGTCCTCAATGTAAAAAAAGAAAATAATAATGTATATCAACAGAAATAAACTAACTCACTATAGCCATTGACAAAGAACAACTAGAAAATATCAGCAATCTTCTCGAGTCAACCATCAGCACCACTGGAGATTTCTCAGCAGAGATCAGAAAGAGATGTAGGAGTGGCCCTACAAAAACATCACAGATGAAACATCTATGGTAGGGCAAACAGAAAAATAAAGTTACAACTATTACGAAGCTGTATTTTTCCAGTGGCAACATATGGATGTGAGACGAGGGCAATGACAACGGAAAAGAAAATATCAGCATTCAAAATGAAATGTTATAGAAAGGTACGAAGACTATCCTGAAGAGAAAGACGAACCAGAGCAGACGCTAGCAAAGACCTGAACATAAAAGAACAGTGGCTCCTCAAAACTATAAAAAAAATGCTAGCTATAGCAAGCTTCACTAGCTTCGTTCTGAAACAAATGCTAGCTATAGCAAGCTTCACTAGCTTTGTTCTCAAACAAATGTAATT
This sequence comes from Meghimatium bilineatum, assembly GCA_034231615.1. Classification (NCBI taxonomy): domain Eukaryota; kingdom Metazoa; phylum Mollusca; class Gastropoda; order Stylommatophora; family Philomycidae; genus Meghimatium; species Meghimatium bilineatum. Next base: position 54,472,705 of record CM067304.1, read on the forward strand.
ATCTGATTAATCGTCTAACGTGTTCATGTAATTTTTTTTTGCAAATGATGTTATATTAGGCTAGACCCAATAAATATATATTTATATTTGTGCGATGTGTCCAGTTTTTATAAACGAATTCAATCCTTTGACGGCATAATAATTGTGTGTCAAAGAATGAAATGTTATCATTTCTGGCACAAACAATAATGTTTGAGCCATGTTTGTATATGAATACCTGCTGAAGATGATTTCTTAAATGATCTGTATGCGAGGTACTCATGACATTGTTTGACATTGACATCTAGTTCGCTCGCGTACTGGACCTTCACTGATCTTATTATTTCTATAGGTATCACTCCGTTACATTGTTTAAATATTATAATGAAATATTGCTTCTCTAATGTGCAGTGCATGTCAATAACGGTTAGTTCATCTTTCAAGAAATTAAAATCTACCCGAATCATAATCAGATTTCTCTGTGAAATTGATAACCAATCTCGGCTGAATGAAGGATAAACCATGTGTTTTTTTCTTCAAAATCTGTCTTACTCCTGTAACGCATGGTTCTCACATTTCTTCCCATAATCCCTGGATATATTAGAAATAGCGGCATCTGTATGTCAACATCACTTAATTTTGAAAGTTCTATTTTCTGTTAATACCTGTAAGAGAAAATATAATCTGTTATAGTACTACCTGTAACAGAATATAGAAACTGTTATAGTTCTACCTAACAATAGTTCTAGTACCTATAGTTCCTATAGTATCTATAGTACCTATAGTTCTAACAGACAATATAACCTATTATAGTACTATCTGTAACAGAAAATAGAACCTATTATAGTACTACCTTTATTTTTTCCTTAATTTATTTTTATCCCAGACTAATTCTGTTAGTTTAAGTGAAAATGGTAAGGTGGTAATCCTTAACATCTGTGGCAATGTTCCTGGATTGCCTTGTCGATACGAAATATCTTTCTATGATGCTTTTTTTCACAATTCCAAGTAATTCAGGTTTCAAAGACTTTTCGTTACTTGGAATGTTGTTTTTTTATCAGATACGGCTTTATTTTATCTTTAGCACTTGATGAATTAAGAACTTTATCTTTGTGTACAACATCGTTATGATATAAAGCAGTGTCCATTATCAAACATGACGGCCTGTCCAGTGACGAAAGTACATTATTCAAAATCCAATCTTGAAATATATTACCATTCATCTCTGTATGATAATCCCTATTATACGCGGATTTTGAAACAAACATGAGTTCAGTATTATTTAGAAGAAAACGATGGCAGCTTCGTTCTATTCTCATCAGATTTTTCCATTCTCATTCATCACCGTGATGCTCATTGAGCCACCACCATTATCATTATCAGGTGCCATGCCGGTTGGCGTAGGCGATCATCGATCTCCACAGCTCTCTATCACTAGTACTATGTTTTAGGCTCGTTGTTGACTTTCTGACATGCCAGGTTGTCAAACTGTTCAATATTTTCTCACGTTGTCGCCCTCTGTCTCTCTTGCCTTCAATCTTGCCTGTTGTAACTATGTTCTCTAAACCTCACTGTATCATAACGTGGTCAAAATTGCAGATTGCCTTTTCCTTATATTATTGAGTAACCTCTGTCTCGCATTTGATTCTAGCAAAACTTCCACATTAGTTTTTTTCTGGCAGTCCATGGTACTCTCAATATTCTTCTATAGAACCAGTACTCTACTGTATTTAATTCCCCGCTATTCTATTTGTTCATTGGCAAAAACTCGCATCCATATGTTAACATATGAGTAATGTAGGACTGCAGTGCTCTCTCTTTCTCACCGCTAGTGTCATACTGCACCATAAATTTATCATTTTTTAGAATGCTATTTTTGCCTGCCCTATTCGGCATCTTATTTCTGTTGAGATTCTTTCATCTGATGTTGTGGTTGTACCTAAATACTTGAATTATTGGACCTGTTTTAATACTTTATTGTTTACTTTGATCTTGCAAGTTGTTGAATTTAGTTTCTATGAAATATCCACCATTTCTGGCTTCTTAATGTTTAAGAAGGGCATTTTAGTTGTGTTGCCGTAACTTTCTTCTTGGGAGAATAATTTGGTAGATTCCAGTTTCTTTGAGCATTCATATAGGGATATCCATTTATATCTGCTGTTTTTGATAATACTTTATGTCGGGACAAATGAGTGCCCCTCCCTGCTCTGCTGCAGAGCTACCGGTGTCTGTCGGTCTCTTTCATATTCGTATCTAGCGAACATCATATCGCAGTAGTGTCGTTAAAACTCTTGACTACCCATCATGCATATTGATATAGCGACAACATAAAAATAAGCAAGGCACTTTTTTTACACACTCCATTTGTTAGAAATTCACGTTCAAAATAAACTGAATTTTTGAGCCACCTTTTATGTAAAAACACTATATAACATGACAAAAATAGCTTCTAATTTCTCTGACCTCGCGTAAATATTTGCTTCCATTGCAACTATATGAGGTTTCTCACAAATAAGGTTTGCATAACAAACATATTTTTTAATGTGAATCCTAAACTCCTTATAAGTCTTCCATAGCGTAGATTTGGAAATATTATTTTTTAGCAAACTTTTCAATTTCCTTAAAGACACTGTCTCATTATTGTGAAACATTGCAAATTTATCTTTGTATGAATTCTCTGTGAAAATTATCCCCTATGCCTAATTTTCGTGAATAAACGACTTGACTTAGAAATTTCAGATCTCGCCATCCAACGGTGCTATGGTTGTTCACATATCCCAAATGCATGAATATACCTCTTTTCTGGGTTTAAAATAGAATGATAACTTCCTCGAGTAGCTTCATTGCAGAAATACTTAAATTTATTACTTGTAATCTGCTACCATGTCATAAACATTACTTACAGGTTCATTTTGTTCTACTAAACTACACAACACTTGCTGTAGAATCACTGCTGACAAACAATGTGAGGTTAAACTGGATATAATCTTAAAACACTGTCTTATTCCCAAGAATACAAACTAGTGCATTTTCACCCTTAAAACATGCAAACTGTATGATAAACCAATGATGTATAAAGTACATCTTAATTGACTAAAATCTTAACAAATGTTAGTGAGATGTGCGTTGGCAAGTAGACTATTTAAATATTCCGCAAATAACCGAAAGTTGAAACCACTGACTGCATTTTAATAAATAAATATAATTTACATGGTCTATACAATTTCACATTCACACACAAATTTAAATTGTATGCGCTATATATTGACTGAGAGTCATAATTTTAAAGTTGGGAACGTTCTGTAACATATTTTTAACATAAAAAGACACACTGTTGAGAAAAGATTAATCATGGGTGAAAAATTACCAGGAAAAAGAGTGACTATGACTACGATGGACACGGGATTTCGAATACCTTTTCAAAATAACATAGAAAAGGCTGGGCAGCCTCCACAAACTTGAGAGACTATAAACATTGCATTGAAGGCAACGTGGTCTGTAAAGGACACTTCACACTGTATATATATGTGCGTGCGTGCGTTCACGCGCACGCATGTGCGTAAATATAAATATATATTCATATACATAATTTAAATATGTCATTAAAGGTGTAAAAGTCCTAGAAGATTGACTTCACTGTACTCGGTTTCCCATATGTACTCCGTCCCTCTCAACGAAGCGGCACACCGCCTGCCGAGAGTACCACTCATAGCACAAAAAATTCACCTTATAAGCAAGACGACACGAGCCGGATTCGAACCCGTGACCTCTTGAACACAAGTCGAAAAGCTATGTCAGGGAGATCCCCATATAGGACATTGTCCTAGAGCTATTGATGAATATATTGCCGATCTATGCTTATATCCCAGTTTACCTTGTGCTACTGCGACAACCAAATGTTCAAGTCGTCAAGTTTACTCCAACATCTTGGAATTTTCATTACTCGCTTTATTGCAGGAAGTGTTTCTATTTCAGGATATTTTTATAACTTAATGTATGGCTGATCCAATCCCTGCTCTACAGTATCAGTCATACGTGCCGATCTCACACAGTGTTACTCATTTTGGCTGCTGAGAATTTCCCCCTTCCAAGAATATCAGCATATCAATACCATTGTTCTCCGGACAACCCACTTGTGTTGTCTTCCACAACAGATGAATAAAGGCATACATGCAATGGTTCTTTGGATTTCTGGTGCAATATTATCTTCATTGTTCGGATGTACGGCGCCCACAAGAATTAAACAAACATGCACAACTTTAATCGTTCAATACACGTGTACTGTTTGCATTAACTTATGGATGCAAAATCTACACATGCAACTGACAATAAATTAATCACCTTTGGAAAACAGTGCTTTAGAAGACGAATGAACATAAAATGGACATATTTTAAAACAAACGATTCACTAAGGGTTTGCCACTACATGCCAAGAATTTGTGGCACATTAAATAAAACACTGGAATTGCATCAACCATGTACTTAAATTGGATGACAACAGACTCGCTAAACAAACCTTAAGTGGAAGGAAAATAGTAAACGAAAAGTAAGGGGTACCGTAGAAAACTGTACACGGAACAATAACCACAGAAAGCTCAATATATAGGTAAGTAATACAGAAGAACAACAGCAACGTCCAGCGAAGAGCTGATCATGGAAAGAAATGACTATTACTCTAAGTGCCATCTTTAACCCAAGAAGAATGAACTTATTAACCCTGGAAGTACCCAGTTCAACTACTACCACACTTAATACGGAAATATTCAAATCTCTGCCTGGATCTGTCATCAATAGTTGATGTATTTATATCAGGCAGGCGCTAATAAATCAGTTTTATTAAGTATACCTTATCCCCTTTGTCCCCGTCTATGGATATCTTCCAAATTTCTTCACTAAAACGGAATCTCATATGGCTCCACTGTTTATTTATTTATTGTGTGGTTGTTCACTTTCTTACAAAGGTATTGCACTAAAATGCTTTACCTTTTTTGTGTCTGGAACTAGTACTTATGTTAGATTTTTGTATAATTCAATAACACATGGATAACATTCTACAACGAAAGATGTGAGCAGAATATCGTATACGTAAAATGATAATGATCTCGGAATTTCCGTAAGAACACTCGTTACATGGACATCAGAGAGTTCATACGCTACCATTCGCTGAATATGACTTAACAGCACAACAAACAAAACCTTTTGACATGATGTTTTTGATTATTGCTGTGATTTTCGTTAATTACTTTTTATATACGTTGTGTCGCCCAGGTTTCGCTTGCCAACAACGAGCAACGAAATTCACGGGAATACTCGAAAACAAGACTTTAATGACTATATTGATTTCTGTACATAGGTCTTATGGTGTTAGTCACGGTTCAAAAACACAATAAATAATAATGGAACTCTGATTTTGTCAAAGACACAATCTTTTAATACAGTGTGATGATAAGTGTACATACTCCTTTTGTTTGGAAGATTAATATATATATATATATATATATATATACTGTTCTTGTTTAGTAGAGTAACATGTACACTGTTTTTATTCAGTTGAGTAACATGTACACTGTTCTTGTTTAATAGAGTAACATGTACACTATTTTTATTCAGTTGAGTAACATGTACACTGTTCTTGTTTAGTAGAGTAACATGTACACTGTTTTTATTCAGTTGAGTAACATGTACACTGTTCGTGTTTAGTAGAGTAACATGTACACTGTTTTTATTCAGTTGAGTAACATGTACACTGTTCTTGTTTAGTAGAGTAGCATGTACACTGTTTTTATTCAGTTGAGTAACATGTACACTGTTCTTGTTTAGTAGAGTAACATGTACACTGTTTTTATTCAGTTGAGTAACAAGTACACTGTTCTTGTTTAGTAGAGTAACATGTACACTGTTTTTATTCAGTTGAGTAACATGTACACTGTTCTTGTTTAGTAGAGTAACATGTACACTGTTTTTATTCAGTTGAGTAACATGTACACTGTTCATGTTTAGTAGAGTAGCATGTACACTGTTTTTATTCAGTTGAGTAACATGTACACTGTTCTTGTTTAGTAGAGTAACATGTACACTGTTTTTATTCAGTTGAGTAACATGTACAGTATTGTTTAGAAAAGTAACATATACACTGATTTCAAATTTGTAAACAAGTTTCTCTTAAACACATTGTCACAGAACATCATATTAACAAATGCATTTGATTATTACGATTTATGGAGGCAGCACTTTGTAGATTTAGTGAACTACCAACATCTTACGGGAGATGTGCACGAAATCCTTATGAACAACTTCACATTTCAGAGCAGCTTTGTTTAATTTAGTGGTCGAAACATTTACATGGCAGAGCAGCATTGTCTAATTGAGTGGTTTTTAACGTTTTGTGTCCATTACCCTCATTTGGGGACATTTTTTCTTCCTCTGCCCATTTGAATATAAAAAAAATATTCAAACTTATTCTGTCGATATTGAAGCCATACAGTCATACTGGATTGTGTGGTCACTGAATCCATATAGTAGTACTAGACTGTGTTGTCATTGAAGACATGTTGTCATATGGACTGTTTATTCTAGCTTGCAAATACTAAAACTACAGAAAAATTTCTCCCTGAACCACTTTTAGAGACACCCGAGAATGAAGAAATTGAAACAGAAAGAGCAAAACGTTTTGATTAAAAACTTCTGAAAAGTTTTGTCCTGCAAAAATTTGTTTCAGACATGCCACTACGACATAATTCATCATTGTGAAGCATGATATCTTTATAACTGATGTATACCGCTTTCTTAGCTTCATTGTTGTGTTCTTTGTTCATCAGTTTCTGCTGTACTTGTTTTATATATTAAAAGTAATGGTAGGAATATGGCAGCAACTTGCCGTCGGGGCTGACGATAACTCGTTATATACTAAGCCGCAGCAACTATTCGGTGGTGTGGTTAGTTGTCTTCAGTTCTGTGTTTAGCTTCCCTAACACAACGTCAGGTTCCCATTTATATCTGGTTATGTCTATTTATTCTTACTTAATGATGTTTCTGTAAGAAGAACGTCTCCAAGTGGTTATTTGCAATTAAATGTGTATTGTTCGGTGTTTGTATATTTCTTGAGAAAATTCCCACTTGGATCGAAACGTGGAAAAAGTCCTTGTTTTTGTGTGTGGTGTATTGCTAGTTATTTATTTTTTAACCTTGATAGTTAAGACTTTAATATTAACCTTTGTACTTACAGTCTAATAGAATACACCACCAAGGCAAGATACACAGGATGTTGAAAGTCAGTTGAAGCAGCTTCATTGGGGTGGCGGCACTTAATGATGATGATCAACAAGCGACAAAAAATTAACATGTCAATAGTTGAAAAAAAGTGATCTATTACTCAACACTCCTTTATCAGTCAACTCATCGACTTCTGCTACCCGTCCTGGTTTGATTCCACATTCTTGTGACACCCCGATCATCTGCATTGATTGATCTATCACCATCCAAGAAGTAATACTTGAGTGGTTTTTCCGTACTTAACATGTGAAAACACTTTCTGGAATCCTTCATATGTCAATTTGTCATAAAACGTTTACACACCGTCTACGTCTGAAGACAGCTTGATATTTTATCGCTCACGAAGAACGGAAATTAAGTTGACAAAAAGGTCGCAGTTACGTGTGCCGGTACCATTTGTTACTAACTCCATGTCAACACGCAGAATTTGACTTTTTCCAGTCTTGAGAGATATGCCTACTTGTTTCAATCAACGTCTGTCAGTTAGTTAATTAGTTAGCTAGTCAGTCAGTCAGTCAGTCAGTTAGTTAGTTAGATAGTTAGTTAGTTAGTCTTCGGTTCATCATCACTGAGAACTGGACACGTCAATAGTTGCTAAGATATCTCCTTGAGTGTATCCGCTATTACACTTCTACTGACAGTACTAGTCCTATGCTGGTTGACCATCATTCTTCTGCCCCCTCCAAAATGTTCACTTCTAGCAACACCGCATTTCAATCCCTGATCTTTAATCCTTGCCATTAAAACTGAATCATCATCCACATTGGTCTCACTCTCGCGTGCTATATCGATGAGTTCAAAACGTCAGCGCAATCCATTGCCCCATCGCCCTGTGCCACAATCGCGCATGACGCCAGTTGAACCGCTCTTTCATTGCCTCGAACACCCACATGTCCCGGCGGGAAAATAAATGTAACCACTTTCAGCCTAGCCTTTCTTAAGGTCTCAATCCACTGTTCGCGAACGCGATCCACTTGTACCTTCTTAATCATACTCATAGAGTCACTCAAGATGTAGACCTGCGCTACCTTCTGTGTGCATACCCACTCAAATGCCCTTGTCACCGCCATAGTGTCCATAGGCATGCTACTTGTAGTGACCACAAAGGCACCACTCTCCTCCCTGATCTTTGTACCTGCGCACTGAACTGTGAAGGTCCAAGCACTGCGAAAATGTCTAATCGCAGATCTATCAGTGTATACAATCGCATCCCCTCTTTGGTATTCTCACTGACCAAAGCCATGATCAGTGATCAGCACTGATCAGCATACTTATCCTTTGCCATCACGTAACATAACCTAACATATAATAGCAAACTATCATCATACATACCCTTTGCCATCACGTAACATAACCTAGCATACATAACATAACAAACTATTAGCATACATAGCCTTTGCCATCACGTAACATAACCTAGCATACATAACATAACAAACTATTAGCATACATAGCCTTTGCCATCACGTAACATAACCTAGCATACATAACATAACAAACTATTAGCATACATAGCCTTTGCCATCACGTAACATAACCTAGCATACATAACATAACAAACTATTAGCATACATACCCTTTGCCATCACGTAACATAACCTAGCATACATAACATAACAAACTATTAGCATACATACCCTTTGCCATCACGTAACATAACCTAGCATACATAACATAACAAACTATTAGCATACATAGCCTTTGCCATCACGTAACATAACCTAGCATACATAACATAACAAACTATTAGCATACATACCCTTTGCCATCACCGTCTATAATATGAATTTATAGCTAATACGAATTCAAGCCTTTTAAAATGACTTTTGCGACAACTCCATTATTGTTATTGACTGTCACACACAGTAAACTCGACCAATGAAAATAACAAGAGTAATTCTTGTATGGACACTACAAGTCAAATCATAAAACAGAAATGTGTTTGTAACATGACAAGTGAAATAATGAAACAGTGATGATGGCCATTTCAGACGATAAGGAAGAAGATCAGTGTAACTTTCCGAGTGTCATGTCCATCTGCACTATTCCAATATGGAATCTTGTAGAACATGGTTTAATGTAACAGTAACAAGATCTGCACTTGGTGTGACAGAAACAACTTGTTACCGAAAACATATAGTTGACTGTCTGTCCTGGACAGACTAGTGTGACAGAAAGAAGATCTGCAGCGTCACAATAATTTGCGAAGGAAGAAATGCCTTTTAGGACTTACTGGAATACTGGTGCTGTGACCAGGTCTAAATCTGCGTAATACTGCTCGACATCAATCAGTTAACCATAGCACTCCTTGTCTTACAAGAATACAAAGTTTATTTACACAAGTTGAAATACATCAATCAATAGCATTATAATCGTAAGAGAGGCAAATAAACACTTCTCTCAATCAATATTTCTGGGTTAACACATGTTCGGCTAGAATCTACTTGACGTATAACTCACAAGTCCCAATCTAGTCTTATTCGAGTCCGTCCTCAACTCTGTAGACTAATTCTAAATTGTCTGCAACTGGGCAATAATATAAATAATCGCCGATTACAAATTACGCTAACACATCCAGGAATTGTTTCACTCGGGTTATAAGCTAAGTCTTCGAGATTATACACAACTGACTGTTAAGACTCGAATTCTCTCGTCTCTCCTGGGAGACCAAAGACTGACTTTCTCAGCTGCGAGACTAAACTAGGACTTGTCTCTCCTGGAAGACAAGCACTAACTGTCCAAGACAAGCACTGTTGGAGACTGACCGTGCGGAGACTGACCACCTAGCACTGCTTCACCCTCTTTTTGTGTGCTGGGTGAGGTCCTCAACGCCGCCCTTATTCTTACTCCCCACCTATCATCTTCTCTTCTGGGTCTGCACTTCTGCTGTTTCTGACTCCGCCTCTACAGTCGCGACGACATGCAGACACTATTTGGGAATATCATCTACATTATCACCTGTCAAACTCCTGTATGCGTTTATTATACCACGCGTAACGTTAGATGTTCCTCTCTGGTAAGAGGCTATGCCCCTAGCGTTACGTAACTTAATCGTCTTGCCGATTCTATTGTTTGGTTGCTGTGCGTAGCAACAATTTCAGTCGGACTCTGTGTAATTGGTAGACACTCGTCTATTCCTAGTTCAAACATCCCATTGTCCTTCCTGAGGTATGGTATAGCAGCGTCACAATAGTTTTTCTGCTTCTGTAGTTTCGTCATGTCTGCCTCCCGTGTCCGAGTGCGTAAGATGCAGACTTGTGATAAATAATATTGCCTTTACCTAAAGCGTACTAGCTTGTGTCCGATCTTTCTGTCTGGCATGTGTGCAAACAACACCTATTTCGGTCTTGTTCTCACTGCTTGCTTGTAGCCATATCGTCTGGTGTTATTACAAACAACTCGTCTGCAACTGCCAGTATTAGTACAAACAAACCGTCTGCCATCCAGTATTAGTACAAACAAACCGTCTGCCACCCCCGATACAATTTCATTAATACAACTTCGATTGCCTTAAGGTCTCCACTCTGGACTTTCTGTAGGGATTTACTCCCTTATCATAAGGAACTCCCGTACTGACCCTTTAGGTTGCATGCGAATAGGAAAGACAAGATACAAAAAATACAATAGTGACAAAACAGTAAGAATAATTTGATCACAAGTGATAAGTTAAAACAGTAATGTCTATGTAACAGAATAAGTGATGGTATTAACATAAACATATAACGGGAGAAATGAAAACATAAAACGAAACATAAACCAATAAATAAAAACGTATGCAGAAAACTTAGATCAGAAAAACATAACACATAAACAGTGACATGAAATGATAGAAATGATAGGGCAAATCTCTTAAAAGTAACATTACAGAGGATAAATAAAAGTACACACACATATACCGTAACATCCCACGGTGCAAATGAAAGGACACATATATAAACAGTATTATCTCACGGAACAAATTGAAGGATACACATATAAACAGTAACATCTCATTAGAAAAATGAAAGGACAAACACAGAACAGTAACATCTCACGGAACAAATAAAAGGAGAAACTGTACTTTCTCATTCATTCGCCTGATTTAATTGAAATTATCATTACAAGGGAAATAGTGATGTCTGTGGGAAACCAATGATTTCTTGTTGAATATAGTCATTCTACAGATTAATGATACACATTGAATGCAAATTGACCAATGAAATGTAGTTTCGCTGTTGTATGCATACTTGAAAAAGGTGACACTTGATTGACGTTTTGCTATTAAATAACAATGTCAGTGTTACCAATACGTAGTATTTTTAAAAAATTATGTGAACACACTTTCATCGATTTTTACAGTAGTATTTGGGCCTGTCAGTAACACCAACATTATTGATTAGATTGTGGGCGCATACCTTACAAAGGTAGTTGTTCCAATCTCTGACATTATTGTTACCTATGTAATCCCGACACACTGAAAGACATATTATGTTCCTAATCAAGAAATCAGAGTAAGTACGAAAAAAACAGAAGCTAGCAAAACTGTTTGCATGTTTATAAATGTTGTATTTGTTTATAGCGTATTACAACTAGAGTGTACGTAATAACGCCTAATATAATCTCGGCAAATAATCAAATACTGGAAAAAGTATCCACCTTTACTTACTTGGGTAGCAGAATGTCTGCAGAAGGTGACTCAATGAAAGAAAGAAATACACGCATAGCAGTCGCAGAAAGCACATTTACTAAACTAACGAGCATCTGGAAATCCAAAGACATAGGAAGAAACAGAAGAAAGAGCTAATCGTTTGTAATTCATGGGGGTTCTCAAACAAACAATTAGGAAAAGAGTATTGGAAACACGGAATGGAAATGCTATGATAAATCACACGTCTGAAATTTCCATTCGAACTTAATTTCAAGTACTTAAGGTGATTTAATGGGAAAGTACTAGATACAAAAACATAAACAATAACGTTTCGTGGGACACATTAAAGAACAAACAATGTTAACTTCATAAAAGAAATATAATAATATAATTCACAAAATCTCTGCTACTTAAAAAAACAACACATTTTATTGATGTTATATACGCCGTTGTCCAAATTTTTCCTCTAATATGCTAACTAGTCAGGTTCAGCGTCACTGTTTTTGGCTGATGTGACTCGTATGTTTTATCCATTTGTAACTTTGCTAATATTTTGTTCCATGAGCAATTGGAATCAGCCAAGGTGAGTGACGATGTAGATAACTAGTTTACAGGACTTTTATCTGGTGTAGGACTTGCACTGTCTCTCTATCATCGAACGAGATCGTTCATTAAAAATAAAGGATATATTTTCTTTATAATGTCTCCGTCTTTTCTATTTGCAACTTCCGGTGACACATTTTAACTTCACACATTTTTTTTAGATTCTCGCGTGTTGTCGTCAGCACCTTGTCTTATTATCCGTTTTTGTGTGTGTAGATGTCGGGGTTTTTTTTTTCATTTTTTTCCCACATCGCCGTGATGATGTAAATTCTTGGAATTACAGATATTTTTTTTTCAATTCAAATTTATACAGATAACGAAGAGTTAATATTTCTTTATCTGACAAGTCCAGGAAATATGTTCTGCTTTTGGCACTATTTTGTCTTTGATTCCCTCGAGATGGAACACTGAACATAATGACATAAAGTTTCAGTTGTTTGTTATTACAGGTAATAGTTCAGGTACTATCTCTAGTATAAATAACAGACAATGTCGCGTGTAATATCTTTGGTATAAAAACAGCTAATGTTGCGTCTAATATCTTTGGTATAAGCAACGAGTAATGTTGCTTGTAATATCTGCTGTATAAGCAACGAGTAATGTTGCTTGTAATATCTGCTGTATAAACAACGAGTAATGTTGCTTGTAATATCTGCTGTATAAGCAACGAGTAATGTTGCTTGTAATATCTGCTGTATAAACAACGAGTAATGTTGCGTGTAATATCTTTGGTATAAACAACGAGTAATGTTGCGTGTAATATATTTGGTATAAACAACGAGTAATGTTGCGTGTAATATCTGCTGTATAAACAACGAGTAATGTTGCGTGTTATATCTGCTGTATAAACAATGAGTAATGTTGTGTGTAATATCTTCTGTATAAACAACAGTAAACTTATACGATCCACCATGAATGTGTAGATGATCTGGTAAAACTTTCTATCCCGGTATAGATACTCACATGACATCATAAATTTGGGTTTATACAATTCAACATGAATGGTATCAATTTCACTTGTAAAGCCGAACTTATGCTAATCAATCCATTTTGATGTAAATTTATGTTATGAAGATCAGATCGATCGCGGACTTGCTCATGTGTTACCTAGGCTCGAAAGGTGAATACAAAATATTAACACGATTCACCTATCAATTCGTATCGCAAGAGACGGTTACGGGAAATATGGGGCGGAATCAGATGTTCCATTCCATATAGGCGCAAAGTTTCCATATTGATAACTGTCACGAAGTAGTTTCCTCATGGATCTGATGTCTGCCGCATTATGTATCATAAAAATAGACAGGACATGGCCTAGCACTTCTCCGTTCTTTGTATCACGTTATGGAGTTCTGCAAGCAAGTGGTCGGCTATCATAGTTCTGGTACCACAGCTGCATAAGTCTGTTGTGTCAATCCTGTATTTGTAATATAGGTGATAATGCGATCTGTTATGTTCTGTTAGTACTCAGAAAATGATAGAATGACTCCGTTTGAGAGCTGGTGGTAGGTTTACGTTTTTGCTTGATCTGGGTAACCATGTTCCCACTATGATTTGGGAGTGACTTTAATTGTTGCATGGCTGCCACATATTATATTTTAAATCATGATTGTCCGTGTGGCAACCCTGACCTTGTCTTCTAGTTCAGGATATAAAGAAAATAGCCAAAATCTTCTCTTCAGGATTGTTCAACAAATTCGACATCGGCGTTCGTAACTAATATATTTAACGCTTTTACGATTCCCACTGAACGACAGACGTCTATAACTATGTCGATAGTATGCCACCCGCATAAGAGAACTGATTCCCGTATCTACCCGCTGGATATTTTAACTCAAAGCTAACCGCGGTCATGGATGCTTGACATTTAATCGCTGTATTGCGTCTCCTTCACAGTCGCAGACGCCCATTGGATATACAATACAAAATTTGGCTATACAACCCTCGAACCTTTTGATATTGCCCATACCTTAACTGTTTCCACGCACAAAAGGATAGCAATTAGTGGGAACGTAGATGATGACATATGATTATTAAAAATGTGTGTCCTGAAAACTCACTGATATAATTGTAGATCCTTATCATCTAATAACCTCCCATTATTATTTATTTTTTCTAACATCTTTCATAGATGTTCGTTTCTGTGGCTGCGTGGTACAAGGCGCGTATGTGACTGCCATGGTACCGACATCGAACTCACCTCAGGCCATTGTGCATCTGGACCGTTTACAATGCAATGGGAAATTAATGAACGTAAATTATGCCAAGAAAATCACTACAGCCAAAAAATGCAGGGTTGACGGCTACATGCTGTGTATGATATGCTACGAATTACATTTTTTAATATAAATATTTCTAACCAGACATCAGTCAGTAATAATACATTAATTTACAGTGGAATCCTTCTATAACGCATCATTTTCTAAATAATTTCCCTATATAACAACACTGTTTAAAATCCTCAGTTATCTTTATTCTATATTATTTGTACTTTTATAGTGGATGTCTGCTATTACATACATGTCGATCTGGACCGAGCTGTTATAACGGGACTCCACTGTATTATTTTAAAATATGGAGACACAGATGAAACGTTGTCTTCATATTTTATATTTTCCATATTTTGTCTGTTTCCAACTATTTTTACTCTCTATTGTAGCAATGATTGCACTTGTCTCCCTTGGGTCAGATAGAGAATACAGGAATGGAAATTAGACATAAATCTCAAAAGCACAAAGTCAATAGAAGAATGTAGCTTGTTTATTTATGTCCGCCCACGTTCTGTGGATTATTGTATTTTCATTTCTTTTTTAAATATTGAAAATGCATTTTTGTGTGGATATATTTGAAGTACGTTGAACTAGATTCTGACAGACAGACAAGAACCAGATTATGATTAACAGAAAGAACCAGACTCTAACAGACGGGACGAGCCAGATTATAATAGACAGAAAGAAACATTTTTTTTACCAATCAAAAGCAACTAGATTATGATAGACAGAAATAACTACATTCTGGTAGATAGACAAAACCAGATTCTGACAGGTAGGAGAACCCAGCTTCAGACAGAAGGAACCAAATTCGGCTAGACAGAAAGAAAGAAATAAGGCTCTGACAGACAGAAAAATATTTTGACAGGCGTAAAGAATCATATTTTGACAGACATAAATAAACAGATTCTGACAGACTATCAGTTTTGGCAGATAGAAAGAACCGAATTATAACAGACAGAAAAAGTTTTGGCAGATAGAAAGAACCGAATTATAACAGACAGAATCAGTTTTGGCAGATAGAAAGAACCGAATTATAACAGACAGAAAAAGTTTTGGCAGATAGAAAGAACCGAATTATAACAGACAGAACCAGTTTTGGCAGATAGAAAGAACCGAATTATAACAGACAGGATCACATTCTGAAAGACAGAAATAACCAGATTATAATAGACAGAGTGAACCAGATTCTAACAGAACCAAATTCCTGACACAGATATAACCAAATCTGATTCACATAACCCGATTCTGACAGGTATAAAGAACCAGTTTCTGGCAGATAGAAAGAGCTAGAATTTGACAGGCAAACAGACATAATTAGATTCTAACAGAAAGAACTAGATATAAACAGAAACGACACATTCTGATAAAACAAAACCTATTCTGTCAGACAGAAAGAAACAGGTATAAACAGCAACAACATATTCGAACGAATCAAAACCTATTCTGACAGACATAATGAACCAAATTCTGATAGACAAACAGACAGTTTTTGACAGACAGAAAGAGCCAGGTTCTGGTAGACAGAAGGAACCTGACATACTTACAAACAGAAAGAATTAAACGTATCCAGATAGAAAGTACCTGACACTTACACACAGACAGAACCAAACTCTGACATTAGATTGCTACCCTGACCTTGTTCCTGTTGTTAATATATCAGTATCCATACCCATAATACTATAGCGCTCCAGGGTTGTAGGGGTACCGCACTGAATGCATCACCACACAAAGTCAGGGTGGTAGGGACACCGCCTTGAATGTATCAATACACAGCATCAGGGTGTTAGGGACACCGAATTGAATGCATCAACACCCAGAGTCAGGGTTGTAGGGACACCACATTGGGCACATCAAAACACATAGTCATTGTCGTTGAGGCACAACATTGGATGTATCAACACATGGAGTCAGGATCATAGGGGTACCACATTGGATGCCTCAACACACAGAGCCAGGGTCGTAGGGGCACAACATAGGATGCATCAACACACGGGTTACCATATTTTAACACTTTAATCTCTCCTTATCTACAGGTTAGCATATTTTAACACATTAACCTCTCCGTATCTACGGGTTACCATATTTTCACAACTTAACCACTTCGTATCTCATTGGTTACCATATTTTAACACCTTAACCTCTCCGTATATACGGGTTAGCATATTTTAATCAATTGACAGAAGATAATAGGCAAACTTATATAATTTCAAACTTCAAAAAAAACGCAAACTTGGCGAAAACACAAATCACATGAGCATTGACATTTCAAAATAGTCAAATTGGTTCATATTTTATCGTGAGATATGGCAACCTTAGCTATAAATATAATAATAGCTTATCATTAAATGTCACTAACTTTTTGTGATCTGATCATAATGTAGCTGGCTTAGCAAGATAATAGAAAGTATATTACTGAAATATAAATCATATCGCTAACAAGAAGCGAACTATTAGGCAGACAGATCACAGCGGATAAACAGAAGTGATGTTCAGGAGAATGAGTAGTAGAGACATAAACAAAATGTGCAGTAATCACATCTGGTATATACTATTTGGAAATAAGAAAATACGATGATTTTAATGTGATATGAAAGGATTAAAAGACATAGAGAATTGACTTCATTATGACCGGATTTCTCAATATGTATTTCGTCCTTCTTAGTAGCACACTGCTGAGTGTCACTTAGAGCAGTGGTCCTCAACCTTTACTTTCCAATGGCTCAGTGTTGTGATAATTTTTAATCCGTGATAGTTTTTAATCCGATAATTATTAATCTCTGGGGCCTAAAGAAACTAAAATCCTTGACATCCTTGTACAGACTACCAAGTCTTAGTGTTATTGATGTATACCATATCTTGTAGTCGTTCAAATAGTTACCTTCGTCTGGACCCTTAGATGGTTCTGTAAGTCTACAAATTACAAAAGATCTCTTTGTGATCTCCTTCCAAGTCTGTGTGGTCCATGACATTTGGTATACAACATAAGTTGAGAATCACTGATTTAGAACACGCAATTTCGTATCCTTATTATGAATATGAAGTAAAATCAATTACCACTTTAAGTATAAGCTTATAGAAAATGTCACCAGTGTGAAAATCACTTTAAGCATAAGCTTCTAGAAAATGTCACCAGTGTGATGTGGGGATCTGAAAGAAGAAATATAGTAACACTGGGACCTACTATGCATTGCGAAAGAAACTAATCAGGAGGACTGACTTTCCAGTTCCCTAGAAGTTCAGAGTAATCGAAATACGTTATGCCGATCTTTGACGGGATGAAAGGTGCAAATACCGCAGACATGGTTGTTAATACATCGAAATACCACATTCCTTTATGCGGACTATGTCTTGCTAACCAAAGGATTATGAGAACATATAAGAAAAATAATGATTATTTGGTTTGAGGGAAAAAAGAGACAGCTGAAAAGAGAAGGATAGACAGAGAATAAAAAATAAAATAGTGCGACCATAAACTAGCTCTGTCATGTGATCAATGCTTTTTTTATTCCTGTTCTGTTCTTGTAGAGGCCTTTCGATAGAAACATCAATGTGCGTATTTTCCTATATGCATCCACTGATTAAGAAAACTTCATAACTTATCTTCTCAATTACCTACTGTCGGATGATAGTTTTATTGCAGTTCTGAGCTATATACGAGTCCCTGGAAAGATAAGGATATCTACAATCGTGGATGAACAAGAATATAAGCTTCTCTCGAGGCTCTGGTTGTGACAATAGAGAAAAACTGAGTAAACAGGTCCGTAGATATCACTTTACTAAAGGGTAGGTGGATGGTGGAAGATTTCTTGTAAAATAATACCTCGTCTAGGGATGGCTTTATGATCCTCTTTGGGAAAACCACTAGGGGAGGGGGGTGTGGGGTTTGTGGAAGCGAGAGAAGACACTTTAAACACAATGGGTTATTTTCCTTTTGCTTGCGGGAAAGGGAGAGTGAAGAGTTTTTACCCTACCTCCACCCCCACCACCACCCCGATTCTACAGACTTATACAGAAATTTGTGAATAAACAAATATATAAAATATAATTATAAAAATATGTATAACAAATATCAAATATAAATGTAAATATAGAATATAAGCAGAAATAAAAATATATTTAAACACATTTTTTAAATTAGTAAGGCAACCAAGACTAATCGCCGTTTTCAAAAATGAAAGAAAAATTATTAGCAATGAAACAATATCAATGCATATGCAATTAGATTGCTAGTGTTATATCGAAACACTGTGCAAGTCGGATCTGTCTAGTCATTGGCGATAATAAATCAGTGACACAACGCATTTGCCTCCTCCAGACTACATCTTACTAGAAATGTAGGGAGATCTTCCTGCTACAAGAGAGATTCAGCGGGAGGTTGAAAACGAACATACGCAGACAAGAAATTATCTAAATAATTATTTCTTATGGATGTGAGTATAAACTGTACACAACTAAATTGAAAGTGGGCAGGTGGTTACCTAGAATGTGATTTCTGAGAAAAACAGTATGACAACATAATGGACAGCTAAGAAAAATGGAGTACAGAGAAAAATTATAGTACAAATTTCAGGCTACAATTTAAGATTTATATGTCACGTGATTAAAAAGGACAAAACTGGAACATTTAGTAACCACCGCAAATATCAAGGGGAAATTTACTTATCCGATCACCGGGGTTGCGAGCTTTCACGCTTTCTTCCATGTTGTCGTAGGCACATGTCTTCTTCAGCTGTGTTGTGTCTATATACAAAGGGTGTTAGTGCTGGAGGTTGGTGATAACAGTTGTTTTCGCAATTCTTGTGACACAATGCATTCAATAAGATGTATGTTACTGTTTCCTCCTCGTGCCTGTTGACGTAGTTGTAGTATTGTGTATGGTCTGCGGTAATTCTTTGTAGGTGTTTGTTAAGTTGTACATGCGTTATTTGCATCCTAAATATTGTTGTTTGATCTTTGCAGTATAGACTATTTATGATCTCGTGTGGATTTGGTTGGGACATATCCGCATATATAACTTTCTTTTGAGCCAGGGTCCAGAGATACATCCATTGTTGTTTAATCAAGCGGAGAAAAAGACACAGAAGAAGCCATCAGGAGAAGTCATTGGATTATTATGATAACCCCTGAGAATGTATTCAACATCTTGTCAACATAACATGGGATAATATCGAGATAAAGCACCAGAGAAAGTTGAGATAGACTGTCATCATTTAACGGGATATTGTCGAGATAGATTGTCATAATTCTGTGAGAACATTTCTAGATAGCTTTTTTATATATATATTCAAGCTAAACTTATTTTGTTTGTGGCACCCCTGACTATAGGTTGTGGCGCATACGCCCGGGACGAATATCCCGATTCCCCTTTCTAGTTTCGGTTCATTTGTTTAGTGCTAAAATTTGCTTCGAAGAGAGATGACCTTTGATATTAGCAGGACAAGAAACTGTAAATATGAATATACTTCAGGAACCTCCCAAAAAAATTCAGCCGTGAATTTTGACTGACCGATGGTATATGAGACCTGTCAAATAAATCGCAAACATGAACTAGTTTCCTATTTTCGTAAAATCTATTGGCTGGCCGTAGATATTTTTGGCATTTGACACCAAGTAAAAAAAAAGTAAAGTAACCCATAGCATTTATTAATGCCGTAGGGGTGTGCGATGTTAGCGATCTCACATTTCAGAGACTCTGCCAAATGAGGGCGGTAGCCATCTCATCTCCCTCGCAGTCTTTACTTTCCGGATTAATCTGGTACCCATTTAAGACTGGGTCAACCTGGGAGCCGTTGCGATCTGAAAATCATTTCCGCCTCAACTTGGGAATGAACCCAGGACCACTCATATGCGACGCCAGTGCGCTAACCACTGCGCTACGCGGCTTCCTGACATCAAGTATATAAATACTGACCAACGAAAATCACGGGAATAATAAAAACACCACGAATAGGGGTCACACTTAATTTAGCGAACAGGTCGTCTACTGGAGCCCGCTCATGTTTGAAGCCCACTGCTCGACTTCGGCGTTTCAAAGCTCTGGTTAACCTCGGATCTTAGTGAGTTAACTCCAACATGAGATAGAAGTAGAATGTGTAAGATCTTGTTCATATTTACCGTACTAAAATGGTCGATTTATGCGCCGACATAGCTCTCACTAATATGTCAGTAAAGAGATGTAATTAATTCATCCAATGACAAAACAAGCCAGGCATGACGAGCACAATTAGACAGATTACAACGTACCCCTTCTAAATCTCATTACTTTTATGATGAAAGGACTACCTGAAGTTAGATTGATTTTAGACTAACAAGAGACGAACTTTCAACACTCCGCTCTCTCTACATTACTTAAAGTAAAAATCAATTCACACTATTAAATGGGCACCATCTAAGGAAGAAATGGCGTGTTTGAACTAATCAAGACTTAATCCCATAATAAACAAAATAACTCTTACGGGAAATACTGTGAAATACGAACATTTGTCTGTGAAAATAAATGTGCTTTTGGTTTATTCCATGTATTTTCTGGTATATATTTCAAAGTACATGGTTGACATCAGTTTTTGGAAGACAAATGACTCTTCTTGCTGTGAGGCCTTAAACAGCATGAATAGAGCGCAACTAGCCCGTGTGTTGATAGGGTCAGATAAGGGAGAAGAATGTAGCAACACGATTTACCTTCCATGCATGTAGTAAACTGAGACTAAGGTTTCGGGTGGAGTTCACTGTCCAATTCCATACAGGATCACAGTGACCAAGATGTCATGCTGACGACGGATGTGTCAGCTCAAAATACGCGTATATGGCAACAATTATTTCATATTAACATATGACATGACACGCTCCCCTCTCTGGATTACATGCTGCTAGTCTGCAGGAGGTTGAAAATGAACGCAGAAAAAATTAACTACATGGATGGGAAGCCACTGCATCAACCAGTGCCGTACAACGACCGCATGTCGGTGTTAACTGCCTGAATTGATTTAACTTCTACCAGAGTGCCATAGTATAAACTACATTACATTTCTTCCATTGTTTGCTTCGAATATGTTTATGTGTGAAGATAAGCTACATTATATTTCTTCCATTGTTTGCTTGAAATTTGTTTATTTGTGGGGCTAAGCTACATTATATTTCTTCCATTGTTTGCTTGAAATATGTTTATTTGTGGAGCTAAGCTACATTATATTTCTTTCATTGTTTGCTTAAAATATGTTTATGTGTGAAGTTAAGCTATATTAATAATTTCTATCATATTTAAAAATATGAATGTGTGTTATTATATTTTTGTTTCCAATCCTATTTATTTTGTTTCGATTTCATTTTTTTTCAATTTATATAATATCACTTCGCTTTACTATAAGTCTTTGCTTCTGTGGTTGTCTTATTATACATAATCTCGCCAATTTGCCATATTGGTTAACGTTTTTGTCATCCGTTTGTTTTATATTTCTGTTTGCTAAAAACTTGGTGCATAGTGATTGGTAACTGAAGAATAACGAATTTTCTATCGTGACATGTTGTGCTACATTAAATAACTGTTTTAACTTCTCTTAACTTCCAACGTGTATCAGTTCTCCTTAGTTTGTTATTATTGGGCGCAAATGGAAAGTTAATGAGATATTATGAAAAAAACACTTAAGAAGGTGTCAAATCAGATATCAATGATGTAGCCGCATTCCTCTTTTTTTATCTTTTCAGTGTATTTCAATCGCATTCCCATTTTTATCCTCACTCATCTCTTTTTCATCACTTTTTCATATCCGCTATCGACAATGTTCCCTCCTCTTTCACTCACTCTCCATCATGCTTTACTCCCTTCATTTGACACTCAATCATTCTCACAATCCCAATTCTATTTTAGTCAAGATTCATATAAACCCTATAGCCAATTGATGCCCTTGAGTGACCTCTCACATGTCTCCAGAAAAGCCGGGCCACGTGCTATATCTTTCATGAAGAGTAATTCTAGCTACATTGGAGCAGTTGTAGAAATTCTTTAATTTCCTTTCACTGCTAAAAAATTGAGGCGATCGCTCTCTTCATTTCTTTTTATGTTACAGATTTTATCCGCTCATGTATGAGTGTGGCCGACTTTTAGATTACTCATTTTTCCGACTCTGTGTTGCCGGGGCTCGAAGTAGAAGGGATGGATAGTAAAGTTACTTCTTGCTATGCGTGTGGTAATAGCTGACTAAGGACGAATGTTCTAGACCAGTGTTTCAAATTAGTGGACCTCTTCTGGCACACATTTTCGTACGATATCCTTCCTCCTTCCCACGATCCTAAATTGTAAAAAAATATACTCTTTACTGTATATCATATTATTTTTGTATATCATGTTATTTTGTATGTCATGTTATTTTGTATGTCATATTATTTTATCTTGTGGTTCTCACTTGGATATATGATTCAAGATTTGGAAAGGTTGATTATCTTTGAAAATACCCCCCCCCCTTAAAAGGTCAAAAAACCCTCCCCCTTTTGTGGTAAGTGCATCCCAAGTTGGTAAATACTGCTCTAGACTATGTAATACATCAGACTGAACAATGCACAATACAATTCTGAAATCTGATGTATAAATATGTGGATACTGCGGGTGGATGTATGGAGTGTTTAATCCCTCACACTTCTTTTTTAAAATAATAAGTATATACAATTTAGTACAGAAATATGTGGGAAAAAAGAGGGTAAAACACAACAACATACGCGATCTCTCATCCCCGCTAGCGGTGTAGTTTACTACTCTGCCCCTCCAAAGGAAGAACTCACATGGAAGTTAATTTTTTAAGGGATTTCCTCTGCCCCTTTATTTTATCCGTAAGAAAGTGGCATCTATTGCCATGTAACAAAAGTGACCTCTAGTATCTATTGTCCTGTAAATGTAGAAATATATAGAAAGATAGAAATCCGCTGATATGACAGCCGTACTATAAATCGTAAATAGGTAAGCCACGTATTGTTTACTGTCTGCGTTCTAGTGTCTCTGTGATAAGTATCATTGTTTTTATTGCTATGTATATTCTTGAAAAAGACCTAACTGCTGAAACGTTGAAAATGTATTTTGTTATCTGTATGATTCCGTCCACATATCTCATAGTTCGATAGTCTGCTGGTCATCCTAAAACTACAAAAACGCGTGTTCTACCTAAGTACTATTTATAAAATCGTGATAAAATCGAACTCCGTTTGTCCAGAATACAACCTGCCAGCAGGAAAGATCTTCGCATCAAAGACATAGCTAGAGTTATCGCTGGAATCTCAGGAAGGAATACGAAGTATCTTAATATAATCATCCCCTCGATTGATATATGAGACATCTTTACTTATTTTGTTAACTTGGAGCGTGGTTTGTCTGCCGGATAGAACGTCCGTCTCATAACCAGGGTGTCTCTGGTTCAATCGACGGTTGGAAATGGATTTAGATATTTCAGAACAATACAAACATCATTCATGTACAAATCGTAGCAACTGCTATGACAAAATAGCAATGATTTCCACTACCTATAAAATGCCTTCCTGGACTCCTTAACAGGCCAAAATAACCACCATAGACTCCAGTCTTAAGTTGAAAGATTCGTGCCTCCGTAAGAGTATTAATCCCCCTTTCGACAAACAAATGACCAGAAAAATAATGCATAACTAGTGTACGTGAAAAGATAAGTCACTGTTACTAGATTTCCAGAACCGCGACGACCACTATGGTTTATGATTAAAAGCTATGATATAATCACATTTGATTATTGTCCGCGGTTGAAAGCAGCGCAATAAGAGATACTTTTTACTTAAACAAAATTAACAGGAAATAAACAGGAAATCATGCAATAACAGGAAATCATGCAATAACAGGAAATCATGCAATGACACAAGTAGTTATCTAAATTGTGTTGTTAGAGTGGCTCAACGATCATTATTTTCGCAACAAAAGTTGACTGCAACAGACCTACAACATCCCCTATCTCTTGTTTTAATGATACACTCTGCTAGAATGTAACTTATCCATCTTGTGATGTTACTCTCCTACTTGGATGTCTGTCTACCTCTTGTTCTCCCCCCATGCTCAACGATAGGCTGAGTTCAATGTTCGAATTTCAATGGAATCGGTAAAGCTACATTGAGCTTCAAATGATTGGTCGATATATATAATATATATAATATATATAATATGTAGAGAAATACACAAGAAGTTATACTGACTTCATAGACTACAGCTGAGCCTTTGACAGAGTTCAACATGAAAATAATTAATTGAATGCCTCCGATAAATTTGCTTAGATCAGTGGTGGGAAAGATACGAACAAATCCGACCACAAAGAAAATTCTTTTGTCGCGCTATACTGACTTAAAAGTACTTTTTGGATTGGCAACAGAGCTCAGACAACACACTGCTTGAAGGAAGAACTAAAGATAGTTTTGGCCCCACAGTACACGAGAAAAACTGAATCCTGCTCGTCGACCTAAAAAGGTTACCCACCCCTGCCTTAGATAGTTACCCACCTCTGCCTTAGACGATTACCCACTTCTGTCTTAGATAATACCCACCTCTGCCGTAGACGCTTACCCACCTCTGCTGTTGCAGATTGTTACCCACCTCTGCCGTAGACAGTTACCCACTTGTGCCGTAGATGGAACAGACACCTAATTAGCAACAAACAAAAACAATACATTTGGAGAGTAGTTACTCACTATATATTCATATAAGAAGATATGTAAGACACGGATGTGTTTTACCACCCAACCTGTCTGAAACTTTAAAACTGCCAGTTGAAACAAGGCGTCGTACAGCAAATATTGCATCCGAAAGCTTTAACTTCTCGACACAATTATATAATAAAGGTGCAAATTAGAACCCCTTTATAGCGCATCATATGTGCAACAAATTCCCTCTATAACAACACGTTTCAAAATCCCCAGTTATATTTATTCGATATTGTTCGCACTACGTATACCTAATGTCTGTTATTACATACACATTTTGTCCGTTCGAACCAAGCTGTTGTAACAGGATTCCATTGTAATAACATTTTGTCAGCGGGTACACTGATGGATATTACTAGACAGGGATCAGAGTATCCATAGACTTGTCATTGTGCTCTGATGTTAACGTGCAGCCATAAATCATATAACAAATTGAAAACAAACATTAATTCCGCTGAAAAAAAAAGAACTAGAAAATTTAATACATATTAATCAAGGAAATGAAAATATATTTTTTCCTTATTACTCTATTTATTTAAATTACACATCTACAAGTGACCTCAAAATACTAACATTTCTCACGATAGCGTACCAATCCTCTTTCTAAAATGGAATTCTCCTTCTAATCAAGTTATTAGAAATGTAATTCTCCTACTAATCAAACTGTTAAAAATATACTTCTCCTACTAATGAAACTGTTAAAAATATACTTCTCCTACTAATCAAACGTTTAAAAATGGAATTTTCCTACTATTCAAACGTTTAAAAATGGAATTCTCCTTCTAATCAAATTGTTAGAAATGGAATTCTCCTACTAATCCAACTTTTTAATAATGGAATTCTCCTACTAATCCAACTTTTTAATAATGGAATTCTCCTACTATTCAAACGTTTAAAAATGGAATTCTTCTTCTAATCAAATTTTTAGAAATGTAATTCTCCTACTAATCAAGCTTTTATTAACGAAATGATCTTTATCATGTCCAGTCACCTTATTTGCTGCTTAAATTCATTTTCAGTTTTCTTAATCGAGATTGACAAATTCTGTTCAAACCTATATAGGCTCAGTCTCTCTGAGTACATGACGAAGCGTATACATGTTCATGGTTCCTGTATCTCGCTGGTTACACAAACATACAATAGACGCCCTCTCAACCGGCATGTTCTTCTCGCCCTGGGAAGTAATTTCACATTTTTAAGTCACAATATCATATTTCCGTCCAATCTCCTTCCATGGGGAATCATAAACTGCTCATAAACTAACACAATTAGTGAAATCAAATTTTGGAACTTTGTATAATTCAATGTACACTATACACATCTTAATATGTATATATATATATATATATATATATATATGGATATGTACGTGTGTCTGTGCGCATGCGTGCGCTCGTGTGCGCTCTTGAATGTTGAACCTTTTGTTGTAATTGCTAAAGTCTATCTTAATCAATTTATCGCTAACATCCTGAGAGAATAGTTAAATAGTGGTTCGCTTATGAGAGGACATACATGAGGACATATAGTTTTCGCTTATACGAAGACATCTATAATATGATATCTAGTGTTTCATATATGAGAGGACATATATGAGTGGACAGTTATTGTTTCGCTTATTCTTCTTCTTCAGCGTTCATTCTCACACTCCCGTTGGATCTCTCTTGTAGCAGGACCATGGTCCTATTAGATTTCCAGCAGGATGTAGTCCAGAGAATGGAAATGCGTTGTGTCGCCGTTTTATTTGCGCCAATCGCCCGAAACATCCGTCTTCTGCGGATTGCTTCGCTTAGGATGTGACATCTATGAGAAAACATCTGCGTATAGACAATTGTTGAGATGACATCTGTGAGAGGTGGTCCAGTGTTTCGCTTATTATGTGACATCTATGAGAGGACATCTGCGTATGGTCAATTTGTTAGATGACATCTGTGATAGGACTTCCAGTGTTTTGCTTGCTTATGATGGGGCATCTATGAGAGGACATCTGCGTATGGACATTCATTGAGATGACATCTGTGAGAGGACTTCCAGTGTTTCGCTTATGATGAGACATCTGTGAGAGGACATCTGCGTAAAGACATTTATTGAAATGACATCTGTGAGAGGACATCTGCGTCATGACATTTATTGAAATGACATCTGTGAGAGAAATTCCAGTGTTTCGCTTATGAATATTAAGAGTCTCTAGTTTATCTGTTACCGTCGGTGATGTAAGATCTTTTGTCTGATGAGAAACCAATGCTTCTTCTTCTTCTCCTTTCTTTCTCAAACTCCTGCTGATTTGCTTCTTCTTTTGTTCACTTGAAACATGTCTATATCTGTAATTCCGTCTCCTGAATAAAACTCACTGTCTTTTGTAGTTCATACTGTGGCCCAAAGAGCTTTGATTCCAGCGTTGTTTCCTCTGGTCAATATGACTGCCTCAGCGTTTCATACTCAGAACAATATTGAAGTATATGTTTGGTACTCTGTGCTGCCTACCCACATGTGCACATGGAGGTGTTGTCAATCTTGAACTTTGTATACATATGACTGCGGAGTCGGTTGTGTCCCATTCTGAGGCGTAGAATTACAACTTGTTCTGATCTGTTCATAATGTGAGAGTCATCTTGTGTTGGTGATTGTGGTTTTCTTATTGACTTGATTATCTGGGTCTTTTTTCTTCTTATGGTTAGGGATTGGTACATCTGGTTGGTATTCCGCAGCACCTTCCTTGACCAATTGGTCTACTTTTTCATTTCTGGTGTTCCACAGTGAGAGGGTATCCACTGCACAGTTATTATCCTATACTGGTATGACAATTCATTAAATAGTTTTTTTTGTAATTCTGTTAGTGTTTCAGATTGGAGAGCTTATAACACTGGCCTTGCATCTGTCAAGAATACCACGGACTGTACCACTGTTCAATTGCCACCCTAATTACCTGTATTTCTGCATCATAATTATGTTGATTAGCTGAATATAGTCAGAGAACACAACGCGTTGTGTCATAGGTTACATCTTTGCTGCGATGTCTGCGCTTTCGGAAAGACACATGCAACTTTAGCATGGCATCTGGATCACTTTGACGTTGCATGTGATGGCGTAGTTAACCACACCCCACATCAGTCTTAGTCGCTTCCTACGCCATGCATGGAAGGTAACAGTATTACCATTCTTTGACCCCATGTCAGGCTTCTTTAACACAACCGTGAATGCTTTTAAAATTACTCATTTGACTATTCCCTTGGTTTTCATTGCCTGACACACAAAGTATAATCATAGTGACAAATGAAATCTCGAGACTAGACAAATAAGTCATTAAGAAGGCGTGTTTTCCCAATAGTAAGTAGTACTTATATTGTAAACGTATATGGCTTGTCCTACTATGTGTGGCGCACTGCGAAATTTAGTTGATATAATGTATACGTTATTCTAGAAAATCAATGAGAATGTAGCAGAGGAGATTTGAACCAGGTCTATTCAGCTAATATCAATTTGCCCAAACACTTGAGTAAATACGTTTTTTGAGTGTGGTCAGTTATCATCCCTAAAAATAATGCAAGTTTAGCCAAGATACATATTATGTGTATTCTCGCGAGAATATAAATAGAGTCGATAGATCGAAATAAAAAACTACATACAAATTGCACATGTCTGTAAATTCTTCGAGTACTACACACATACAAATAAACACAGGCCATAAGCTCTTGACCCTGCAAGAACCATTAACCAAGTATCTTCTGTTACCTTGAGTTAACATTAACCAAATCTGATCAGTTATCTTGAGTTAACATTAACCAATGAAGTTCAGTTATATTGGGTTAACATTAACCAAATATATTTAGTTATCTCGAGTTCTACCTCAGGATGTTTGGCAACATATTTTCCTAATTTTGTCAATTCAATTGTCAAATGTATGTTCACACGTATTTTTCACTGCTTCTATGTAATTAGGCGGAGAATATGCTAGCGGTTGTGTCCGCATGTTCCTAATGGATAAAACAATAAAGATATTGACGACCCCTCATCAAATAAACAACTTTTGTGTGCCCTTTTACAACGCGCTTCTGGATAGTGAGTTTCACGTAACAATTTGTTATCGATTGCCACTAGGGGATATAACTATCGGCCTTGTTGTCCGTCGTGGAGACCGATAATAGCGTAGAGTAATAATTCAATTACTGATCGTTGTTGAAATCTGGCAATGGCAACTTAGTCATTATTCCGCAGGGTAGCCAGATAATTGAAACTGTTTATGGCCAAGTTTTTAGTAAAATACGGCTAAAATATGACCAAACTATATAATTGTGTGCAAAAACTAATACAAATATACTAAATCGAGTTTGAATGCAGTTCAATGTTTTATTTGTAATAAGTGTCTACAGTTCTTTGTGCTGCATTATATTTCTTATATATAATTACAAAAAAAAACCCAAGGAAAATGTTAAAAAATCAGAAACGGACTGTAGTATCACAAGCTATTAATTTAAATTTTATTAATTAAAAGTTATTAATATTAACAGGTAATTAAGTCTTACGTATCGACGACTAACACACTATCACTGTCGAATGCTCACGTGAAATAATAAACACAACACAACACAAGATATTATCATACAAATAACACAACACATAATATAATTGACGTCACGACCATGAGACCTTTATCAAGATTATCACATGGCAACACAAGACGACGTGTAGAAATGACTACACCGCACAAATGTGTCCGAGCGAAATTTAGATGTGAGATGCTGGAAGGATTGAAACAGGAAGTACATAAACACGTAAAAATAGGTGGAAACGTAACAAACAAAAAGATGACGTAAATGACGGAACAAAATGAATACAGACAAAGACCACACCGACAGAAAACTAGACAAAAGAGTGGTCGGAATTGAGTCCAAATGGTTTGAGGACACCCAACTCAAAAATAAGACAATTTTCTAGAGCGCACCTAGGTCTATCATCGGTGGTGCAAGATCTGTCATTGCAGTGACCTGAATATCAAGAACACTAGGTGGCCATCGCCATTGAAGTGTGTGACAGTAGGTGTTCTGTGCTTGAGGGCATGAAGATGGTTACAAAATCGGTCGCTCAATCTTAAACCGGTTTCCCGGTTATACTGTTTGCCGCAGTGTTTACATATGATCACATAAATTACATTACGGGATTCGATTGTAAAAGCCTCATTGATTGTGAAAGTGGTATTGGGAAATGAAATGGAGCACATCTGAACCACATAAGGACATATGTAACAACACCGCGTGAGCAACGAACAGTACCGACATGGTCGGAACAGTCGACCTAAGGTGGCTGTGGACCAAGATGTACTTCAGAATTTGTTACGCTTATAGACATCCAGAGGCAAGTCCTGGAAACCTGCATGGATGTTAGGATCAGACTGGAGAAGGGAATAATGTTTAAGCAGGATGCGTCCGACAGTGGAGTTATGGGGGTGAAAGGTAAAGACAAGTTTATCTCTATCAGACGAAGAGGAAGAACCCTGGGAATTAGTCAAGGTATCAAGGCGATATATCTGGTTTACATGGAACCAAACTGATGAAAGGATGATGTCGGGGAACGAGCGTCTGCGGAAGAACTCAGAGGATCATCTCAAAGGATTTGTCAAGAAAGTCGTCGTCATCGCTACATAAGCGACGAAGGCGAAGAAGCTGTGCGTATGGCAGAGAGTTGCGACAAGCGGGAGGATGAGAAGAAGTATAGAGCAGAAAGCCAAGTGCATCAGTAGGTGTATAGTAGACGGATGTGCTGAGATAAGATCTGAGATAAGAGAATAGTGACAATGATGTCAAGGGAGTTGACAGAGGTAGTGGAGATGTTAGATAATAATTGGATAACAGGGTTGACATTGTTGTTAAGCTCTATGTGTCCGTATAGAAAAGTCTACGTATATGTTTGTGTATGTAACCATAAGTGTAATAAATATGTATGTATATCGAGCTCACTGCATACAGCCTGCTTGCATACCTGTCATATGCCTGCTTGCTGTTCGCATACATATTATCTGCCTACATTCTATTTGCATACACGTTATGCGATGCTGGTGATTGCATACATGCTATCTGTCTACCTGCTGTTTGCATAACAGTACATGTTATCTGTCTGTCTGCTATTTTCATATATGGTATCTGTCTGTCTGCTGTGTGCATTCACGTTATCTGTATGCCTACTGTTTGCATATATGATATCTGTCTGCCTGTTGTTTTCATATCGGTACATGCTATATAACATTTCAGGAGATCGTGGTGATTGGATTACCTAAACCACGAGCTCTACTATTTTTAGTGATTGCAAACTTCTAATAAAACTAAACTGGATATACTTCTGCAGTTGAAAGGGCCGTACCTCAGTATAAGAAGTACATTTTAGTTAATATTTTTAAAAAAGCGCTGCAGTGGACAGGCTACGAGAATGATTGACTTCACTGTACTCGACTTTCCCCTATGTGTATTACACCCACCTTAACCTAGTCATTCTCTGCTGACAGAATATTTTTCAGACCACGTAACTCTGTTAGGTATAGCTCAAGCAGTAATTTCCAAGACCTTCCAAAATGCACTTGTAAGTAATTCGACAGTCATTGATTTTGAACTTGTAACTTCTAGAGCAAAATACAAAGTAGATTGACTAATACATATCTAACGTTCTCTTTCAGTATATCTTGCCACCAACATATGCATATATCAGTCCACATAAGTGTGTACGTTTACTGATCTGATTGCATATTTGTTAACTCGTGTTTGGCTGTATGACTACTCGTGTTTGTGCTAGTACACGTGTCACGTCTATATAGTCTTTAATACAATTTACCTGTTTAAATGTCTATACAGAATGTGAGATAGCTTACCTGTATAGGTGCCTACATAATCTTCAAGACAGTTTCCCTGTATTAATATCTACATAGCATGCAAGACAGTCTCCGTAATGAGTTTCTACTTAGTTTGCAAAAACAGTGTCCCCGTAAACGTGTCTACATAGCTTGCTAGACAGTCTCCGTGTATGTATCTCACCTCGGATGAAGTTTAAGAATCGTCTGAGATACCAGGTCACTTAACGCATTATCTTTGTCAGAATGATCTATTGTTGTACTTATTGATACTACAGCCATGTTTCATGATCAGTAATCATCACTTTCTAACAAATCTTGTAATTAGTTGAGAATAGTTTAGCTCAGGGGTGGGCAAACTTTTTGTGCAGAGGGCCGCATTGAAAATTGTAAAGCTATTGGAGGGCCGCATTTAATATTATGTATCTTTTTGTTTAAAATTATCGGTAAGTAATCAATTAAATATTTTTATTGTACAAAAAGGTAGTTTTACATAATGTAGATAACTTCTGAATTAAATTACATTTCTAACAGACCTACACTATAACAGTATATTTTCTAATATGGATAAAAGGTTTTGCAAATATTTTAACAATGTTCGTGTATTTAAAAATGTATTTGAGGGCCGCAAAATATCTAATGGCGGGCCGCATGCGGCCCGCAGTTTGCCCACCCCTGGTTTAGCTGAAATAATAAATAACGTGAGCAAATCTTTCAATCAATAGCAACATTCTTGCCAACTTGCCTGTGTAAGAGTCTACAGTCTGTAAGACAGTATTGCTGTATAAGTATTTGTATAACAACCAACAGTCAAGACATCCTGTTTATTTTCCAGTATTCGTCATACGCACATACTTGCATGTTTAACTGAAAAAGGAAACCAGTACTCGTTGAGGATCCAGCACTATCAACAGGGCAGCACCTATTACCTACCTCGTTTACTACTACAAGTCCGTAGCGTAGAACTTTCATCCCAAAGTACCTCCGAAAATAAAATCACGTAAACAATACGCCAATATCCAGTATCGAACATGTGCATTCGTAAACAGACATACAATTACTACTAGACCACTTAGTTTTCTT
Source organism: Meghimatium bilineatum (assembly GCA_034231615.1). NCBI lineage: Eukaryota > Metazoa > Mollusca > Gastropoda > Stylommatophora > Philomycidae > Meghimatium > Meghimatium bilineatum. The sequence goes on from CM067304.1 coordinate 54,506,072, forward strand.
GCAAATTGGAATATGATTGGTAATATTATATGATTAATGTCTTTTCATCTATCATAGTCGGTGATGGCTACTTGAACTTAACTGGGGTGAACATAATGTCGACGTTGATTGTACTGTGCCCAACTGAGATGCTGATTACAATGTGTCCAACTGTTCCTAATGAGTCATATGCGTGCCAGGAATTTCGTTCCACACTTTGAACATATGGTAGAAGCATATGACATGGTGTGCTGCTCTTGCCTTCCTGTTATCACCTTTTGTTCATCAACTGTTACCTTTCTTCTTTCACCTTTTCGTTGAGCAGTTCTTACCTTTCTTCTATCGCCTTTTTATTAAGCAGTAACTTATCTAGGGTTCTCTGCATCAGCTGTATTAGCCATGCGACAGAAATTTCTATTGCCAACCTCTCTCGCGAATGTTTATTTACATTGAAATGAGTCAGTGATGTCTTAAGCTTGACTTCAAAACGCTTCTTCTTTCCTCGGACTTTGCCAATCTGGAGCTTTCCATTTACCAGTTGTTTTCCTCATACGAATATATTTCTTCCGGATTAAATGACCTGCCCAAAGTGTCTGTTCCTTCAACAGCATTGAACAATTAATAAGCAACAACTAACTAATGACCCGTGTATGAATTAACTATTAGTTGTGACTGAATGTTATCATCAGCGAGCGCATACCAGACAAGTACATAGGTGTTCCGATCTACATCGTAATCTGAGTGTAGCGGCTGACGGTTCCAGTTTAGTGCTGCTTAATCAGTCTCTTCGTATATCTATTCGTTTTTCTTTACGTGCTGTTCCCATCTTACACCCGGTCACTCGTAGTCTTGAGAGCGATCATTATTCACACTTTTGAAATGTTCTCAGTGACGAGGTCCCTTAACGCATTAACTATGTCAGGTCGATCCACTGCTGTACCTATTGACATTGTGGCTATGTTTCGTGTTTTAGTAATCATCACTTTCTCACAAATCTTGTAATTGATTGAGAATCGTGTTTTTAAGAATCGTGAACTGAGCAAATGAGGGATCAATTTTTCAATCAATATCAACATTCTCGCCCACTTTGTCTGTTAAATTCTACAACTCAGACATGGATGCACGTATTGCTTCTTAATTACTTTTGATTTCAGATAATCCATTATTGCGGAAGTTCAAACATCAGTATTTCTTTTTATTCTTCTCTTTTGCGTTTAATTCTCAAACTCCCGCTAATTGACAGGATGTAACCCAGAGATGGAATGGAGTTGTATCATAATTTAAACTTTTTATTATGTTATCTACGCCACACGGAACGAGTAATCCGAACTGAGTATTAGAGTTTCGTTCAGTTTAAACTTTTTTTTTTCCAAACTCAGTGTCAAAGTATACCAAAAATTCTTGAGACTAACGGGAATTGAACCAGTCCGTTCAACGGCACCAAATCGCCTAGCAACTATTGAGCACGCGTTCTTCCGTACTTGACTAACCGCATCTCCACACAAAAAATACGATTTCATCAAGCCTTTCAAACTGTGCACACAAAGTCACCAGAACGGACCGATCAAGACAAGAACTATTACAACAATAACAAACATCCCGTACAGGTATTTTTAAAAATTGTCCTCTGGCTTCCTACTTATATTTACATGTCAAAGTATACCAAAGGTTACCGTCACTAGAAATATAAAAGTGGTCATAAAATGCGTCTATCGCAAGCGTAAGAATTGGGAACTCAATGGCGCTGGCAAAGCACACAGTTTCTTAATAATACAATTTAACAAATTGTAAATATAATAAATGGACAATACAAATTATAGTTGCTGTTGTCATTTTTTATTCACTATTTTGTTCATAAATTATTATTGGGCCGTCACTGTCTCTAATTTTTTTATTAAGGTAAAACCCAAGCTCCTCTCCTGACCAAAGACGTACCTATATCCCTATTTAAAATATCTACTTTTGTAAAAATGAGTTCATTAATCTAGCTTTTATTATTGCTTTCAGAACATTAAGGATTTTACTTTCTTTACACGTCACACTGTGAGTCCAAGAGGTACCAGATTCGTATTTCAACTGAGAAACCGGATACAGTATCCAATCCAGTTGGAGGCATTCCAGAAGATTGTTATTAAATGTGAGCTGATGAACTTATACAACTAAACATCGACTTGTTCTATTATTTGTTCTGTGAGTATCCAGTGTCATTTCTACACATATTTATGATGTTGCTTGTTTTTATATTTGCTCAATCGAATTTGCAAATGTGAAACAATGCAGCTTATTGATGTTGTTTCGTTAATGAAAGCGAAAGAAATCGGGAAATGATCTGTGCAGTTCTATATATATATCAAGGAAAAAAGTTAAGGATCACTTTTTGGAAGGGCATAAAGTCAAAATAAAAGAAATATATAACAGAGCAGGATTTCAAAATATAACATGTCAGTCGTATCATGTACGATCAAAATTACATTTCCTGACGGTAGCATAAATGTTTGTAAAATTACAAAGAAATAGTCAACACAATCTTCTTTAAAAAAAAAGAACAAAAAAAAACAAACAAAGATCAACATTGTCATTACAGTGTGTGTCCTCCATTATTTGCAATACATTCAAGACACAGCTAACCCATGTACATTTTTGAGTTTGCGAATAAAACACTGGGGCACTGCCTGACATTGATGTTGACTGTCAGAAGTTCATACAGATTTGCAGGAGACGGCTTATGTTGTTTAACTCGTCGGCAAATCTCACCCCAACGATGAACTTTGTGATTCATATCATGAATATTTGCAGGTCAATCCATTGTGACATTCGCTAGTTGCAGAAAATAATATATAACATGAGAACAGTGTAGTCTTGAAGGAGTAGAAATGTAAAGTAACCCATAGCATTTATTAATGCCGTAGGGGTGTGAGATGTTAGCGATCTCACATTTCAGAGACTCTGCAAATGAGGGCGGTAGCCATCTTCTCTCCCTCGCAGTCTTTACTTTCCGGATTAATCCGGTACCCATTTAAGGCTGGGTCGACACCTGGGAGCCATTGCGATCTGAAAAACATTTCTGTCTTAACTGGGGAATGAGCCCAGGACCACTCATATGCGAAGCCAGTGCGCTAACCACTGCGCTAGCGCGGCTCCCGTAGAGTTCAATGTGCTGAATAGCTTGCAGTTGCTTTGATGGTTAAGGGCAGTAGAATACGTCATTGTAGCGATCACCATTCAGAATATCAATCACATTATAAATGGAGGTTTGTGGAGTAAACCAATGCCTCTCCACATAATCACGGATACCACACCATATCGCTTAGGTCGAGGATTAAACCATCACTAAAGCGGTTACAACGACATCACCTAACTCTGACTGGTAAATTTGTAAGCTTCAACACAAATCGGGATCATCCGTGAGCATAGCGCTAGCCCACAGCGCACGTCTCTAATGCACGAGCTGCATACACCGTTGTAAAAGCAGTTATGTAGGCAGTAGTCAAGTGTGGTGGAATGGCTGGAACACATGCATGAAGTCTGGCGAGTTTTTCCCTATATCGGAATCATGGTCGCGAAGAAAAAGTGTTCATTGCCCGATGGGCACAGGCATAATACGTCAAATGGGACAAGATTGTTCAGCTCTGGAACAAGTTTCTAGTCTACGATGCTTCTAAATGTGTGTTGAGACTCACACGTGGATAAGGTGTTCACGATGTCGGTGAATGACACCTCGGCTAATAAGCGGAACGAGCCCGGGTCAAACTCTTCTATCAAGTTCATCTTAACACCGGAATCAGGCTCTTGGATGAGAAAAGGTTCAGTACCCGATGGGTACAAAAACACCCGATTGGCTAGGGAAGTCCACCAGAATTAAGTCACGACGAAGACGGATGTGCCTGGCCATTGACGCAAATTAAAACAGCGGCACAGCGCATTTTCATCCTCTGGAGTACGTCCTGCGGAAATCTAGCAGGACCACTGTTCTTCAACAAGAGAAATGCGGTGGGAGTTTGAGAATGAACGCAAACAAAGAAACAAACAACAAACTCCCACTGTATCTCTCTTATAACAGGATAATGGCCCTACTAGATTTTCTGCAGAATGTAGCCCAGAAAATGGAAATGCGCTGCGTCACCGTTTTTGTTTGGGCTAATGATCCGACTTATCGGATCGGTTTTTTTCCAGTATCCAATCTTATATTTTAAAGCGATCTATTTTCAGAACAATGGTACTACTAGATTTCAAGTAAAACGTAACCTAGAACATATCCCATGCTCTCAAACATTGGTTCACAACGTGGGACATGGAGATTTGAAGAAGGAATAATAATTTTGAAATAGGAGGGGGGGGGGAGTGCGTTGAGGAAGACCGCAGGAAGTTAACTACTTAAAGAATACACAAAAATAATTATAGCGACAACATTTGATATGCCGTGGTGCCTTAGAAGGAAAGTCAATATTCCGATTTGGAGAGTATTTTAATCACATGTGGTTGGGGGGGGGTTGGGGGGAGGGTACAGAAGAAAATGTGTCATGTGTCCCAATAGGAGGTCACGGGGGTCAAAAAAGGCTGAGAACCACTATTCTAGACCACACCCAGAATTAATCCAGAATGTAAACCTCCATTCTAGTTTCATTAAGGTGTGGTCTAGAATGTCTCCATATTAGAATTTCAGCAAGATGGTATTTAGAATGTCTCCATACTAGAGTTCCAACAAGATGTGATCTAGAACATCTCCATGCTAGAATTACAGCAGCGTGTGGTCTAAAACACCTCCATACAGGATTGTTAGCAGGATGTGATAAAGAACATCCACCTATTATAGTTTCAACAGGATATGGCCTAGAACATTTCCCTACTAGAGTTTCAGCAAGATGTGGTGTAGAATAATGGTTCTCAACCTTCATTAGATCGTGGCCCCTATTGGCACAACATTACCCCCGTACCATGGTACCAACATAAAAGATAAAATACTCTCTGTCCCAAGATTTTGTGAGCTTTATGTGTTAAGTCTTCTTGTTTATCGTTTCAGTTATCGTTCTGTCTTCGGTCCCCCCTCCCACGGGGACCATATGGCCAACATTGATAAAAACGCGTTTAAAACAAAGTAATACGCTGTGTCATCGTGTTTATATACACAAATGGCTCGATATATCCTACTTCAGTAGTAGGAAACGACTACGGACGTTTAGAGTTGGAGTTGGTTGTTCCTTCCATAGCAGTGACCAAAATAGTGCTAACAGAATCGGATGTGTTAGGTCGGAAACAACATATATCACATTCAAGACGTAAACTATAACACAGCGTATTCCTTTCTCTGCACTGTACCTAGAAAAATATGCAGGGGTATGAGAGCACAAGAAGGAGAAACAGAAGATTGTTTATCAAGAAGAAGAAACAGAAGATTGTTTTTCAAGAAGAAGAAACAGAAGATTGTTTTTCAAGAAGAAGAAACAGAAGATTGTTTTTCAAGAAGAAGAAACAGAAGATTGTTTATCATGAAGAAGAAACAGAAGATTGTTTATCAAATTAGAATTGTGTATTCCCTTATGCCTTGTCTGTATGCTGGTTCCCTGGTCGCTTGACTGTGTACTGGTTCCCTCGTCGCTTGTCTGTGTTCTGGTTCCCTCGTCGCTTGTCTGTGTTCTGGTTCCCTAGTCGCTTGTCTGCGTGCTGGTTCCCTGGCCTCTTTTCTGTGTTCAGATTCCCTGGTAACCTGTCTTGTGTGCTGGTTCCCTGGTCGTTTGTCTGTGTGCTGGTTGTCACTTGTCTATGTACTGGTTCCAAACTGCTGTAACATTAAAGACAACAACAATTCACAAAAACATGTCACATTTAACAAAACAAAATAAAAACAGTCTAAGAGTACCATTAGTTTGACGAACAAAAACGTTTTTAAAATGGCAGATGTCCCCATGGGAGTTGACGAAACTGATTGAACAATTGATTGACTAACTGAATTAAGCCGACACAACTCTACTTAAACCATGCCTTTGTTATTATTTTTAACTCCCCTATATAACTAAAGACCGCTATAAAGTTCTCATTTTCCGTGATTGATTTCAACAACAGTTCACTTGCAACTAAAATGTGTTTGCCTCTTTGAGTTCACGCTGGTTAATTGCCGCTATAAACTGCCGTTTATCGTCCATCCCCGCTATGTAGGCTAATGCTGAATATGACTGACACTAACAAAGCGCACAATTAGCTGTCACCGGTTGCAGTCACGCTAGCTGACACGCACCTGCTTTGTCTGTTCAGATAGTCAGTCACATTAGTATCACGCGCAAGTTATTCACCTACTGTAGATCGATGTCTTTGTAGAGAACGCTTTAGACTTGCGCTTTTGTCAACGTACTTTTAATATTTGTACCTTGTCATTTTTGAAACTTTGTATATATTCTGCGTTCGTTCTCAAACTCCTGTAGATTCGTAGGGTGTAGTCAGCAGAAAAGAATATGTTGTCGTTTGCAACTTAGACGAAATTTTCTGTGCATTAAGTCCCAACACATCAGACTTCAGCAAGACGTCTTAGTCACTGTGACCATGTAATGTACAGAACAGATAATATGTCACACATCATCTTTAGCCGTCGTTTAACATATTCATGACAAATAGTGTTGTTATTAATTGCTCTCTTCTCCCATGTGTTGTTGCTGGTCGATAGGGGAGCAAATGCTTGCGACACTACCTACCTTCCATGAATGTCGTAAAAGGGGACTAAGGAATTACATAGGTAGAGTTAGCTCTTCCATCTCATATGGGGTCGCATTAACCAGGAAGCCATCATGAAGTCGTATATGTTAGAAGGAAAGGCGGAGATATCGCCTCTAAGCTATAAACAATGACACGACGCTTTCCGTGCTCTGTCTGCATCCTGATAATCTGCAGAACTTTGAGAACGAACTCACAAGAACATATTTCACTCTTTTAAGATCCCAAGAGCTGTGAGAAATCTCTCCACTACTGCACATAGGAAGTAAGAGCTAATCGCTCGCAATTCATGGGCCTAGATATAAATTTCCAAGAACTCATGAACAGGACAAACTCTTCTTTTTTCATATGTATTGTGGGAACGGACTTATTGAATCAGTAATAGCTTGTTCAATTATTTTAATAACAGTACGTCCAATCATATTTATGTATAAAATGTATGATAATGTATAAATCCCGTAGATAAAGAAAAAATTTGGGGGGGGGGGATTTGGATAATCTAACAACCTCCCCCCCCCTCCTTCTCCCCTTTCTCCCTTAGGAAATATAACACTATTTAATACGGAGAATACATGTTCAAACCTTGTAATTTCCATCCTGGAAGTATTCCCATGAAAATGTCATCAAATATGTTACAAAAATTAGAAATGGCCAGCTACAAACCCCTTTCCTCTTATCGAAATGTATCTACAACCCTGTCTGTCAGTTATTTACGTCTTGAGTTTATTAATATCAGGACAGGTGTCCCTGTAACCGGAAACTAGTTCCGTCCTGTGAATAATCCATTCGAGATTGCAGCTGGAAGGTCACGTTGCTTCTAACGCATGCCCACGCCGGTCACTTTGTATGGTCAGCTTCTGGCTGGTTTGCACTGTCGTACTCCTTGAGTCCAAAAGCCATTTGCTGTCCATTGTGTCAGTTAGTTTAAACCTCTTTGATTCAGATCGAAGAAATATGTCATTAGCCTGAATCAACTAGCTGCTTCCAGGAAAATCATGCCACCTTTCTCCAACTGCTTGAGCAATTACTCACAGTAGTCAGTGGCTGCACTCTGACACGTGCCGTGGATAATGGTGGATTTTCAAATTATGCTATAGGTTGATTACTTCAAGCAATAGAGTAATTTGATTATTTCAAGTAATTTAATTACGTCATGAATAGAGTAATGTGACTGCTTTAATTAAGATGGATTGTATTACTTTTGGTAATAAAATAATAATTTCAAGTAACAGAGCAAGTTGATTTGATTACTTCAAGCAATAGAGTAATTGTATTATTAAAGTAACTTGCTCACTTTTTGTAATAGAGTAATTTAATTGCTTAAGTAATTTTATTATTTCAAGTAATAGAGCAACTTAATTGCTTCAAGTAATAGAATAACTCGATTACTTCAAATAATAGAGTAATTTGATTATTTCAAGTAATAACAGTGAAGTGAGTACTTGATATTATATATTATATTTTGAATATTTCAAGTTTGCCAAAAACGTGCCGCAAATAAAATTGAAGCACAATTTATTTCTCTAACGCGCCATTTGTCGCCACTTGGCGGGAATAACACAAAAAAGCTGTGTCTTGGTTATTTGTGAGTGAACGCAGAAAAAGTGAATTGGTGTATTTTAAATGAAGTTGACTACTTAGATGATTTCTTGATGTGAGTACCTCAAGTAATCGGGTGAAGATGAGTATTGGAGATGATTTCTTGAGTTGAATACCTCAAGGGAAATAGTGAAGTTGAGTACTTGAGATGATTTCTTGATTTGGATACTTCAAGTGAAATAGTGAAGTTGAATACTTTAGATTATTTCTTGATTTGAATACTTCAAGTGAAATAGTGAAGTTGAGTGCGTGAGTGTTTTAGTTCCTAATCTAATGCACGTGATATAATTTAAATTCCAGACCGTATACGTTATACAATTAAATGTACAATATTTTCATTTCCATATTTCACACGTCTGTCATTCAACTGTCTCCAACTCTAAATAATAAGTACAATGAAATATTGAATTCGAGGTAGTCAAGTAAAAGGACTTGCACCAAAAATGGCATTTGCTTTTGTGATGGCATATAAGAATAAATGAGAAATAATAATAAATGGCATGGTCATTTCTAATGTACGTCCATGGATCAACACCTTGATGTAACAATCACGTTAAGTAGGTATGAGCCAGTTTGTTCCGTCCCTAATTAACAAGTTGACACGAGTAACCGGGCACAATGCAATTTCTTTCTATGGTCGGATATTTTCGGTCTCCCTTGGTCAATGCTAAAGCGCTTTATGGCGATCTAGAGAAATATTTTCGCTGATCTGATTGTCAACCGCCGGAACTCCAAAGAGATGGTTCCTAATTGTCTAGACAGGTACATCGCCTTGTTATTCGTCTGTCCGAACACTGACCTCTACCTGAGCTACTACTGTAGGTTTTAAGTTCCTGCCAAACACAAACATCGCATTTATTCACTCACAAATGAAAGCTTAAAGGAAGGGATGTCTGTCATACTACTGAACATATATATAATGAAAATATAATATAGTGAAAATAAGTACTTGATGTCTTGTTTTAAATACTTTAAGATTTTTATGTTGTCAGTATTTCAAGTACTTACAATATTGAGCATTTCAAAAGTGGATGTAACTAAAGTGTATTTATCACTTGTGATGGACGAATAACATTTCAAGTTATTTCAAGTTAAATAACAAGTAATATTATATTACTCTATTATTTCAAATGACGTCGTTATAAAGTTACTTTAGGTAAGATGGTATTGTGAGTTCTTCAAGTAATATAGTAATTTGTGTGCTTCTACATACTATATTGATTTGAATACTTCAGGTAAAAGAATGGGCTCAGTACCTCAAGTATTATATTGTGCAATCTGAGTATTTCTAGTAATCTTCTAGGGGTAGGGTGAGAGCTGGATTTGAGTGTTTATCCTCCCCCTCCCCTATGTAAATCAGAAAATAACATTTATTACTATGAACAGTTTAAGGAACCAGGCTCACGGATGAGAAACGGTTCAGTACCCAATGGGCACAGGCACAGCACGTCCAATTACACGAGGCAAGTTCATAGACAGTGGAACACCTCGAGCGAGTCAGACGAGAGCAAAAATCGTCTGGGCGAAGAGTCGCCACTACGCGTGCCTGGAGACAGATATAGAGGCTGTCACAGGCTAAGGGTAGCCCACCCGAATTGTCAAGGCATGCCGAAATTGGATGTGCTAGGCCTACAAGGCGCATAACGGTGGCACAACGTAATCACGCTACCGGCGGAAATCGCAAGGATATCCGTGATGGTTACAATGGAGCGAACGCAAAACAAACAAACAAACATTATGAACAGTAGTAACGAAAAGTAGGTAAAATACACACAACCTCCATTCTTTAATGGTTTTCCCAAGGGCAGTACACCTTTCTGTTCTTGTGTTCACTACTTGATGTCTACACCTTCAGACAAATCTTATGAATGAATTAATACCGTTGTCTGGAAATATTTTTTTTCCTTCCACATATTTATGTTTAGATAATGTAGTTTTTGGGCCAGTGTCTCTCTTTCTCTCTCTCTCTCTGTCTCTCTCTCTCTCTCAATTGTTCATACATAGGAGAGTTGTGCAGGATATTTTAACTGGTACACGGTTCATCAGTTCAACAATCGCGCAGTAGTGCAGCAGAGATGCACATTCTGTGCATGTGTTTATTCAATCTTTTGTCCTCTGTCCTCAGGCGAAGCCTAGTCACTTCTCACTGTCAATGTAAGTAGCGGTATGATATCTTTTGTCATGATATTTTTCACTTCTAATGTTTTGTATAGCTCTCTTTTGCACTGCATCTCTCATTACCTTCCTATATATACAAACGGCCACCAGAATTCGCACTAAAAACGATGTAAACCGTCCTCGACTTTGGAGAGCGCATCTCCTTACTCATAGTTACTTCTAAATGCACTGTGGGCAGGCATGGAGAATCATTACTATGATTCTTCTTCTTCATCGTTCATTCTCAAACTATCAATGGGTCTCTCTTGTAGCAGGACAATGGTCCTACTAGATGTCCAGAAAGATGCAGTCCAAAGAATGGAAATGCGTTGTGCCACCGTCGCATTTGCGCCACTGGCCTGATACATCCGTCTTCGGCGGTATTACGATGATTCAAAGTTAAAAATTACTAGAAACAAAAGATTATCATTATATAAAAGGTTGCACCACGAATCGTTACCGTGCTACAGTGTTGCAGTACTACTGCTGAGATATAACTGTACTTGAGTATGTTTAGGTTAAAATTCATCGCAGGACAAATGGGTATTCAAATCAATACATCAAAAACAAAAATTATGGACTAAATTCACCTAACGAAATTAATTTAAATGGTCATCAACTTAAAAAGGTACACGCATTTTCCTATCTAGACAGCAACACTCGAGAACGATGTAATGGCAGAAATTATAATTCGCATTGCATTAACATCAAGTGCCTTTAATAGACTGTCTAATATCTGGAGGTCAAAAGTCAATCAGCATACTCACGAAAATGCGCTTATTTAATTCCTGCGTTATTCCAGTGCTGTCATTTGGATGTGAGAGCTGGAAAAGTTCTTTATCTTCAGAAACGAAACTTTTGAGTTTCGAAAACAAATGCCTTCGTATGATAACTAACACCCACTGAAGCGAATTCAAATCGAACGAAAAAATCAGAGTAGAGACACATCAACACTACATTACAGATTTTATTAGAAAACGTCGTTGGTCCTACATCGGACATGTCCTACTCTCAGACAATAACAGAATACACCACCAATCTCTTGCATGGATACCAACAGACAGAAGAGGCAGGGATAGACCACATGAAACAATCAGAAGAACAATACTTAGAGAAATTAAAATAAACAATATCCATACTATTCAAGAACTGCACAGAATAGCTTTGAACAGATAAAATTGGAAAGATCTGACCTCTGTCATGTGCGCTAACTTCAGGGCTAAAGGAAAATGAATGAATGAGTGTGTATTTGCGTTAGATATCGAAGCGCGCGTGATTGTTGACAGAACATGAAATAGTAATCTCATCCAGAATAATTTACTGAAAAATAATGAGCGCCTATGTGTTAGATACATTACAATATCTCAGTATGTCTTGCAAGAGAATATCAAGGAGAGTCACAATTGAAATGAGTTTAATTTATATAGTACGAGTGCTTGCCAAGACGCCATGTCTAGCTTGCATCAACATGTTATGTTAGGGCGTTTTAAAATGTATCTCTTTGCCTGTGTTCTTACACTCCAACTGCATCTCTTATGTAACAAAATGGTCCCACTTTAGAAGCATGTAGCCTGTAAAATGAAAATGCGTTATGTCGCCGCTTTTTTTCCTTACATGACCATAGCCATCTTAAATCCACGATTGTTTTGTGTTTATTTACCCCAAACGTCTTTAGACATATTCTTCAGAGTCAACGTAAGTTTTCTATTCTCTCCTTGCCCGTGCTTACATCTTCTCATGTATTCCTCCACGAATTAGATATGTCATTCGCCTACTCTTTGTATCCCCGCCAGTAATCTCCAGGAAGTCTCAGACATCATGATAAAACTGAAAGATAATTCCAGTTTTGGTATGAAAAAATCATCGTTGGGGCACGAAATGTCAATAAGGCAACATTGTTAGAACGTTAATGTCTGTTCTTCCTAAACGGACCAAACTCGACCCGTTAATTAAGACCCTTCATACAGCTCTCAGGTGGCCATTCTTTACCAGGGAAAACTCCGGAAAGAAAGTCCAAACGGTAATAATAGTATTGAAATTATTTGAGGAACTATTTCGTTGACTTTAGTACTGTCTGTACCACTCATAGTCTGGGTGTAATCAGATTGTAAGAAGACTCGTGAAACTGTTTTCGGGTGTAGTAAAGCTGATACGTCAACATGTTAGTAGTCGGCTGACGTGCCAGAACTGTTTAGTTATGTCATTTCTCTTTCTGCCAACGTTTTATTTTCTCATTTAAAATTTAGTCTGAAAACAAGATCTGGATGAGTAATGTTGAGTTAACACGTGTGTATGACAAGATGCCAATATGAGGGCCAGAGAGAGAGAGAGAGAGAGAGATGCTTAAACAGAGTGTGATATACAGAGAGGACGTACATATAGAACGTGTGTATATATATATATATATATATATATATATATATATATATATATATATATATATATATATATATATATATATATATATATATATATATATATATATATATATATATATATATATATATATATATATATATACATACATACATACAGTACATATGTACTCAAATAGTAGTGAATTTGAGAGTGACAAAGTACATACAGATTTAAAAAAAAGTGTATAATGATGGAAAGTGAGAAAATATATAAAACTGGAAAGACAGTAAGTGAAAAAGTATGCAATGATGGAAAGATAAAGTGATACAGTATATAATTATAGAAAGATTGCACGTATATAATGATGGAAAGATAAAAAGTAGATATTGGTGGAAAGATAGGAAGCATATACTGATGGAAAAATAGAAAGGGGTAAAAGTATATAATGACGGAAAGACAGAAAGTGAGAAAATACATAATGATGGGGAGACACAATGGGAGTAATTATATACTAATGTAAAGAAAGATAACATAGAATGATAAAAAAATATATATACAGTCGGAATCTGATGCATTGAGCCATTGGTGGAAATAAAGCGGTGACACAGCTCTTCTGGGTTTTCTAACGTATACCCCGCACAAGCTGGATATCCACTATTAATAATACTAATAAGACACATAACCTGTTAGTGTTGTAAGGGTGCCACACTGGATACATGAGCACAAAACGTTCTCCAGACAAGTCTATAATAAGCCTGTCTGAAGATTGTGGGGAAAAATCATGCCCAGAGTATTCCTTAACGTTGTCAATTCAGGATTTTCTCTGTTCTCTTTTCGTCATTCCACCCTCGACTTTTTCTTGCAAAATAATTTTAGAAAGCGAGTTGTGATTCGTTAATATGCCCAAACCACACGAGTTTACTTTGTTTCCCGACTGCCAAAAGTGGTTCTTGATAATTTAATCTGCATATTATTTTTTTTAAATTGCTATTGGACAAATATATTTATCTTGTGTTCTATGTATCTAATTCACATTAATGACTCACTAAGTTTTCCTCTCTCTACGCCATTGAGGCCTATTACCTACGAAGTTGTTTTGAGGAAATGTTGTGCAAAGATGACGTCATAGAGAAGGAAGAAGAAATGACAACTAATACCAACATCTTCTTCTTCATCATCATTGTTCATTCTCAAACTCCCACTGGATATTTCTTGTAGCAGGACCATGGTCCTACTGGGTTTCCAGCAGGATGTAGTCCAGAGAATGGAAATGCGTTATGGCACAGTTTAATTGCGCCAATTGCCCGATACATCCATCTTCGGCAGATAGAATATCAACAGCTAATACGTAAAACACAGATAAACAGATTGATTTTTCAGTACGAATATCTTAGTCAATAAATAAACAAAAACCTATGTATTAAGGTGTACAACGTAAGTGTCTCAAACTTGGAGCAGCAGGTAGTGAATGTGTAAAGTGCGTTGTATATTCCTGACGATTCCAGAGTATAATATTTTCAAATCAGGAGGTGAACACTAGTCAAGCGGTTGACCACACGAAGATCCGAGAATAATCATGTTCATTGAAAACTGTGTCTAGAAATAGCAATACTCGTTTAATACAGTTTCTTTTTCTAAAATATGTTTTTTTTAAACAAATATAAAAGAATTAAGAGTAAAGTGAAAAGAGCGCTTAGATTTAAGAAAATGAGACCAACACCAGAAGAGGGTTAAGAAACTCATTTGATTTGCCAGAGATCTGGCTAGAGAACGAGGGGCGACAGAGCGAGAGGGAGATAAATATGAATCCGAGGCGTTGAAATGGGAGAAATGAGATAAATACAGGTCTTGTGAACCGGACAGACAAAATAATTTACAGGATGGAAAGAAAACAAACTTGGATTTGTGAAAAGAGTCTTGGAATAACGAAGTCTGCGAGGTTGGAGGTGTCGCTTTTAGCAATGTGCAGTAAATACGGATAGACGAAAAGGAGAAGAACACAATAAAGAAAAACGAAGTGAAAATTTGCACTTGGAAAAATAGTTAATTTGGTTTGTTGACGTGTCATTAACTTTTTGTTGGTTTGTTAAAGGGAGGATTAAAATATTTGGCCGATGCACGACACTTTCAACCTAAGACCAGAGTCTATGTTTGTTATATCGTGCCATGTTGACTTTTATCTATATGTGACCTTATGGTCTGGGATAATTAAAAAACCGTGCGTGCAATTATTGCCATAGAAAATCCACAGTGCCGGGCGTCGGTTGTGGTGAGCGTTTCTCTGTCCAAGAGATTGTAAAAGCTGTGGAGAAAACTTGAAACAGAGTAGGGTTCCTGAGAAGAACTGAAAGTCATGAAAAGAACTGAAAGTCATGAAAAGAACTGAAAGTCGTGAAAAGAACTGAAAGTCGTGAAAAGAATTGAAAGTCGTGAAAAGAACTGAGTCATGAGACGAACTGAAAGTCGTGAAAAGAACTGAACGTCATGAGAAGAACTGAACATCATGAGAAGAACTGCAAATCATGAGAGGAACTGAAAGTCATGAGAAGAACTGAAAGTCGTGAAAAGAACTGAAAGTCGTGAAAAGAACTGAAAGTCGTGAAAAGAACTGAAAGTCATGAGAAGTACTAAACGTCCTGAGAATTGCTGAAAAGCGGAACCGAGGGGATAGTATTGGCCCATGGAGGACTCGGGATGGTTTAAAGAAGAGATTAATAGAATTAAGCACAAACAAGACGAAACAACTGTGTACTGAACAGCAAGCACATACATGACGCTAAAAAGCAAATACTTACTTGTATTTTATTGCATCTTTCAGTTTACTAAATATTTAGATTTGAACTTTAGTTCTGGTGATAAATTGTTTAAAATCAGTATTTAGTATATCTCCTGACACATCATGGCCATGCAACTTTACTAGGTTATAAGGGGTTTTAGTATTTAGATTGTAATATTGTAGGTCTTTATGATGCTGGAATTTATGACAATGACGTGGGAATTGTATTTTCCTCTTCAATATTCACACATTTGATCAAGTATTTCCTTTAATGAGGTTCCCAAGTCAAGGTGTAGTAGTTTCCTATTGTTATTGACTTTGCAGACTGCATGCTATTTTATACAAGTATGTGTTTTCTTTAACTGGAAGTAAAATATAGATATTTCTATTGTATTATTATTTGCTACTCTAATTCCACTATCAGTCAGATTCCATAACATAATTATATGTAGTTATCTAGCCTTTTGATTTTCTCTGTGTTTGTTTGTCCCTATCTTGATAAAGATATTTTTGCCGAAACGTCAATACTCTGCATTTGTTTAATGTAAAATTGCAATTGAACCCATTTTTGTGTTGGTTTCTTTTTCTGTGGGCTGATGATAACCTGCACCCATAGCTATCTTTGAGCTTTTTACCTTGGGATATCACAGGATGTAATGTTAGCCAGGAAAAACCAAGTTGTTCTTTAGGATATTTCTGTGCGCCGATCTCGGATCACCCAAATGGCACATATCATTGATCAGCAACAAATAATCGTTATTTAAGTTTTGTTCCGTTCTTATGTACATATGCTTATTACAGCATATGTACGGGAAGTCGGTTATTGTTAGTTACATTAAGGTATGTCCTTACCAGCGTCATTTGATTCTGAGCACTTTAATCCTGGACATTTCTAACTGAATGACTGAATATAGTGGTATCTTTAGTACATTCTAACACTGCGAACATAGCCTCATAGTATATCCGATCTATCCAACTGTATCTGTGACAGTGTAAACATGTTAAACTTCACACAAGAAGGACATATACCATTTGCTTCTATTGCAATCACAATATATACAATCCTTTATGACACAATCGCAACATTGTTAAGTATTCACCTGTCTCTATTGCACTGTTTTTAATCACACTGTCTCTATTGCACTGTTTTTAATCACATAACCACAAGGTCTACTATCTTGCTAAACGTACTATGATTTCTAAGGAAAACAGCTAGGTCTACTCTCTTGCTAAACGTACTTTTATCTCTACGCAAAAACAACTAGTCACCTCATTAGCAATATGCTCAATGTGGCTATCAGACTGGATCACGTAAAGAACATAGGAGTTTTGTCGTTTCCTCCATATTCTGGGATTTTAAGGGGAATTAAGTGCAAGTTTATAGCGGCTCCGTCTTATCGCCTGCTCCGTCTATCTGAGGTGTCAAGCTGGCACGTTGGCTATTTTTACTACGTGCTGATGTAGATATTTTAGTTGGGTTCGTGATGTGACATGGATACATCTAGGGTGTCTGGGGTCGTGATTTTAATATCTGACCCGTGTTAGTAAAGTAATTAACCACTGAACTTGTTTCAGAGATTTCATGGATTGTGTCGCTAGAACACGACTAGAAGATAGATGATCTTTACACAAATACATACACAGAATATACATACACATACACATATCATGTATATATACACACCCACGAAGATATGTATCTTCCTATAGAATTCTCTATTTCATCCTCCTGATACAGAGAATGAAAAAGGAATAAAGAATAGTAATCTGCCATAAATGTCATTGGAGCGAATAAGAGTATTAGCTACCACATCCTGGTGGTCTTACTGAAGCCATGCATTAAGGTGGACCTATAGTCAGATGGGCCGTGCAGACAAATGGGCCGTGTAGTCAGATGGGCCATTTAGCCAGTTGGGCCGTTTTCCGTGTAGTCAGAAGTGGCCAACATTGATACCAGCAAATGGCTTTAAGATTGTATGTGATTGAGCGTCTGCGTACAGGGCATGTTGTCAATACGTCTTCAGTAAGGGGATTGGGTTTATATACAAGAGATATTCATCATCAAGTGGCATATTATTTCCAGAACGTAGTCTTTCCTATGGATCTCTTGAGTTCTCCGCGGTCTTGAGCAAGTTGCCCTGCATCTTCCAGTGACATGCGCAGGCATTCCTGAATGTCTTTTGTCCAACGGCGTCTTTGTAACACTCTCTCCATGCCTTCGTGTTTCTTAGTATGACCACAAAAAAATCTAGCTTTTTCTTTAATATGGTGTTCAGAAGCCAGTCTTCCTGGACATTAATTGTTCGTAGCACCTCCTGGTTTGTTTTCTTAGCTGTCCATGGCATTCTCAAAACTCTTCTATAACACTTTAATTCAAATGATGTTATTCTCTTGGCCACTGTTTTATTTAGTGTCCATGATTCGCATCCATATGTCACCACAGGAAATACATGTGTTCGTAGTAAACACAATTTGGTTCTTATGTTAGTACCTAGATATTACGTACAAGAGATATTACTCACACATATTCGTGAGTAATTACATTTTTATAAGATTTTTGGTGGGCTTCTTGTTAAACATCACTTTAACACATCTTATGTCTAAATTCCTAGTATTATATGCCTAAACACTCAAACATTGTTTTCTGTTTTCCTAAAAGAATAGGATAGGGTTCAACCCCCAACTCCTCCCTGTTATATATGAACTTGTTTATATACAACAAGGTGTAATCATCTACCAGTGGCTTACCGTCTGTAGACGTGAAAATGCTCGGCGTTCTCTCCCATGATTACACAACTCAATAGTTCACAAAACACAATTATAGTTTTTACAATGATCATTAGTAAATATGGCAAATAAAAATATTTTGCCGATTTAAAACAAAAAAAGCAGTTTAAAAAAGTCGCTGCTAGGCATACATGGGTATAAAGTGAAGAGAAAGAAGAATGAAAGACTAATGTTTACACACAAAAAATCACAAGTTTATTCTTGCTGTGATAGGTATCTGTCGTGGACGCCAACAAAGTCTAGCGTATGTTTGCAATCAGAACTGCAACATTCATTGGCTGCCGAAGATCTGACCATTGATCTTTCATCAAATTTCAAAGGCACAGAGAAAAGGTTTTGCCGATTGGAAAGAACAACAAATACGCATATATATCCAATCCTGATTATACGTGTCCCAGATGTGGCAGGGAATTCTTTGCCAGAATTGAATCATCAGTCATCGCCTCACGATCCGATGAGATCCAACCACACAAATCAGAAAATGTTGTCTTCATCGCCTGCAATGTACGACTACTACAGTACATCCTGCTAACCAACAGACGTTTGATAACTACGCAAAAGAAAGAAATACGTGTCTCTGAGAGAAACAGACAATGACAAACGTATTTAGAAACGAAAGTAAAAATTAATGAGACAATGAAATAGAAAACAAAACAAATCTCTACGAACTCATTAAAAAGATAGAAGAATAGCTGATATTGGTTGCCGGAAACAATGCACACACTACCGGCAAAAATGACAATGACAGAAGTTGTCTTTAATTAACTTGTATTTTTGTTGAGACCAGCTGCTGCATTGTTGAAAGCAATCAAGATATTATTGGACACAGCAAGCGGTTGTCACCTAACGGTTTTTTCCCATTGACCCCCAAGTGTGACTCCGTTGTCCGTCTGTATTCTTCTTGTGAATTTTCGCTTCGTTCAGGATACATGTACACAACTGTATGAATTGCATTGTTTTGTTTTTATTAACACAAAATAACATATGTTCCTAATAATAGATTTGATGTTTTTGATACCGGATGCCCATAGACGCTGAGTTCTCACAGCGGTGGTGACACATTATATGAATTGTATTTAGTGCGGCTCTGTGTGACGTCAGTACACAGCACTATATAGACACCCAATATAAATCAATGGGTGAAGGTTTGACCATAATACCGCAGACTGACCTAATCCGATCGGGAAACTTATTTAACTGGTACGTCAAGGCAGTTAAATTACTATGTGAAGTAAACACACGAGTACAGATGTAAAACCATCAAGCAAACTGTATGTCTATGTTCAACAGTGGTATGAATAAAGCTGTTATGTCAATGTTCATGTTACTAGCCGAAAACAGTGTTGTCTGCAGCTAACCTTTGATGTTGAACAGTAAATAGTTCAAATGCAGCAAGTCTTTCAATGCCGAGGAAATTTTCTGCTTATGACTACACATGTGTTGACGTCTTCGGAACTTCAGAGAACTAAAAAAAAATTGTTGCCCAATCCCACAGGAAGAATTCTGAATCTGACTTCAACTCAAAACCGTCGCTCACCATTGGTATAAAATAAAATAACACTAACATTGCACGTTGCGTAGTTCTTTCTAGATTTACTTTCTACAGGAAGTAAGGAGTAAACATCACTTAAGGTACGATATCGTTGATCATCGTGGAATCTGAACACATTACGAGACTAGCATTTAGATTAGTTTTATTTGTAACATCAAGCTAAAAGCATCATGTCTCGGTGCATTACTGGCTATTGAACCGACTTCCTAGTCGTGTTATATATGTTCCATTTTCCAACTTAATTTGTAAAATGGCTCGTGCTCCAGCGGCTCTTAATTCAGCTCAGACTATGGAAAAATGTACAACAGTGTATCCAGATTCTTCTTCTCTCCATTGGCCAGTCTTTCAACAGTGTTTTCAGCGTTTTTCATATAGACATAGTGGTCCTGGTTTCATTCCCCAGTTGAGGCGGAAATTTTTTTTCAGATCGCAACGGCTCCCGGGTCGACCCAGCCTTAATGGGTATCGGGTTAATCTGGGAAGTAAAGACTGCAATGAGAGGAGATGGCTACTGCCCTTATTTGCAGAGCCACTGAAATGTGAGATCGCTAACATCTCACATCTATACGGCATTAATACATGCGATGAGAAACTTTACTTTACTGTATAGATATATTTAAAAGAACAACTTTGTAACAGTATTTGCATAGTTTCTCCTCTGCACTAGCCAGTTTTTTTATATATAGACATATAACTTTGTCATCTAAAAATATGACTTATAAACTAAGGTCATGAATATCTCTCGGACGGTCACGTTAGCTGATTCGATTTCAGCTGCAGACAGTTGAAAAATCGGACCGTTATAACCGTCTAGAACATAAATAAGTAAAACGATACAAGTTGATTGCTACATTACAAATGGGATATTACTACTAACAATTCTGAAGTTGGATCATTAATCAGGCCATTCATTTAACAAACTCGTCACTAGCAATCTTCATTGATAAACCACCGTTCCAATCAGAGGCAGATCAACGAGAAAATTCATCACGGGTTTCTGTCAATTACGGCAGTAGTACTAGACAATAAAGCGATTAGATAAGTCCTGGACAGTGGGCAGCTTAAGAGAATGACATTTATTGAGGCTGCCGGATCAGTCTGGTAGATTGATTGCTAAAATTTAGGTGTAGCTTTTATAGCTACTACCGTCTGCGGCCATGCCTGTGTGCGGGAGCGAGTGTTTATATACGAAAGAGAATGATATGGAAATTGGAGGTTGGACTCTGTGTGTGTGTGTGTGTGTTTCTTCGTCAGAGGTTTTTCTCAATGACTGTTTTGCTTAGTGTGTGTTCTGTATGTTTTCGTTTCCATTGTGTTTTTGCAAGTACAGTCATTCCTCGCTACTTCGCGGTTCATTTATCGCGGTCTCAGTACATCGCGGATTTCTAAAAGCATATTTACAGTATGTACACTTTAGTTACATCTACGTATGTTACACATACACACGTATCATATTTATATTATTTATACATTATTTTATGTATGTTATTTATACTATTAATATTTTATTCACATGTTTGAAACTAATCTTTAATGTTCTAATGATAACATATGCACTTATATGGTTTATAAACCTAAAACAAAAAGTAAAATAAACTAACCATCTCATCTGTGTTATGATGTTTTCAATGTCCGATTTAGTGAAATCTAGCATTCAAGGAGGAAGGGTGGGGGCGTTCACCCCATTGTTTCCTAGCTTTCTATTAAATAATATCATGTTCTATCATTCTCGTACTTTCCATAGAGAAGGACTCAACCCCGAACATCTACGGACTTATATATGTCCCCTTGAATAACATAGTCATCATACAGTATGCCGTTCCTCTCAGTAATTATAAACAATATATAGAAGAGATATACTGATTACAGTAGCACTCATGTTACTTCCCAATTCAAGTTGTAAAATATTATTTTTCGAATTTATCTATTTGTTGTAGAATGATAATCTATCCCTGTATTTGTGTGTGTAATATGTTTTTCTCCTCAATTGTACTGACTATAAAAGTGTTAACCACATGTTAAACACCATCATCTAGTAAATTATCGACTATTTACTGCAATATAGATTAGAATGACTTAAATTAGAGCGAAAATAATAATATATGTCCATCTAGATCATAGGTTCCCAAAGTGGTAAATATGGATCCCCATTGGTAGATTTCGACTTGAAGGGGGTCCATGTCAGCGAGAATAAACATTGGAGCTGCACAAGATGTACTATTTTACATAAAGGATGAATAAAAATTGTACATGGTCTTCCTTTTTGTACAATTGCCCACTCTACACACACAAAAAAACAACCCAATCAAAGTAAGCAGCACTGTGTCAGCTGTCAAAAACACATTTCAAGTTAATTGCCTGTTGCCTATTATCTTTCCGCAGGTTGTTTGTTATCCACTCTTGTTGTTAAATCTTGTCGGTGATTGGAGCTCAAGCTTGCCTTCCAAGGCCGAATGGTGTGGCCTGGGCCAAAACTATGACCTTGTTTGTTTGGGATGTTCGTCATGTAATATAATTTTAAAAAAAAACCTTTTTCGGTCAACATTCTTCTTCTTCTTCTTCTTCAGCGTTCATTCTCAAACTCCCGCTGGATCTCCATTGTAGCAGGACAATACTCCTACTAGATATCTAACAGGATGTAGTCCAGAGAATGGACATGCGTTGTGTCGCCGTTTTATTTGCGACAATGGCACGACACATCCATCTTCGGCAGTTGGTAAACCTTCAACTGGAGCTATTTCACTTTTTCGGTAATTGTCATTGTTCACTTTGTGTATACTTTGTGTCAACATCCAATGAAAATCACGAGCAGTCAAACAGTGTCACTTTTGAAAGACAATGCACGATTAGTCCACTAGACTGTATAATTGGCGTATGACTCGAATGAGTAAATGCTAGCAAAACAAAGTCCGGCCGTTGGAAATTATATTCTATTGTGTGTACAAGAAATGTTCCAAAGAAAAAGCAATGGATCTCTTGGAAATCCCATATGTAGGTCTTCACTTGTTTTGCCCACTCTATGTGACGTGCCCTGTATAGACACTTCACATTATTTGTATTTCCCCACTGCCATTCTTTAAGCCTTTCAGTTTTGTGCGAACTGCCCAGATCCTTAATATAGTGTAATATTCAGAAAGTCTTCGATGTCATGTGTCCATCGCTGTCTTGGTCTGCCTCTTGTTCTCTTGCACGGACGTTTTCCCTCCATTATTAATCATTCTAAAACAATGTGTCTCTTTTTTTATAGGAATGCCCCCAGTGCTGTAAAGCTTGTTCTAATCAATAACCAAGTCTCTTTATTTTTCCAAAATATGCTAATTTGTGTTTTAATGTTGATAGTTTTGAGGAACCATTCTTCTTCAATGTTCATATCTTTGCGGACTTCAGCGGTAGTTCAACATTCTGTCCAAGATATTCTCATGACCTTTCTATAACATTTAATTTCGAATGTCGATATTGCTTTGCCCAATAAACAATCGTATATTCCACAAGGAAATTCAAGTAGAAAGAATGAAGATAAATGAAAATATTCAATTCAATTCCCGTCAACCTTA
This sequence comes from Meghimatium bilineatum, assembly GCA_034231615.1. Classification (NCBI taxonomy): domain Eukaryota; kingdom Metazoa; phylum Mollusca; class Gastropoda; order Stylommatophora; family Philomycidae; genus Meghimatium; species Meghimatium bilineatum. Next base: position 54,529,536 of record CM067304.1, read on the forward strand.
AGAATTATTACACAAGGGAAATGTATATTTTGTTATCTCTTGAGGTCTTGTTGGTGACTTCAGGACTTGGTAACCTTGCGGAGGTATCAATTCAGGGTACAGATTATTTCTAATCGTTCAGGACTTGGTGACCTTGCGGAGGTATCAATTCAGGGTACAGATTATTCCTAATCGTTCAGGACTTGGTGACTTGCGGAGGTATCAATTCAGGGTACAGATTATTTCTTAATCGTTTAGGTGACAATGAATGTTTTGATTTTCTTTAGTCCTGTAATGATAAAAGAGCATCACTGAGTTAGTGTATTTTGTTGTTGCTATTTAAGTAAAAAACGGTTGGACTTGGAGTGACTGTTGTGCAGAACTGATTATATTAGTGTTTACCAACATGAGGCCCACGCTCAACAGGGGGACAATTGGATAGCTCAGATGGGTAATTGGAACACATTTTTATTAAGCTTTATTTTTGGAATAATTCAATCTTTTAATCTAAAAAAAATATGTAATATGTTATATATGTGGGCATACGATTTTTAGAAAGACTTAGGTGGGGGCATGGTAAAAAAAAAGGTTGGGAAAGACTGGATTATATTGACAGCGAAGGTTTTTAGTTTTTACTGTTGCTCACCTTTATCTCTTTTTGTTTGTAATCGCAAGCGTATGTGCGTTTGTGCTGAGCTATGTTAAACGGTTAGGACGCTTGTCTCACAATCTTCACATTCTTATATGTGTTTGTGTTAAGCTACCCTAAACGGTTAGGACGTCAGTCTCATAATCTAAACTATTTGAATTCGAGCCGGGGTAAGGACATTATTCTTGTCTTTCAAGTTTACATTAAACTCCATATCCTACGCGTCGTAGAGTAAATCAACATACACAACATTGCTAACATATTTTATATATATTTATATTATATATATATATATATATATATATATTATATATATATATATATATATATATATATATAATATATATATATATATATATATATATATATATATATATAAAATCGCAACCGTGTGGTCTGTCAAGCAAAGTGGCGAATTATGGGTTTTGGAGGTTGACTTATAGAGCGCACGCCACGTGTTACAATTCTTGTCATGAGGTGTTCCCCGATATTATATCCACTATATTAGTCATCATATTAGTCAGTATCTATGCTTGGGATCACGTTACCTAATATCACATACACCACCAATAGCCGATGTTCTTTATTATTACTTGTGTCACTAAACTTGATGTGTATATTGTCCGATTGTATCACTTCATAAATTTTTACCAGACCTATTCAGTAAAGCAGAAATCTGTTTTCTTGTGAGTCCTCACGATCAGAGGATTTTGAGATGAATGAGCATGAGTCAATATCGACAATGCCGAATTGGGAGTGAGGATGGGCGTGGCCCGTAGAGAACCCCTGACAAAGATTTCAAAAAGTGCAGAGAACCGGAACCTTCAGCCGTTATACCCTGAGAGATTTACTGAAGCGGAGATCTGAGCACCTATGGACTTGTCCGGTGTGCGAAGAGGATAATCAACATACCTAATACCTATTTTCTTATACTTGTATACATTTGTGTAGTGTATTTTTGTTCTTCCATGTTTCTTCGTGTGAACTTTAATCCATACAACTACAATTACAATGCAATACATTATTTCATAACCTTCCATTTACCAACTTACTTGTATATATCTTCATAATTTTCCCATTGACTAACTCATATATACCTTCATAACTTCTTCCATTTACCAGCTCACATATATTTATCTTCATAATTTCATTTACCAACTGTATATATATATATATATATAATATATCTTGATAACTTTCCCATTGACAAACCACTTATATATATCTTCATAACTTTACAATTTATCTACACGTTTTTATCTTCCACTTTTCTATTTAATTACATATTTATATCTTAATCATTTCCCATTAACCGACACATTTATGTCACTTTTCTAGTTACCTAGATATTTAATTATTATTTGTTCATTTATTCATCTTCATGTCTATTCACTACTTTGTGGTTGTGTGTCTTGTTATTTGGTCACTCAGTCAGATCGTCTGTCCATATGTTTACCCATCTCACTCATCTATCGATGCCACCATGTCGGCCATCCTTCTATCAATTATTCCCACACGGAGTCTGTCTGACTGTATTAGCTTCCGTATTATTGTCTGCAACATCCATTGTACAAAGTGCCACTACCCGAAATCGCAACATATTATTGATCACTATAAATCAAATTTTTTTTTCTTTTTTATTTGTGCATAATCTCATAATATTTGTCCCAGTGGCGCATCAGAGTTTATTGAGAGGGAGACGTGGTCTACAGGATAGAATCGAATGATTCCACTCATATGTTTTCGGTCCACTTCTGCTAGTTGAAAATGTCTCACAGTATTATCAACAGCGATTTTGATTTCTCTTCATCTGAAATCCGGGTGCTCATTATTAGCTAGCTGGTTTCTTTGGGCAGTAGCAACGATAGATCTGGGAAGAGGCATGTTAACAACGTTAGTTTCGGTGATCTTGTAAATCTGTTAATTGACCACATCATCAACATGCGGATCATTCGATGGATAGCAATGGTGATCATGACTATAACAGATGCTCTGAAGTTTAGATCCTAAACTTCGGAACTCGAAACAATACCACCAGGATTGTCACACACACAGATATCCACTGGCACCTGTGCTTTTTAACATCTAGACTTAACAAATTGTACAGGTGCAGGCGGCTGGGCCAGGTAGAAAACTCACATATGCGGATTACCTCTTGTACAGTCTTATCATACTTTTTTTTACAACCTATTTTTGACCTATCAACCAGACGCACACAGCATCACCACCCTATTGCGCGGCACTTCGAGTTGGCTTGTCACATGTCACCTATCAATGAAAAGAAAGAATTAGTGTGTTTGATGCCGTGTTGTCTATGTCAAAAAAGCCTCCGTTGAGCGGATGTTCGCAAGGCAGTTGTCACGTCTTCAGTATAGTTCGCTGTGATTTCGATCTTATTTGTAAATGTGTACCAGTATGACAGGCATATTTAAAACCGTGATATTCTGTTAATTACCAGACATGCGATCTACCTCATGCCACATAGAAAGACTAGCTACCCCATTGCAAGTCACGCAGAGAAACTAGCTACCCCATTGCAAGTCACGCAGAGAAACTAGCTACCCCATTGCACGCAACTAGACAGACTAGCTACACGTAACGTAGAGAATGAGACTTGCTACCCCATTGCATGCCGCGTAGAGAGACTAGCTACTAAATTGCACACCACGTAGATAGACTAGCTACCCCATTACACGTGACGTAGAGAGAGTAATCCACTTGTAGTGTTTTATATGCTCATGTGTCATATAATTTGTATCACAAGAAAATGGAAATCAGGGCATATTTAGGATTAATCTCTCTCGAAGTGACATAGAATGGTATAGCTTGAAGTCTTGTTAACTGACGAGTGTCCCAACTATTTTACTTACTGCCTCTCGATATATTCAACGTAAGTTATCACACCTACATCTAGCTAAGTTCGGTATTTCTTAATCTCTCTAGTTTAGTAATCCAACCAGAGTTCTAAAGGTATTCCATTTTACAGTTGATATTTTTCTTTGTTGTTTTTGACTGTCAGTGACTATATTTGGTATTGGTAACAAAGTGTTGGTTTGCATATATTATTTCACATCTATCTCTTCATCTTTTATTTTGATAATATGTAACAAATCTTAAGTTCCTAGAACTGATTTTAAATGATGTTTTATGAAGTAAATTGTCTTATGTTCAAATTTATATTTTAAAATAATGTAATAAAGAATGATGTCATAAAATACACTATTTGGTGTTTAATATTACCTTTTAAAGATACTTTAAGAGACTTCTTGTAAACATTAAAATAACCAATAGCCACGTTAAGTGCTGTCACGTATCTCAAGAGCGGATTTTAAGAATAATATATTATACATTTATTTGTCTTCTCACTAGTTATTAACGATGAGGATCATGTGTTCTGTATGAAATTATTCTTCATTTTTCAAAGATTTCTTTCATATCCGTAAGACATCAACGTCCAGTGTTGCAATGTTAGTGGAGTAATAGCCTCTTACTGTGAGGGAATATATTTCATTATGTAGGAGACACATGGAATAATAGCCCCTTACTATGAGGCTATATATGTCAGTATGTAGAAGGCACATGGAGGAATAGCCGCTTACTGTGAGGCAATATATGTCAGTATGTAGAAGACACATGGAATAATATACCCCCTACTGTGAGGCTATATATGTCAGTATATAGAAGACACATGGAGTAATAGCCTCCTGCTGTGAGGCAATATATGTCAGTATGTAGAAGACACATGGAATAATAGCCATTTACTATGAGGCTATATATGTCAGTATATAGAAGACACATGGAATAATAGCCTCCTACTGTGAGGCAATATATGTCAGTATATAGAAGGAAGTTCAATAATTTTCTATTCAAACATCCAATCAGATGAAAGTTATTTGGTGGTTTTAATGATGGTCACATTTGACTACACATTCCATAATGATTACATGGCTTCAATACAGCCAAATATTTTATATAAAATTATAAAGGGTTATGAATCTATGAAGACGTGATCTCTTCTTATTTCAGAGGCTAAGTCTGCCATTAAATGGCCTGATGTTTCTTGATCTTTCAGAGGTGCGCTGTCCTTCAAAGGTTTCCTGTTCTTTCATGGATATCTTGCTCTTTCATTGATATGTGGTCCCCTGCCCCTTAACAGAGAAAAGGGCAGAAGCGATGTTAATTGAAAATAAATACCTAAAGAATAATGACTGTAGAAAGATGTTGTAGCTTTAGTTAAAACAGTGCATGAGAAGAAAGTTTGGAGTTGTGTTGTAAACCGGAAAAATCTAATAGAGAAATGAACTTGGAGCGATACATATAGAAATTGTTGAGCAATCTAACCTCGTAAGATGAAAAAAATTGATAGCAGAACGGAATGCATTTTTCATGGATTGCAACTTAATTGTGATACGTGTGCTTTTTGGCCGGGTACATCCGACGTCAGCATAGCATTAGGGTCACTTTTACCTTCCGTAGGATGGGACAGTCAATCCTTATCTTAAAACAGTCTGTGTCCTAAATTGCAGTTCAAAATGTTGATATGCATTTCTCCTCTTTCGGATCCCGTCAGCATGCGCGCGACTGAGTTCACATGATTCAAATCACAAATCCCAACAGCGACTAATATCAGAGCAAACATAAAACACATAATTTTAGAATATTGAAGCACTGCTCGAGGAATCAATTTTTAAATACAAACACAAGGTATGAAATTTATTGCACCCGATAGTCCCTCGAAGAGGCTTTCAAGTTTTATGATACAACCGTAGAATCGTAGTTACTTTTGAATCTGTCATGTCCACTAAACTAACATTGTGAGGTTATCTGTCTGTAGAGCGTACCGGCACGTCTTACAATGGGAAAGTGAGCATATGTTAGGGCTGTTCTAGAATTTCAATCAATGGAGAAAAGTAGGATGAATATGAGTTGGGATAGTTTATCTTCGGCAGAAGCCCAAAATGTGTAAGGATGAGCACGTTTGTGGAATATGGTGCTTATTTATAGAACATTTGAGTGTGTTTGTACGTCTATAGATTATGATATGTTTGACAAATTATGAATTGTTGATTACAATATTTGTATGCTTGCTCAAACCAAACTGTACAGTTCTTTCATTAGATTCCCAAAAAAGTCATTTTATTTTCTGCACCGATTTTTTTCCAGCTTTCTATTTTCGTTATTTAACGCATGTACAAAGTATACACAAAGTTAATAATGATCAGTCCCATTGGCCCAAATAAATGTAACGAAGTTTGGGGACCTACGTGCATGGTTATTTTGGAGAAGGTTATGACTTCACGTCACTTCACCATAGCAAACACCCAACCTTTTGTCACTTCACCATATAATAGATCCAACTTTTCTTCACTTCACCATATCATAGATCCAACCTTTCTTCACTTCGCCATATCATAGATCAAATCTTTCGTCATTTCACCATAGCAAACATCAAACCTTTCGTTAATTAATTATATCTTATATTAAACTTTTCTTCACTTCACCATATCACACATAAAACCATTCGTCACTTCATCATAACAAATATCAAATCGTTCAATTCATTATATAATAAATCAAACCTTTCGTCAATTCATCATATCATGTATTAATCCTTTTCGTTAACTCATTATATCATATATTAAACCTTTCGTCACTTCACCATATATGATATACCTAACATTTCGTCAATTCACCATATCACACACAAACATTTCGTAAATTCACCATATCACACACAAACATTTCGTAAATTCACCATATCACACACAAACATTTCGTCACTTCACCATATCACACACAAACATTTCGTCACTTCACCATATCACACACAAACATTTCGTCACTTCACCATATCACACACAAACATTTCGTCACTGCACCATATCACACACAAACATTTCGTCACTTCACCATATCACACACAAACATTTCGACAATTCACCATATCACACATGCGACTAAAATATCTCACCACTTCCGAATCTGAATCGGTAGCAATGTAGATACGTATCGAAGTAGCTTGAAGTTCGATTGCCGGCAATCTATATTATATTGGTGATTCTGTGGTATTGTTGTATATATATATATATGATATGGCGCCTTAAATAGTTCAATAGCAATGCTCTTTACTGAATATGCTTCACCTATTATATATGTATATATAATCACTCAATCCATCCATGCTGCGCAATTCTTTGATCTGAGCTTTGATACAGAAAGTTCTGTCTATTTAATGGACAGAACCTCTTTTATTTTAATATTTACGGAAGGAAAATACATGAAACACAGCTGAACCTTTGGGAACACGACATAGAAAGAATGGCCCGGGATTGAGAAATGTCCCTAAGTGTATTATCGTCGGCATTGTCGCTGATTAGATAAAACAAGCGCTAATTTCATTCAGTCTGGTGGTTCTTCATGTTTGAAATAATTACCTAGTGTTTTCTCGAAATACAGCAATGTATTAAGCTCTGCTTCGCAATGAAAGGCCCTGCGTGTAGTTGTTACTCGCTAGGCTGAAGCGATATGTCATTGGTCACTTTACGTAAGGTTTGAAACTCCGGCCAATCAAAAGCTCGGAAAAAGTTGGCTCCAAAAGTCAGTGGCAAAGTGTGAGATCGATGAGCATGTACTATATTTTAGAGATGGACTTGATCCAAACAGGCAATACGATCTATTTATAGGTACTAACTATTACAGTCGCCTTAAGCTAAAGTTAGAAATATGGGTCTCAAACCGGGATCCCGGCACTAAAACTACTGGGATACCGGACTAAAATCGGATACTTAAAAATACAAGAAATTGCATTTATAAAAACCGGGATTTTCAGTATTTCATTTTCCAAAAATATAATTCACTTTTCTTAGTTTCGAATGGTAACTTTCCACGTCGTATTTAAAGCAAAACAGGACAATAATTTATGTTTTGCGAACACAACACGTGCCCCTTGTTGAGACACGACTGACGGATTTGATCTATGTTCTGCGTTTTATTAGTAAAGCAAGAAGCAAGCGCTGTAATTAGTTTTGTTTTTATATTGTGGGTGTGTATTGTGTAAGTGTCGAGTGACGTGAGTCGCCACGTGAATGTACAGAATTGAGAAGTCAATGTTTTAATTTTTGGCAAATAATTAATTGGTATAGTCAATGAATATTTCATTTTGACGTACATTAACAGTTTATTTGTAATATGAATTATATGGAAATAATAACACGTTGTATTCGAATCATGGGGTAAACTTTTAATAACAAAAATGTTTGTTTGCTTGATTACATTTATTTATGTCAATGTAACTACATATTGCAAACTATGACTAAATACATATTTTGATATTCAAATCCCTTAAGTTTAGAACACAGAAAAAAAATAAGTTACTTCTATTTTGAAATAAAAAATTGTAATAATTCAGTTCATAATTAATTCTCTTTTAAAGATATAATAATACTGGAGATATTATGTCCCAGACTGAATGACCCAGTGATTCTGTACCGTACCTAGCCAAAGATAACGAAACACAAATTATATTAATATTTGATTAATAAAACAATTTACATTATAATTTTAAGAATAGTATCTTTGCTCGTTTTATTAAAGTGTGTAGTTAAACATTTGTGTATTTGTTAAAAGCTTACTAAACATAAAAATGTCATTTTGTCTCTGAATATTTTTATTGCATTAATAAATCGAAACCTCAATTTTCGACGAAAGTTTTTCTAAATATCGAAAACGTTGGGCTCTAGGTTCTCGTAAACTCCAATATCGAAAACGTTGGGCTCTATGTTCTCGTAAACTCCAATATCGAAAAATATCGGTTTTGGTAAAAGGGTCCGGCATTGCGACGCCAAGTTAGAAAGAATGATCGGTTATCAAAATCCTGCCACGAAGTCATTTTAAAAGCCGGCAAAAATGACTTAGAGTAATGTTTGCATTGTTCCCTGAACTTTTGGGATTAGTGGTCGCCAGCCCTATGTATGGAATCATCCTGTTCCGTAATTTCTTTGTCTTGATTCACTTGTATTTGGGTGTGTTTTACATTTTCTATTTGTGTTGTTTCACATGTGACCTAATTACACTTCCGGGTTATCTCGAAATTTAGCTCTGCCACGTGAATATCTAAAGTCCCGTTCCTACTCGTGGTTTTTGTTGTTGTTGTTATGCATGTAGTCTTGATAAAGGTCTTTTGGTTGAAATGTCCATTTGTGTGCGTTATTATGTGTGTTTCCAGTGATTAGCAAAACATGAATTACGCAGTTCCTTGCACAACCTGTAAAATGCGATGCAATAGTAATAAGGAGGAATATATTCAGTGAAACCTCTGATGTCGCTAATTGAAAACAGTGATCAGAACGTAAGCGACTTCTGGAGACAATACGTGCCGCTAAGTTTTATGTTCTACAATGGACAGGTTTTTACTGCAAACACAATAAGCCATTTCATGTTTAAAAATACGCATTTTGTTTTTTTAGTATCCAATCATAACCACTGCAGTATAGAATACCTCGGCGCAAAATTAAAGACATCATTCAAGTTAAAAAAACATCATTCAAAAAACAGTCAAGTTTTTTATTATTGTCGTGTTTCCCTTTGGTCATTATTTTTATACTTGGAGTCGCTTTTGCTATTTTAGCATGCGACTCCAGGAGTATATATAATGACCAACAGAAATCATTACAATAATTTAAAAAAAGAATGAAGTCCTAATTAATTAAGTGTAGGGGCCTTCTATCACAGAGGGCCATAAACAATTATATTTCGTCCTTTGGAACTTCAAAGAACTATTTTTAAATACAATGCTTGATGACCCATACGCAAACACATTTCCAGAATGTAGTCTGCTAACTCAGACAAAGGTTTCTCAACTCTGCGTTAAGGCCTAAATATTAGTAAAAGTGGATTCATGCAATTTCTTATATGGAGTAAGAGGGACATAAAAAAGGTTGCAAGCATATCCTATTCGCTTTAAACATAGCCAGTAATCCAGCATTTTTTGGCTATATTGACTTTCTGGGCAATATAAACACGTTTAGTAGTTTGCCATTGATTTTTGAACGGTTCGGGTGCACAATTGCTTGCTGCCGGTTTGAACCTGACAACATGACTAACCGAGACTCTCACTGTACCACTGCGCCCCAAGAACTGCCTGGAACAATGAATCGCAAACATTTTTGCCCTCTAGACCCCTTGCCGATTATTTTTGTTTTCCGAATGCCATCTGCCTACATACTATTGAATTGGTCTAAACATATTAATTTCAAAAAGCTGCAGGAGTCATCAGAATCGATAGATTGCGAAATAAAGACATCAGGGAAAGAATAGGTATAAAGCATTGCACAGAATACAACGAAAGACAGCAGATCAATTGCTTTGGCCAATAATGAGAATGCAATTTTTATTTAAAATATTTAATTTTAATATTTAAACACAATGTTTATTCTCGCTGACATGGACCCCTTGCAAGTCGAAATCAACAAATGAGGGTCTTCTTCTTCTTCTGCGTTCGTTCTCAAACTCCTGCAGATTAGCAGGATGTAGTCCGGAGAACAGAATGCGTTGTGTCATGGTTTACAGCATTGCTGCGATATCTGGGCTTTTCGGTCTGATACATCCGACTTCAGCATGGCTTTGGGTCACTGACCCTATATGGGATGGGACAGCCAACTCCATCCCATAACCTCCTTAGTCACCTTTTACGACATGCGTGGTAGGTAAACAGTGTTGCTATTCTTTGCTCCCCTTTCGGGCACCGGCAACACGCGGGCAATGGGAGGTCCATATTTACCACTTTGGGAACCTATAATCTAGATGGACATATATTATTATATTCGCTCAAATTTAAGACATTCTAATCTGTATTGCAGTAAATAGTCGGTGCTTTACTAGATGATGGTGTTTAACATGTAGTAAACATTTTTATAGTCAGCACAATTGAGGAGAAAATTATATTACACACACAAATACAGGGAAAGATTCTACAATAAATAGATAAATGCTTATATATTGGACGCATAATCACAACTGATGGTGGCTGTATAACATAAGTTAAAAGAAGAATACGAATGGCTGTTCGTACTTTCGATGACATGAGGATAATATTAAGATAAATAAAAACAACAGAAATGTAAAATGAACATTATAAAATGATGCATTTACTCGTCATCAATGTAATCATAAACGTCGATAAGGAACAAGCAGCTAGAGGAAAGAATGGATGTCTTTGAGATGTGAGAATTTACAAAGCATGGACAACTTCATGGAAAGAGAAAACAACAAACATGTAATGGCAACACTGTATATGAAAGAACTATTAAATGAAATATTAATCGAATAAATGCACTATTTTGACATAAACAAAGGAATGAAATATTGTTGACGACATTATGTGACAGTAGTAGTAAAGTAAAGTAACCCATATCATTTATTAATGCCGTAGGGTTCGGTAAAGTTAAGTGAAAGCCAGCAAGAAGCACGCATAGTTAAACAACGAATGGGATTACATCGTTAGACGGACAGGACGTACTCTCACAGGCCAAGTGACATAGTAAACCGGAGATTCATTGTAGTTAACTTTCGAAACGGAGACGGCACTTGAATATCATGATTTTTTTAATACTTTATATGATGGAACGTATGTAGATGTATCTGACGGTCCGATTTACACGGAACAAAAGCGGTATTCGACCCTATCCCATCTAATTTAATCTAGATCAATGCTTCTCAACCTTTGTGCGACAGTGGCTAGATTAAAACAAATATAAGAGTAGGCCAGGTCCAAATACATTCTATATAATACTTATTAAAATCTTTAAATTCAAGAAGATCTTGCCGCCTGGTCGACATGTTGCCAAGATCCAGTGGTTGAGAAGCGCTTATCTAGAAATCTAATAACCAGTTTTTTTCCCCCTGAAAACTTTGTTTTAAAATAGAGAAGGAATAAACATTTAAAATGCAAATAACAACATGTATGTGCTAGCATGAACTTCAAATATGTATGTGCTGTCATGAACTTCAAAGATATGTATGTGCTGTCATGAACTTCAAAGATATGTATGTGCTGTCATAACTTCAAAGATATGTATGTGCTGTCATGAAATTCAAAGATATGTATGTGATGTCATGAACTTCAAAGATATGTATGTGCTGTCATGAAATTCAAAGATATGTATGTTCTGTCATGAACTTCAAAGATATGTATGTGCTGTCATGAAATTCAAAGATATGTATGTGCTGTCATGAAATTGAAAGATATGTATGTGCTGTCATGAACTTCAAAGATATGTATGTGCTAGCATGAACTTCAAAGATATCCGACAAGGGAAACAAGTTCCTTTGATGTACCCGCTAGTCACGCGTTGTCGGTTTCACAAAAAGATTATCTTTGCTCTATTCTCGGTTTTTTTATTTTGTCAATAAAACGTCGGAATCTTGCCTCATGATCGCTATTCTGGATGTATCGTTTGTTCACTACTATCATACTATAAAAACACACTAGGTTTCTAGAAACGTCATCAGTTAAAAAGGTTGGGGGGAGAAAGACGATGGGGTTATCTTAACAAAATAATAAAACCACAAATTTCATATTTCATGTTGACCTTTTAATGAAATATGACGGAAAACCAAAGGATACCTGCTTTTTTTCTTGCACCAAGTACTTAATGTCATTTCCTGACTTCTAAAGTAGTGGGAGAGGGGGAGGGCCCGTATCTACGGACTTAAAAACACATAAACATTTCTTAATACATGTACATGGTATACACACTGTCCCACCACTAAATCGAGACAGTCGCCAGTAACGATCTAGGTACATAAACACGACATGTAAGGCTGATTTTTTAATATTTCCGTGCGTTTCGTTGATCAGCTTTAGATTATTTTGGAATACAACTCCAAGTATAAATACGTGACCAACGGAAAAGAACATAAATAATCAAAATCGCCACGAATGACGTTCTGTTTATGTTCTGTTGACAAGTCTATACTGGATCCTGGTCTTGACTAAACTATGGGTCAGGGTTTGTCTGATCCAGAGCTTGGAGGAACGGATGAAAACAAGTCAAGTTAACCCATATCATTTATTAATGACGTAGGTGTGTAATGTTAGAAATCTCACATTTCAGCGGCTTTGCTATATGAGGGCAGTAGCCATCTCCTCTCCCTCGGAGTCTTTACTTCCCTGATTAAACGGGTACCCAATTAAGGCTGTGTTGACCCGGGAGCCGGTTCGATCTGAAAATAGTTTCGCCTCAGCTGGGGAATGAACCCAGGACCACTCTTATACAAAACCAGTACACTAACCACTACTTAGGTTCTGTAAGGGGGGGGGGGGTCGGAAACAGCTGTGGTGTGTGGTGTCCTGATTGTAAATCCAAAAATATGGTACCTCATTCATAAAATTATGTGTCGGTATGTCTATTGTCTTTCACACGTGACATAACTAATCTAGAAGCTCGTATCAAATAGATATCGATTTTTTCTGATTAATATCTTCCATGATTGCCTTTCTAAAGATGTCCTCACCGTGTGTTTATATTGAAGTTTCATTATGGTGGTATGTGTTCTTTTTTATATGAAGTCAATCGACGTGCCACATTCGATTGTTGATAAATAGTTTAAATTCCGGTGTGACTGATTACCCTGTGCACCCATCTTATTATGGGTATCGAGCATAATGTACAACATATTTTAAATTGCTGTTGCGACTACATAGTAAAATCAGAAGGTAGTAAGTTGTTCCACATAGAGAGAGTGCTACTGTCTTTAATATATTCATTATCTACAGTCAGTAAGACTGGACGGTGGTCACTGGCTCCAAGCGTATTTCCAACAACACGATTGATGTTCCACTGCAAATCTGGTAAGTGGAATACCAAATCTGGTGTAAAGGTGGTATGCCGTGATCTGGACTAGAAGGTTTGGGGGTCGGCTGGTTGGATCAGGATAAGTTCATCCTGCCAGTTTTCTAGTTCCTCATCTTTCCTGTCTATGTGATTATAGTCCCAACTCTGCGATCAGTTATTGAAGTCTCTGCATACAATTAGTTTTCCTTGCACTGAGATTGTGTCTAGTGCTAATGGATAGTCATTCGGACAGTAGTAATTTAGGTGGTGGAATTCTGTACTTTCTGTTCCGAGGTGGAGTATCTGATATTCCGTTTCTTCCATATATGTTTCTAACTGACATGTACTGATATTGTTCTTAACCAACGTCATTACTACACCTTTTCGCTTGTCTTTTGGGTTTGATCGATAGGAATGGTAGCCTCATATTTTGAAAGCTACATCCTTGTTAAGATGGGTTTCTTGCAAGCAGCGTATATTTACTTGCTTTTCATTTAAGATGTATTCGAGTTCCACTTTTTTGTTGTTGATGACTTCAGCATTCCAATGTATTATTTTTGTCTTATTTTTTTTTGGCTAGTTACTCTATTCTCATGCTTCCTGGCTCCTAGGGGCAATTGAGAACTTCAAGTAGCTGGAGTTGGACCCTTTCGAGGCTTAGGATCCGCCACCGTCCCTGCCTGGATGTCCGTCACAGGGCAGGCACCATAACATATATCAGATATAAGCATATTTCCATTGCGTGGGATAGTGCGTGGCATCCTGATTGCTGCGATGCACCTCTTTCTGGGTGCCTCTGTCTTCAGCACCCGTACTTGCTAGTTCAGACTGGGTCTTTATATCGATTTTAGTAGGGCCTGGCCAGTCTTATTTCCAGTCTCCGGTTGTTGAACTAATCCCCATCTCCTCGACAAGGAGCTGGCGTCAATGGGGTGGCATTAACTAAATATCAACAGCGAATGAATTCTGAAGTGCATTAAAAATCATCGCATCAAAAATGTAATTTAAATATCTAGTGAGTGTTTTTATACTGAAAACTAAATTGATGCATTTTGTAGTTCAAGGAGAGTATAGACGTTTCGATCAAATAGATATTAATCAAGATCCGATATTTATTCTACATAAACCTACAATACAAGTAATTCATATATTTTTTCTTATATTTACCAAATGGTCAATAGTTTTACTGCAATCTGCTCATTCAAATAAATAAAATATTGTAGCGACAGTATTATAAGGAAATAGGGTAATGGTGAAGGTAAATACTTCTAAAGACACAAATTGCCATTTTTGAAAATATGATAATATGGCTTATTCGCTTTAAAAAACTGTCCTGCATGGGACAGTGTAGGATGGAAATGAAAGATGTGAACAAAGAAAGCCACTTTTTAATAAATTTTAATGGTTTTTATGAGGCAACATTGCAGATTGTGAAAGTAAAGAGGTATTTAAATATAGAAATGAAATATCAAGTAGTAAAATTGGCAGAACAAGATGAGATCCATCCCCCTTGAATACTATTGGAGACCGCCGCTTAGAAACTGTTATTGCTGTTCGGAGTCTGTCTAATAGACATCAAACAAGAAATTTTAACTATAGTATGGCATGTGATTGGTGTCATCTGTGTGGTGAATTGCACAAAAAGTGAATATCAACTGTGCGGTAAATTACACGAGGAGTGAATTTCAATTGTGTGATGAATTACACGAAAAGTGAATATCATCTGTGTCGTGAATTACATGAGAAGTGAATATTAACTGTGTGGTGAATTCTATGAGAGAGAAGTTAATATTAACTGTGGTGAATTATTTAAAAAACGAATATTAACTGTTTGGTGAATTACATGAGAAGTAAATATCAACTGTGGGGTGAATTTCATGAGAAGTTAACATGAACTGTTTGGTGAATTATATGCGAAGTGAATATCAACTGTGTGATGAAGTAAATGAAAAGTAAATATAAACTATTTGGTGAGTTAGATGAGAATTGAATGTGTGGGGTTTATTACATGGAAGTAACTATCACCTGTGTGGTGAATTATTTGAGATGTG
Source organism: Meghimatium bilineatum (assembly GCA_034231615.1). Classification (NCBI taxonomy): domain Eukaryota; kingdom Metazoa; phylum Mollusca; class Gastropoda; order Stylommatophora; family Philomycidae; genus Meghimatium; species Meghimatium bilineatum. The sequence continues at coordinate 54,545,048 of CM067304.1, forward strand.
AATATCAAATGTGTGGTGACTTATATGAGAAGCACAGATAACCTAGTGATATCTTCCCATGTTCTAGTGACTGTAACATAAGATTTATCTTCCATCTATAAAATGTATCATCCATCAATATCACCGTGGATATCAACGTTTGAGTTTGACTCTTATGCCGAGTAAGCCTTCAGCACCGTAAAAATAAAACATTATTGCATGGAACAAGTATTACAAACATTATATTATTAGCTTGTTCACATAAATGATGCCAATTTGCTATTTACAAATATATATATATATATATATATATATATATATATATATATATATATATATATATATATATATTACATTTTATAATATTCAATATATATATAATATTCATTTTATTTTAAAGAATATTGATTACAATAGACGTCATGTAACGCTAAAAGATTGATAAGACAATCTGATCGAATATAGTGTAATTTTTACATTGACCCTGAAGCACATAATGTGGTACGTTTGTGAATGTGGAATTCACAGTACTAGACCTTAGAACTTTCAGGTTTTGTGTTTAATTAATGTCTTACAATGATATATTGGAAAAACAGGAATTACCACGATATTTCCGATGATCAGTCTGTATAGACGTAGATGACTTGGACAAACTACGCGGATGAAAAATAGCAATGTGGATCGATCTCGTTTATGGGAAATTACAGAAGGGGAAAAATAGTCCTCGAGGCCGACTCTTATTTCGGTACAAAGATGTATGAAAAGGAGATTTGCATGATACACATTAATACGGAATCATGGGAACGAGATGATATGGATCGTATTGCACGGAGGGGAATACCAGGAATGATATAAAGACATAAGAGAAAATGATAGCAGATAGCTCACATGCAGCACATTTGCAAAGTGCACAACAGCACAATATGGTACAAATGGTCATCGCATTCCTTGTAAATAATTTGGAAGACTGTCTATTGTTCAGATTGCTCTTTCTAACCTCATTCACCAGCACTTGGATTGGTTAATATTGTATGATTCATTAGAGAACAACAATAATGATATCATATGAAAACACTGAGATCACTCATTGCATTTCTAACTATGCCGTTCCTTAGCTATATTTCTAACTATACCGTTACTTAACTATCTTTCTAACTATACCGTTACTTAACTATCTTTCTAACTATACCGTTACTTAACTATCTTTCTAACTATACCGTTACTTAACTATCTTTCTAACTATACCGTTACTTAACTATCTTTCTAACTATACCGTTACTTAACTATCTTTCTAACTATACCGTTACTTAACTATCTTTCTAACTATACCGTTACTTAACTATCTTTCTAACTATACCGTTACTTAACTATCTTTCTAACTATACCGTTACTTAACTATCTTTCTAACTATACCGTTACTTAACTATCTTTCTAACTATACCGTTATTTAACTATCTTTCTAACTATACCGTTACTTAACTATCTTTCTAACTATACCGTTACTTAACTATCTTTCTAACTATACCGTTACTTAACTATCTTTCTAACTATACCGTTACTTAACTATCTTTCTAACTATACCGTTACTTAACTATCTTTCTAACTATATCGTTACTTAACTATCTTTCTAACTATACCGTTACTTAACTATCTTTCTAACTATATCGTTACTTAACTATCTTTCTAACTATACCGTTACTTAACTATCTTTCTAACTATACCGTTACTTAACTATCTTTCTAACTATATCGTTACTTAACTATCTTTCTAACTATACCGTTACTTAACTATCTTTCTAACTATATCGTTACTTAACTATCTTTCTAACTATACCGTTACTTAACTATCTTTCTAACTATATCGTTACTTAACTATCTTTCTAACTATACCGTTACTGAACTATTTTTCTAACTATACCGTTACTTAACTATCTTTATAACTATACCGTTACTTAACTATCTTTCTAACTATACCGTTACTTAACTATCTTTCTAACTATACCGTTACTTAACTATTTTTCTAACTATACCGTTACTTAACTATTTTTCTAACTATACCGTTACTTAACTATCTTTCTAACTATACCGTTACTTAACTATTTTTCTAACTATACCGTTACTTAACACCGTGAGTCAGGAATTTATTTCTAACGGTACTGTTACTTAACTCTGAGTCAGGAATTATTTCTAACTAAACCGTTTTCTTTCCCTGATATATTCATTTCAGTCTGTAATGCAGTAATATATTTAGAAAAAAACTATAAAAATTGAAAATGTATCGACTTTCCGGCACGATTGATGGGTCTAATTGCGGTTTGGCGTCTACGAAGATAAAAAGTTATTTTCTGGAATTAGTTACACTCTATACTGGTATTAAGAGTAAAAAATCCGTTAAGCATCCAAATATCCTGTTAAATAGAGTTTAACGATGATATGTAATGGCTTCATATACAAAATATAGTTATTTATTCTTATTTGAACAACAAACAAATTAGAATGAAATCCAAATGTGTGATCTAAAGCCTCTTGTTTAGAAACATATAGAAGTAATGATCTCAATAAACAGTGTTGCCACACTTTCAGATTGGCTGGAGGCGAATAACGTCCATTTGAAGATGGTCAATGACGATCTGTCTAAATAGAAGCAGAAGATGCCAGACGTGAACGAGTACCAGTATTGCATTTAACGATGGTGTACTGATTTCGTCAGAGCTCTTAGCGGGATTTAAGCTCTATAGATTGAATGTAAGCGTCCGGTTGTGTTTAGTTTCTGAGAGAGTTTTACAGGAAGATTAACCATTTGTTTATTCGTTGCCCGTGTTGACCACATTGTTATTCTCCGCTGCATACTATTGCTTGCATATGTTTACTGAAATCTTGAGAAATGTTTTCAAATATGTTCTGCTCGTTACTGAAATGAGACAACATCGGAAATAAATATGGCAATTTTTCTGGGTTTAAAAAAATAATTGAATAGAAATGTATGTCAGAAAACTTCTTTTTCTGTGTTTGTTGACAAACTCCTGGAAACTAGCAGAATTTTTAAAAAAAAGTGTTTTAAAAGCCGTATAAGATTGACTTCACTGTACTCGGTTTCCCATATGTACCGCGTCCCTCTCAACGAAGCGGCACGCCGCCTGCTGGGAGTACCACTCAAAGCACGTAACTTCGTAGCTTCAAGTGATAATCCACAGGGATCTCCGAAAAAAAATCCACCGTATAAACAAGACAACACAAGCCGGATTCGAACCCGTGACCTCTTGAACACAAGGCGAACAGCTTAATCACTACGCAAGGGAGATTTACTCCAGTGAATACAATCTGTTATTTAGTAGTTTACAGATAGGCTGCGATATGTCTTAATTTTCGCCCACACATCTGACCTACATTACTTTTAGTGTCACTAACCATCAGAGATAATATAGTTAACCATATTTGCAGCGTAACTTTATTTGCAGCGTAAATCTATTTGCTAAACCTTTTGTTGCCTTTCAGCATCAGAGGTAGAAGAGTTTTCAGAAGACGGCCCACTTCTGTGCTGAGTATATTGTGGAATTTGTCGCCTCTTTTATTTCTATGCTGTCTGATGATAGTCTGTTGATGTGTGTAAACCATATGATCTGTTGTACCTTAATATATTCCAATATTGAGGCGGTGCCGGGTTTTTGTTTAATGTCCTCATTCCTTACTCTGTCTCTTAGCGATATTCCTAGAATTCTGCGAAAGCATGCTATTTCAGCTGTCACAAGTTTACTGTTATGCTGTCGTTATCCATGTTTGGCCTTGGCAGCACAACGTTGGCATAATAATCGATTTGAATAAGTTAGTTTGGTGTTTAAATCTACAATTTCTTTTTGAAGATTGGGGACATTTGTCCATGTATTCTTTACTACATCTAATTGTGTTTCTTTGCTGCTCTTGTCGTTTATTGTTATATTACTTCCTAGGTATGTGAATTCTGTCACTTGTTTAAGTATGTTGTTTTCAATATATTGGTGTTTATTTCTGTACTTCCTATCTTTATTACTTCAATCTTTTCTATAATTATCTTCATGTTAAGGGTATGGTTTGTTTGATGCAATCTGCCTATTTGTCTTTGTATTTGCTCTTCTGATGATGCTAGTAGTGCTTGGTCGTCTGCAAATAGCAGTTCGTTTAAGTTATCCTTCAGAATGTTTTCTTTCTTTTTCTTTGCTATTTTGCAGATGTGGTCTATGTATATTATGAACAATAGGGTGGAGTAGTACAGTATCACAGATGACAACCTATTACCTGTGAATAACATCATCGTCACATCTTGTCTCAATTTCTTATTTTTGTCATCTGTCAAATCATTCACATTCTTGTAATCTGTCAAATCATTCACATTCTTGTCATCTGTCAAATCATTCCCATTCTTGTCATCTGTCAAATCATCCCCATTTTTGTCATCCGTCAAATCATTCCCATTTTTATCATCTGTCACATCACCCCCATGATTTACGAGGAGATGCGTGCCAGCGGACGTCGTACCTTTGTCCTTTTGTGACAGATTCTAAGTGAAGGGGGATGGTAAATGTGGCATCATTACGGATGGGTCAGAAAATCTGACAGAATGATGAAATAGTTCGCCCAGAAGTGTGCTCCTGTCAGGACTTGGTAGTCCTGTGATACTGGCACCCTGTCTGCATTCGGGGACTAAACATGTATACAAATAGGCCTCCCTTATACAACCATGCTTTTGAGACATTATGTGAGTCCGGGTGTCGCCTTTGCTACACAATTGAGATGAACATGTGCTTTTGTCAGAAACGCTATGCGCTGTAAAGAGGCATCTGCTGACAGCTAAAGGGATTACTTCATCATCATCATGTGTCACAAGCTACCTGCTCACAGCTAAAGGGATTACTTCATCATCATCATCATGTGTCACAAGCTACCTGCTCACATCTAAAGGGATATTTCATTATCTTCATTATCTATGTTCCTTCATCGCCGATTAAAGGAACATAGAGCGGTAACAGTGATCTCCAGTTTATGTAAAGTGTTTTATTGATGTGTGTAATCCTTGCATGTTGTTGCGATCCATAGTCATACTCTTTGGTGATTGTTTTGCAAAAAATTTGTCGTGATCTTCCTCTCGTTCGTCTTCTTTTGTAAGACTCTTTTATGTAGGATTTATTCTTTTAAATACTCGTTCTTTTGCTATCTGGTACCCATTTTAACACTTTTATTAGCAGTCTATTTTCATCGATTCTAAGTACATGTCTGATATAAGTATATTATTTTCTTATTATTGTTGTAGAAACACATAACATAACACATTACGCTTTTATTTCTGACTTTAATAAGCAACACAATAACCTTGCGGAGGTGGCACTTCGAATCAAATGGTTGGGACTCGCTTGTCCGATTTATACTGCAAACATTACATATCCGCATCGATTTTCGTTCTCCAAAAGCGCGTTGGGACTGCAAGCATGTATAATAATTCATTTGTCTATAGTAATCTGTCTAATCTAATAAAACATTGCAATGCCGGAGCGTCACCCCCAAAGGACATCGTAAATTATTGATGCGTACTGTTCCTGCTTAAAGTCGGTTTCTGATGACGTGTATAGGCACTCTCCATGGGGTGTGTAGCTAAATGCATGAATTCAGCCTGGGATGATTGGGAGAAGAAATGTGGGCGTTTATTTTAATGATTTGCAGAGAAAAAAGAGATCATTCAAATCTTAGAAGGTCAGACTTAAAAAGGTCTCAATTCCTAGAATACTCATTTTCTGAAATATGGCAATCTGTACGCTCAACTTTTCATATTCCTACGTCAGTAAAAAGGTGTGGCAAGCTTTACATAAATTATATTCGCGATATCCTTTCTAATATCAAGATCTAGTGTTTTCTATGTTTGTCTGTGCTTCTTCTATCCCATGCAATTCTACAAAGGAGATGAGTAAATACAATTCTCGTTTCGACATAAAAGTATATGTTTACAATCTTATGATGGTAGGTGTTTCTGAAAAGTGCATAGCTTGCCATGTACAGAATCGCAACTGTATCTATGTTCAGGATACATAACCTGAGAGGGACGCGTGTAGTAGTAAGACACCAGCGGCATATAAGAATCAGAAGAAAAGTGTATGTAGCGATGAACGTCTACAGATGTGTTTCCCAACGTGGGGCAAATGCTCAACAAGCTGTCAATTTGATTGTTCAGAAAGATGAAATTTTTAAATAAGCTCGTAAAGAGTTAATTCTGTTTTTGAATATTTAAAAAAATGTATATGATAAAAGTGATCATCAAAATTTTAGAAAGACTTAGATGGGACATGGTTAAAAAAAAGGTTAGAAAGACTTATATGGGACATTGTTAAAAAAAGGTTAGAAAGACTTAGATGGTACATGGTTAAAAAAAGGTTAGAAAGACTTAGATGGGACATGGTTAAAAAAAAAAGTTAGAAAGACTTAGATGGGACATGGTTAAAAAAAAGGTTAGAAAGACTTATATGGGACATTGTTAAAAAAAGGTTAGAAAGACTTAGATGGTACATGGTTAAAAAAAGGTTACAAAGACTTAGATGGGACATGGTTAAAAAAAAGGTTAGAAAGACTTAGATGGGACATGGTTAAAAAAAAGTTTAGAAAGACTTAGATGGGACATTGTTAAAAAAAAGGTTAGAAAAACTTAGATGGGACATGGTTAAAAAAAAGGTTAGAAAGACTTAGATGGGACATGGTTAAAAAAAAGGTTGGGAAACACTTGTCTACAGTATAAGTCCTATTGACAAATGATAATCCATCTATCTAAAATTACTCATGTGGATAATCCCTTGATTTTCACTGACTCTAAGACAGAGTATAATCATAGTGATCAATGAAAATAACGGGAATAGTCAAATGATTCATTAAGAAGGATTAATTTCATATTAGCCTAAACGTCTTGTATTGTATACTGTCCATTATACAACGATGAAATCAAGAGAATGATATGACCCTCTACATGAGTGTTTCTTGACGTGTTAACGTGGGTCCCACGTCCCACAAGAGGGGGGGGGGTTAATTTGATTGTTCATGAGGCAATCTATGGGGGAATAATACAGTTTTTTGAAAATATAAAACAAAGATGTGTATGTTACATAGGGGAGAATCATAATTTCTCAAAGACTTTGGTGGTGAATGGTTTAAAAAAGTTTGAGAAACACTGCTATACAGTATAAACCCTATTGTCAAATGGTTAATACATCTTTCCTAAAAGAACTCATTTTACGATTTTCATGATTTTCATTGACTGCGACACAAAGTATAATCATAGTTACCAATGAAAATCACAATGCCAGTCAAATGAGTCATTAAGGGGGGGGGCGTTATTTCCTATTTGGCAATAGGTCTTATGCTGTATACGGTCATGCTGTGGCTATATCGACAGCAGCGCAAGACTGGGAAAGAGATAAAGAATACGTGACCCTGGTTTGCTATGCGTTTGGTGACTAGAGTGTAAGCACTAAATCCAACTCTCTCGTACGTTTAGCTTACTATCATCATCTTCAGGTGACATATTCTTTCCAGAACGTATTCTCCCCTATGGATCTCTGGAATTCTCCGTGGTCTTGAGCAAATTATCCTGCCTCTTTTAGTGACATGAACAGGCATTCTTGATTGTCTTTTGTCCAACGTCTTGTCGGCGTTCAATTGAACTAGTAAAAGCACACACATTACAGCGGTTACGAGCGCCGAAGTCGGATCTGTCAGGCCATTCGCGCATATACAATGGCCACAACGAGTTTTCATTATTTGGACTACACACTGCAGAAAGTCTAGTAGAACAATTGTTCTTGTTGAAGAAAGATCCGATAGGAGTATGAGAGCGAGCACAAAAATGGAAAATGAACAGTTATCAATCATGGTGGAACCGGAACAGTTAGCTAGCACTTGCTGATGATATGCTGAACATATGACATCGGGGCACTTATGGGCGTGACAGGAATGCCGTAATGATGATCTTATGACCAGCCAACAAACAAATTTTTTTGTCTCTGTGCCTGAGACTTTCAAACAATCCCATCCCTAGCAACGTTTCTGTAGATCCCATCTCAAGCACAGTATGTATTTCCTATCTCCAGCACTGTTACTGTATAACTGTTACTTGTTACTTGTTACTTTCTACTTGTCACTGTTTCTGTGTAACTTACTTGTTACATTCTACGTATCACTGTTTTTGTATAACTCTTACTTGCTAACTCTACTTGTTACTGTAAAATCCATATTAAATCCTCCATCTGTGTGTATGTTATTACACAGTATCGGCAATATTTGTCTCCAGAAGAATTGTTCCATGCTGTGTAATCTTCTTTTTTCATTTCATGAATTTCCTTACACATGTAATTGTTTACGATTGGCCCACTAGAGCAACCACCCATTCAAAAGAAAACAGAAGATGATACCAGTGACTGAATATTATAGACTGAATAATGCTCTCTTATGGAAGATTTTTAACATGTCATCTATACAAATATAGATCCCTTCTGAGTAGAAGGTTCCTTCAATAAACTTTGTACTAAGCCGAAAGCCGAAGTCTCCTGGGTATGAAAGAAAGCTCAGAAAAACAAACCCACTGCACATAGGAAGTAAGAGCTAATCGCTCGCAATTCCTTGTGTTCTCAAGCAAACAAGCAACATCTTCTCCATTATCAAATCCACCAATACAAAATAAATGCACGAATCTTCGGAAATACAGAGAATGCATGTTTTTTTCCCTTTGGAGAAACAGATTGTGTTTTCTGAGTTCATGGACCCGTGCATATACTCTTAAATCAGCTTTGAGGGCCAGTAAAAATGTCTTTTGGAGCCGGATTAGGCCCTCGAGTAATATTATGCAATCTCCTGTCTTAAACAAGTACATTAAAATTTGCGATTTCTGTTAACATTAATTGAAGATACTTTCTTCTTTTTCTCATACAAACATTTTGATGCAAGAACTTTTTATAATGTGCTTTTCTAACATGATCATTTTAATTTGTATTTATCTAATGTTTCTTTCTACCATTATCATTTTAATTTATATCTCTCTAATGTGTCTTTCTAACATTGTCATATTAATGTATATTTCTCTGTGTCTTTCTAACATTATCATTTTAATTTATATTTCGTACTAGTTTGAAACTTTGATTTTCATCATAACCCCCCCCCCCTCCTTTTTTAATATGTCTTTGAATTTCATATATTTCTTTCATTCTTTTCTTCATATCTCCTTATATTATATCGTTGTATTTCATATTTTTCGTTGATTATTTTCTACATTTATCCTACCATATATTTCTCTGAATGTTATATGTTTCGTCAATTCTATGTCATAAATGTTGTCAATCTTTACCGGACTAGACATGTTTTGATTTTCTCAATTTTTTTCTTTCTCATTTATTTTGATCTTTCTTCTTATAATCAAACATTATTACATGTTCTTTATTTCAACAATTTTTCTTTCCTATATTCGTATATTTCAATATCCTTTCTTTTCATTCTACTCTTCAGTTTGGCTCCATGCTGTCTTTGGTTTTTTTTGTGTGGTTTTTGTGTGTTTTTTTTTTGCGATCACCAAACTGTCTTTCGGGACATGGATATAAATTAAAAACGTGTTTATAGCAGCTCGTTTATTGGGAAAACTCCTGCAGCTTTATTGTCTTTGCTGCGTGTTGCAGACTCTTGAAAAAGTTGGAATGAGATTTTGGCCAAAGACAGGGCGTTCTAACATAAAATTGGGTTAATGTTTATCCAAAAACTGGTCTCTTCTTGTTGCTAATTTCATGTTGTATGTGATTATTGAGATTCTTTTTTCTTTATTAATGTCATATAGGATGCTTATGTCACCATTCATCCTAACCTTCGTCGTTCTCTACATTCATCACATCGGGTGTATACGCCATCGAACATCCTCCACCTATATCTTCATAACCCATTATCAAAATGAGTGTATATGCTATTAAACATCCATCGCCGTAACTTCATTCACCACTGTAAAAAAGGGTGCATATGCCATTAATAATTCCGCACCTTCTTCTTCCTCTACCTGTGTCGCAACTGGGTTTGGACGTCTAGTTCAGGGTCCAAAGAATAGGACCACTGTCTTCTTTATATGCATGTCGGAGGAAACAAAGGAAAGTTGGGATCAAACTTTATACAGTATACAGTATAGAAGACCTGTGTACAGAAAACTTAATCATGACCTGAAAAGACCATTTTTATTATTTCCGTGCATGTTGCTGGTCGACCTTATCTATTTTTGGCTTGTTTGACTGATGCAAAAAGTACGATTTATCATGAATCCGTGACCTTCGACGGTATATGTATATGTATATATATTGAATATTTATGTATATTTTCCAATTTAGTTTAGAGAAAGTGATAACTGTTAATAACATGTTAATGTAATTAGCTTATCTCTTTTGGTGAGTTTCGCCCTTTTTTAACTGTGAACGTAGTCTAATTAAGTTATGTCAGAGGTTTTAATAAAAAAAAATTGATTTTGTGGTAATCCAGTCACCACATCTCTTGAGATAAGGTCGATTCCTTGTCGAGGAAATTATCAAGGATGTATTTCCCATTAGCCAATCGGCTTTATAATGTAGTCTGTCATGGTTTATGCATGTTATGAAGCCTGTTCTGTGATGGGCATCTAATGATTGATTATTAGCTAGTTATTCCTCTAGAGCCAAAGATGGCGCATAGGGTGGATGTCATAGATTTCAATGTCTCTCGTTTCCTTGCAATTTGCTTTAGATCTTCATTGTTTCTGATACCGATGGTGAAGAGTTCTCTTGTAATAGTTCTACATAAAGTTTCTTTTGGTCTTCCTCGTTTTCTCTTTCCCTTTGGTGACCACATCAAAGCTTGACAGGGGAGTCATTCAGTATCCATTCGTACCGCGTGTCCAATGTAATTCCAGCGACGCTTTCTAATATAGGTAGATACATATTATTTTTATCATTGATTTTGCCATGTCCTAAGTCTCTAAAGTGTCTAACCTAATTATTGGAAATTATTCTCAATTTCTGACTAAAAAAGAAATAAGAATAGAGACACGTCAAAACACACAAACCAATAAGTTACGGAACACAGTCAAGTTTATAGCATAGAAATAACTGCAGATATTGGCATATGTCAGGTGAATAAAGAGAAGACTCTTACTGCTAACACAACTTCAATGATCTCTCAAAAGAATAAAGAAATGATATCTTTGTCAATGAGACCGGATGCATTCACGTTTGATACAATTGTTCCCCAACAGATAAAAGCATCATAGTAACAATGTTTGACTTTGTTTTCGCAGACACTCCACACTGCTCGGATCTTTGTTGGTTCCCAAAGATATCACATTGACTATAACAAATAGCCGTCGCGACAGACGAATTGTTGATTGTTCATATGGTTAGCGAACTGTTCAGAGATTGGTTTTTTATTTACTTTGATTTTTGGTCTTGAAATTCCGTGCTGATTTTGCAAAAGAGGGTATCAATAGTCAGGTAAACGAAAGTCATATTAGGCTAATATGTTCTGATAAATAATAATTCAGGTAAATATCTCGGGAACTGCCTCTTTTTTGGTGCAGTAGAATCTCCTTCTATAGCGAATCTTTTTATCATACATTTCCCTATTTTAAAAAAAAATTTAAAAAATTAAAAAAACTGTCAATACTGCATTTTACCAGTTCAGGTGTTGCAGGGAGGAGATTGAATATCTGTGTGATAAAGGACGCATGCTCTTGCTGTCGCCACGTCATGTACAGGGTGAGTTTTTTAATTTCGAACTCTAGGCCTCACTCGTGTGAGACTAGCGTTCTAACCTATCGGCCATGAGCCACACCTATTTAACACAACTTTTCATAATCCCCAATTATATTTATTGTTTATGTCATACACAACAGTAGGTAGCGAATTTCACTCTTTATAGTGAGAAAACTGTTGCGTACACAACAATAGGTAGGGAAGTTCATTCTTTATAGTGAAAAACTGTTGCGTACACAACAGTAGGTAGGGAAGTTCACTCTTTATAGTGAGAAAACTGTTGCATACACAACAGTAGGTAGGGAAGTTCACTCTTTATAGTGAGAAAACTGTTGCGTACACAACAGTAGGTAGGAAAGTTCACTTTTTATAGTGAGAAAACTGTTGCGTACACAACAGTAGGTAGCGAATTTCACTCTTTATAGTGAAAAACTGTTGCATACACAACCGTAGGTAGCGAATTTCACTCTTTATAGTGAAAAACTGTTGCATACACAACCGTAGGTAGCGAATTTCACTCTTTATAGTGAAAAACTGTTGCATACACAACAGTCTGTTATTACATGCATATTTCGTCGGTCCCGACCACGTTGTTAATAACATGACTTCACTGTGCACCGATATGTGCAATCGAGAAATGCATGATGTAGTAACATGATCTCGTGGATTGTACTGTATGGGGAAATAATGAGTACATAGAACATAATATCAGATTGATTAATAACTAGACGTTTGAGAAGATATACCGCAACACACAATGATGTAGCTCAGTGTTTCCCTATCCCTTTTTTTGTACCATGCCCCACCTAAGTATTTCTACAATTCTGATGTCCCCCTATGTACCATATACATATTTTTTATATTTTAAAATTGAATTGTTCCCTAAATGAAGCCTAATTACAGCATGTTCAAATCCCCTCCCGCAACAGCCAAAGTGACCCCCTGTAGGGCGTGGGTCCCACGTTGGGAAACACTGGTGTAGGTGATCGTGATGATATTTGTGCACAATGTGGAACGGTCTTTGCTGATCGGATTGTTGTTAGCCACCTTCACTATTAATTTCTAAACAAAATAGATAAATGAGAACTGATAATGAACAGTGCGGCAAACACTGCATAAGTTGTATGAAAAACATCGGCGTACACTCTTCCAGACTTCAAAATCTCTTTCAGTGCCTGTGTATATATTTTACCGCATTGGGTTGATATGTTTTGAGAAATATCATAATTATGAAAATATCTCAGGAATACATCTGCTTTGGTACAAAGATGTGCGTACACGGAAAAGGAATGATTCAGGAATTGATAGAAATCATATGAACATCATGCCGTGGATCATACTACATCTAGAAGAAAGATCATAAATGACGGAAAGACAAATGAGAAAACAATATCAGATAGATATCAGATGAATACTTATCTTTTCTATACTTTATTTGTTAACCGGAACACAGAAAGTATATTTTTCTTGGCTTGGAAGGAATATGCATTTTCTTGATTTATGTGTGTCTGTTACATCGCGTCGTCAACCATTAGCTACTACATTGCTCTTAGTAACCGATCCCACCTTGGCGCAATTTTTATGCCCAATAACTTTCCGCCTGTGCTGATTCCTTTTCCTGTCCCATAAAAAATAGCTTCCATGGTATTGGCTTTTTATTGACACCAGGAAATATATACCGCACGGGTGGGATGTTTGACACATTCTTGGCGATATCAGACTGAAATATTTGTGATATATTATAAATAAATGAGAGGATAGAAAGACGAAAAACAGTCAACTCGTCTGTCAGCGGAACGAGTAAGCTCACGCGTAGCAGCTAAAGGGTTATCATCATCATCGTCAGGTGCCATTTCGGCTGGCGTAGACGATCATGGATCTCCACAGCTCTCTATTTCCAGTATTATGTTTTAGGATCGCTGTTGTCTCCCTGCTGTGTCAGGTTATTAAACTGTTTAATATTTGCTCATGTCGTCGTTCTCTGTTTCTATTGCCTTCAATTTTGCCTATTGTAACTATGTTCTTCAAACCTCATTGTCTCATAATTTGGCCCAAAAAATGAAAATTGTCTGTTTCTTATATTATTGATTAATCTCCGTCCCGCATTTGACTCTTTTAACACCTCCACATTCGTTTTCCTGGCAGTCCAAGGTATTCTCAGCATTGAAGGGTTCTAAGTACACATATTTGTCGAAACTCGACATTCTTAAACAGTTTTTCACAACTTTTTTAAACATTTGCCTTCCTTAAAAAACAATTTTATCATAGTGTCCTCATTGAAGCATTAAAAATGTGTTTATTTTCTACAAGCCCAATTTACTATAAATTTTATTCAATATTAAAAAAAAAACTACCTATTGTAATCCTAGACGGGTTTATTAGTCCCTCAATTCCACTTTTTCTGCCTCTGGAAATACCTAGGTAGTATAAGACCCACGTTAAGAACTGTTTTTATCACGGATTATAAATGTTTGTTTCTAGATTTTAAATATATGTATGAAGCTTATAGCTGATAAATTTAGCTATAGATCACACAATCTTTGAAAATAGAGAAATTCTAAGTGAAATTTGAGTTTAAACATTACGTATTACATTCAATAACCAATGAAATGTTCAATTGAAGAAGAGACAGAGGACGATAATGAGATAAATTGCTGGACGGGTTCTCACTGTGGTACGAGAGAATGTCACCAGCATCACTTATTAATAAAACAAGACACCTAGCGTTGTGGAGAAACATGATCGCCTACGTCACTCGGCATGGCACTTGGTTGATTGATTACTATATATATATATATATATATATATATATATATATATATATATATATATAAGTATGTAGAGTTACCTTCACCTTCTGAAGTTGAAATGTACAGATCACGGTTAGGTTAGGGTGGTCAATGTAGAGGAATTAATTTCAGCCACAGGCTGAAATGTTGTGAATCCAGATCATTCAGAAATAAATGGTAACATCATGACACAATTAATGCCTAAAAAGTTACTATAACCAAAAACTGTTGGGTAAATCGGTAAGCCAGCAATGGGATACACTAGTAACAATATTATATATCATTGAATCCTTACACGTATATTGAGTGGTAGTAAATAGCGGGTTACACCTTTGTGTAGTGAAGAACGTCGTGTTACCTTTGTATAGTGAAGAACGCCGTTTCCAACTAAGGACGTGTTCATGTTGGGTACATTTGAGCGTATGTTTATGTACAATGTAGGAGATAGACGTTCAGGTACTCCTGTCAAATCGTGATAATATGCATATGGCATATTTACTCTTGTTTACCCTCTTAAAAGCAGAAGGCAGAGACAAACTACATTGCGCAAGTAGTGCCAAGGAAATCACTACAGCTAACAAATTATTGGTCGATCACTACGTCCTGAAAAGAATATGCTGCAAAATTGTTAACATAATTATTATTTTGTAAGTCGAAGTCGGATGTGTCGGACATTTAGCTCAAATAAAACAACGACACAACTTATACCATCATCACACCCATAAGCCTTCAGGGTTGTAGGGGTGTCACTCACTCACTCTGGAAACATCACCACAAAAATTTCGCCGTGTCACTCTGTTATCAGTTCATTGCTGAAGTGGGAAGAATCATACTCCTGTACAGTCTTTAATAATAGCAATCCATACTTTCCTCGTATATGTATCGTATATGCATTCTTCTGGACATCTAGTAGGACTATTGTTCTTCTACAAATGAATTTTAGAGATAATTTTCGCAGTCAAAGCTTTTGTCGCTACCTATTCTCGTCTCGGCAACACTATCTCCCGCCATCTCAAGTATTTCTGAACGCGTATTGCAACTCTGCATCATCACAAAGTCAATGTAATAATGTCCTTTTTATCACTGTTTAGCGACGTGGTTTATAATTTGGCTGCGTTAGTTCGTGATTTTATAATTTTTGAGCTCACGAGTTAGGGCAAATAGTAATTTTAAAACAGCGTGTCGAGCCAGTTCAAACGACTTTGCGAGCTAGATTTTGCTCGAGGGTTGGGATTTGCTTGCCCTGCTTTAACTCGTTCCGCTACAAACATCAGATACAGCTAGTAATGTATATAGACATACACCTCTGTTTTAAGCGGCTTCCTCAATCCAGACAAGGAAATCAATGGACGTCATTTTATAAAATCTTGTCCATGTCCCTTTCCGTTTGCTTGTGAGTAAACATTTTTTCTAGTGTCTCTATTTCTTGCCATCTGAATGTTGCTTTACTCTGTGGTTGCCACTTTTTTTGTTTGTTTACCACTTATATATACCCATGTTTTCTTAGTTTGTGATGTGATTGTTGATTAGATAAGCCAGTCTGCGTCTGCTTGGTTGAGTGATAATTAACACAGGTCATCTGCAAAACCCAGACCTTCAATTGCTTATCAAATGTCCAACGGAGTACACAGAGTGTCAAATTACTCTCGTGCGGGCCCAGGGTTAGCATATAACCAAGATCCTAAAAGTACCTTCTCGTGGTTCACCCTGGAAACAGAAATATATCGGTTAGTTTAGTACTGTGTTTCTGGTCAAGACCTTTAGGGATCGTGTCCGTAAATGTGGGCGCTGCAGATGGAATGAGAATTTACTGCTATCTTGCCTCGACATGTCCAAAAACAGATCTAATATAAATAACCCAAATATCGGAAGATGGCCGACAAAAAGGAAGTGCCGCAGTAACCATACAAATATATTCGTTATGGTTTTTTGTTCTTAACTGTTTTTGTTGTCTTGATAAGGTCCCAATTGGTCCGACACGTTGACAATTGTATTTGTTCTTTTTTATTGTTATTTTATATATTTTATTATTTTATATTGATAGTTTTCTAGTAACCTATTTACTTTATTTGCATTTACTAAAAACATATCTATGTTTTATCTTGTACTGTCCTTGGTAACTAACGTTGATTTTCTACTTTCATATCAGATTTTCATGCTCCCGGTTCATATCCTTGTTTTTACTTGCACCAAAGAGTTAATACACACGCTGGAAAATTTACACGCTAAGGAAGCCACCCGAATCCAATGCATCCTGGAAACGCATTCGTTAGGCCTATATAATGAAAATAAATGGCAGCGCAACAAATTTCGCTCTCTTCTGTCTAAAATTATAAGAAAATTCACTCTGGAGATTTGAGGGCAATAGATATGGGATTTTATAGAAGATAGAGGGGGTCGGCCTACATAATCTTTACGACAGGTAGCGATAATCTTTCATATCAACGGTTCTTAATTGTTTCCCCACAGCCCCCTTTTGAAACGATTTTTTGTGTAGCCCACTGGTCCTAAAATAATGCTTGCTGACATCCATTCATATTATAATAAGTATTACTAAACACTGACCAGTTTCCTCCCTTTATTACAATAAGTATTACTAAACACTGACCAGTTTCCTCCCTTTATTACAATAAGTATTACTAAACACTGAATAGTTTCCTTCCTTTATTACAATAAGTATTACTAAACACTGTGCAGTTCCTTCATTTACTACAATAAGTATTACTAAACACTGAACAGTTCCTTCATTTATTACAATATTCCTGTGGTCCAAGCCATAGACAGGTATGTGGCCCTTCATTTCACACATTTTATTTTCCCCTATGCCCTCCCCCGAGAGCCATATTGGCATCGTTGAGAACCAGTTGTATATAAACTTCGCGAGAGGGGACAACATTACAAGATCGTTTGAGAAGTACTGTTGTAAATTGGTTGTAAAAATATCATCATTAATTTTGGCATTGCAAACTGATTGCAACAAACCTCCAACATCATCACTCTCTTTCCTTGGTAGTGTACTCTGCTAGACAGTGCCCTGACCATCTTGTGATGACCCCCCCCTCCTACACACATGTATCTCTGGCTACCTCTTGCTTCTAAAATGTCAAAGTGGCACGAAAATGCCGTGCTGAAGTCAAGTGAGTCGGGAAAAAACGGTGCAGATATTTTATACCTTTAACAAACATATTATTTTCTCCATTGTACATTCATCTGTCGGGCAGAAATTTGAGAATGAAATCCGACAAAAGGAATGTTCTAGTAAATTATCTAATAAATATGCTTGTCAGAAAATGTATCTTCCATACATTTTGTATCCATCAAAATCATAAATCGAGAGGGTAGATTCGATATTTGTCCTGTGACATGGGGGTAAAGAACTCAACGAAAAATAAAAAACAAAAATACAAGAAATGGACAACAAGAACAACGCATGAAGTTTACTTACCATACAAGACAGCAAAGAATAACAGCAAGGAAATCATTAAAAATGCAGAAATTAAGTCATGGCAAGAATATGGAGAAATGCTTAACTAGGATAGACAAAACGCACCAAAGATTTTCTACAAATAAAGTACAAAACATGAGAAGTAAAAAAGATACGAGCCAACATAAATATTCAATGAAGAACAAGGCAACATACTAAATAGGCCCTATGACATCATGGAAAGATTGACAAATTACTTAAATCAACTGTTAAACATAAAGAAGGAAAGGTACAACAATAAATACATTGAAAGAAGAACAGAAACCATACATCCTGAAATCCTAAATTCAAGATGCAGTTAAACATGCACCAAATAACAAAGCATCAGGAATAGACTGCATGCCTATAAAACTAATAAAATGCTAACAGAGACAGATATAGAGTGGTTACACAGACTGCTCAATGTGATATGGCAGACACAAAAGAAATCACAGGAGTGATTGTTCCCATCTGGAAGAAAAAAGGCAGTAAGAGGAACTTGACTAATTATAGAGGCATATGACACTTAAGCCACAGAGGAAAAATCTTTAGCAAGATACTATAGAAGAGGATGCGAGAATATATAAAATAACGAATTAGCAACACGCAAATAGACTTTCGGAAAATTAAAATGCTGTACAGATGCAATCTTTTCCTTCAAACAACTTTCAGAAAGAGCGACAGAATATAACCAAGACTTATATTTGGCTTCCGTGGACCAAATGAAAGCTTTTGACAGAGTAGATAGAGCAAAATTATGGATAAGACTACAGATATATGGAGTTTTCTAACATCTGATAACCCTATGCCAGAGCATATACGCCAATAGTCCAATGCGCAGTAAGAACAAGCCCAGGTACATCCGATAATTTCCAAATTCATTCGGGAGTGAGACGGATGTGTACTATTTCCACTATTGTTCATAACATACATAGATCATATCTGCAAAGTAGCAAAGACAACGGAAGAAAACAATTTAAAGGATAACTTAAACGAATGTCTTTGTGCACACGACCACAGCACTAGTAGCATCATCAGAAGAGCAACTACAAAGACACATATACCGATTACATCAAACATGCCAAACCTTTAACATGAGGATAAATATAGAAAAGACAGAACCAATGAAGATAGAAAGAACAGATAGAAACACCTATATATATATATATATATATATATTATATATATATATATATACTGGAAACAAGAGATTTAACCAGGTGACAGAATTAATACACCTATAAATTAATATAACAGATGGCAAAATCAGCAAAGAAATATGCCCTACACAAAATATGTAGTAAAGCATACCAAGCCCTAGAGCAAATGACACCAATCTTCAGAAACACAAATGTAGATTTAAACACAAAAATAATACAATTCAAAACGATTATTATGCCAACGTTGTGCTACCAAAGCCAAACATGGACAAAGACAGCACAAGACAAACGTAGACTTGTGACAGCTGAAATGGCATGCTTAACCTGAATCCTGGGAATATCGCTAAGATACAGATTGAGGAATGATGACAGGCAAAGAACAGGCATCACCTCAATTTTGGAATATATTAAGAGACAACAGATCAAAAGTTGTGTACACACCAGCAGACAACCATCAAGCAGTATACCACAGCAAGCTATGCTACACAGATACAGTGAAGGCAGACCTAGAGACCGACCACGAAAGCGATGGACCACCGAAATAAAGGAGGTGACAAATTCCACAATATACTCAGCACACACGAGGGCCATATTCAGAAAACTCTTCTATTCCTGACGCTAAAAGACAACAAAGGATTTGGCGAAGAGATAGATAAACATGGGGTGGAATTATTCATATAAATTAATCAATTATTGATTGACGATATGTCTCTTATGAATGACATATGTCAATGGATGCTCATACTTTCATATTTTTTTTTTCCTTCATCATAACATATATCACTGTTTCATTCTGACTTTCTAAAACAAATCGTAGGCTAAAGCGTTTAAGAAACAAGTAGTGTTTCCTACATGAATTTACTAGTATATTGAGCGTTTAATAATAACGTTATCTATCTATTGTTTTTTCACTGCTGTTACTGTAAGACTTCACATAGTTAAGTGACGGTATGTTGGTTTTCTAGCTTATAGCACGTTGGTCGCCTGATATTCAGTAATATTGTGACGTCTCAGAATGTTGTTTACTCCTTCAATCCACCGTTCTTTTTTGTCTTCCTCTGTGTCTTGCTGTTTCCATTTTCGTGTTGTGTGATCTTGTCGCTGCCAATACGGATTCAATATATTTGACCACAGATGTTGTTCCAACAGTTCTTGTTTGTTTGTTTGTTTTTCGTTCGCTCCATTGTAACCATCACGGATATCCGTGCGATTTCGCCGGGGAGCGTGATTACGTTGTGCCACCGTTATGCGCCTTGTAGGCCTAGCACATCCGATTTCGGCATGCCTTGACAATTCGGGTGGGCTACCCTTAGCCTGTGACAGCCTCTACATCTGTCTCCAGGCACGCGTAGTGGAGACTCTTCGCCCAGACTATTTTCTTGCTCTTAATCTGACTCAAACGAAGTGTTCCACTGTCTATGAACTTGTCTCGTGTAATTGGACGTGCTGTGCCTGTGCCCATTGGGTACTGAACCGTTCTCATCCGTGAGCCTGGTTCCTTAAGGGGAAGAACTCAACAGAGGAGTTGGACCCTGGTTCTTTCGCCCTCTTAGCCGAGGTGTCATTCACCGACATCGTGTACCCCTTGTCCAAGTTCGAGTCTCACACCACGCGTTTGAGAGCAAGGCGTTCTCGAGCTGAGCGTCCTTGTCCCAATAGCGCCTGAGCCCATCAGGTACTGAACCCTTTCTCTCTTTCAAGTGTATTTCCGGTGTAGGAAAACCTGACAGTAGAGTTGGGCCAGGGCTAAATCGTTGTCCCTTTTGTGCCTGAGCGAATCGAGTACGGAACCCTTTCTCTCTGCAAGTTACTTCCGGTATAGGAAACCTTGACAGTAGAGTTGGGCCAGGACTGCCATCGTTGTCCCTTTCTTGCCTACACCCATCGGGTACAGAACCCTTTCTCTTTGCAAGCATATTTCCGGTTTAGGAAGGCTCGACATTAGAGTTGGGTCTTTTGCTTTACCAAACGCCGATGGATTGGTCTGGGTCTCTGCCTGTTAGGAACTCTGGTAACCAGAAGCCCGTCTCGAGCTGACGGAGCTTGTAGTTCCCTTTCCTAGGGACTTTTCACTTTCTATTTGCAGTTCGCGCTGCCCTCTAGCGCTGTTCTGCCCTTTCATTGTTTCATTGTACTCTGTATGAAACATATTTGTCTCTTGCCATGCATTTACCTTTACGTGCATTTTACATTGGCCGCCCCTCCAATGTTCGGACTGGACTGACTAGCTTCACTGTATGTCGACAGTGTCGCTATATGTGGTGATGCTGGTGGTGTCGGAGATATTGTCTGTCTCTTGTGCAGGCAAATCTCTTTCCATCTGCTACCTTCCACATTCTCGGACACGATCCCCAAAAGATTTGGCCAGAATCAGCACGAGATGCTGTATTTCTGTTTCCAGGGTGCACCACGTGGAGGTACATTTGGGATCTTGGTTATCTGCTAACCCTGGGTCCGCCTAGAGCAATGCGTTCCCTTTGCACCCCAACAGTTCTTGTAATCTCTTTATTCCTCACACGATCTGTTCTTGTCCTGTTTGCTGCTTTTCTTAGTCATCTCATCTCACACGAAGTAAACTTTATCTCTTATCCCTTAGTGTCAATGTCTGACATTTAATAAGGTTATTGTATCTTCAAAACAAATCATAGGCTAAAGCGTTTAATAATAACGTTATTGTATCTTCAAAATAAATCCTACGCTAAAGCGTTTAATAATAACGTTATTGTATCTTCAAAACAAATCCTACGCTAAAGCGTTTAATAATAACGTTATTGTATCTTCAAAACAAATCCTACGCTAAAGCGTTTAATAATAACGGTTATTGTATCTTCAAAACAAATCCTACGCTAAAGCGTTTAATAATAAGGTTATTGTATCTTCAAAACAAATCCTACGCTAAAGCGTTTAATAATAACGTTATTGTATCGTCCGTGATTGGTTGGGATCAGAAACGACAAAACCAAAGATTAGTTCATGGTTTGCCTATCAGTAAGGGAAAGAACAACGATTAGTATGTGAATAATGATTTGTTCAGTGATTTGCCGGAATAAAAAAAAAAAAGAGAACAAGGATTAGTCCATGATTTGCTGGAATCAAAATTGGGGAAGAACAAGGATGAGTCCATGTTTGCTGGAATCAGAAAGGGGTAGAACATCGATTAGTAACATCCTGTCCTGCAATATATGTCGTAAAAGACAGCTGCGAAGATATTGGGTTGGATTAAACGTTTCATCTCTTGAATAGTCAAGGTGACCAAGAAGCCATACTGAAGTTGGATGTATCAGGCTGAACATCGTAGCTTAGCAGTAAACCATGCAAATAACGCACTCTTTTCTCCAGACTGCATCCTAAGAAAACTGAACCAATCTTCTGCTGTGGTCTGTTTCCTACGCTCAAAATGGTTTTCTCCACAAATTCAGTCGCCAGCTGGAGGTAGTCCAGTTTTGGGTAGATGAGTGATTGTTTCGATGTTGGACTGGTGAATGAGTTAGTGAGTGGGTGATGACAAGATAAACAAAAATAGGTAGATGTGTTACCAAGATAAAACATAACACAACCTAACAACGAGATACAGGGACAGAGACGACGTTTCGACTATTAAGCCTTCATCAGGACAACGAAAGACAACGATACAACGAATCTTACCTGGAAACAAACGTGGTTGATAGGGAGGAAAGAGGAGGAGAGATAGTGAATGGATAGTAGAGGAAGTAAATAAGGAGCGGCATATTGGGGAGGAAGAGAGTATGGGGAGAAGAAGTGAGGAGAGAAAGTGCACGGAAGGAGGTGAGGAGCGAAAATGGATAAGGTGTGGTAGTAAGTAAAATAGATAAGGTTACATTAAGATACTTACCTCAAAAGTGGCAAAACGCAATGAGTATAACGAATAGATAGCAGAGGAAGCAGAGATGGAGCAGCCTAGCAGGGAGGAGGAGGGTATGGGAAGAAGTGAGGAGGGGAAAGTGCACAGAATGAGATGAGGAGTGAAAATAGTTAAGGTGTATAGCAAGTAAACTAAGATAAATGAGGATAAATTCAGATAATTACCTGAAATGGCAACAGGCAATGAGTATTAGCATACAGTCGTCATGGAAACGCAAAAGAGGATGGTAGGAGAGATCAGATGAGGGAGAGAGAGATGGAGATGAAGAATAAAGAAGAGAAAAAAGGGAGAAAAGAAAGAAACGACCGAGCAGATATAGGCAGTGGAGAGAGACTATAAGTAGGAGTAGATAATAGTGGGAAGAAAATACAGTGATAATACAATGATGTATGTAAGTGAGAGTAAAATATAAAATATAGGTGATAATATATAAAAAAGAACTTATCTGAAACGTTGAGAACTGGCTAGCTTGAAACCAACAGTCACACTGGTGGGTCAGGGTCAATGGACAATGAAAGCTAGTAAGGCAAGTAGCATCAATAAAATACCAACATGCCAGATTGTCACACCACAGGAAGCAAGAGGACTCCAGAGATGGCAGCAGGGAAGATTGATCGATAAGTATAACGGTCCAGTATTATGACGAGAGACCGACTGAAATAATAGGCAGGGCCGTAGAGAGAAACCCGAGGCGGGTAAAAGTTAAAGCCGTGACTCCCACAAATAGTCAGAGGAGAAGAACAAGAAAAGAGAGAAGAAGAAGAGAAAAAAAGAGAAAGAAAAAAAGGGAGAAAAAAAAGAAAAAAGAAAAAAGAAGAAGAAGAAAGAAGAAAGAAGAAAGAAGAAGAAGAAAACGGTGGATGGACGTGGGCCCCGAGCCGGAAATACGCCACGCAGGACGGGATGTGGAAGTAGGAAGGAGCCCACCAGACACAGCAAGGTGGGGTGGGGGACTAACACGGGGAGGCGCGTCGTGCAAAGGTATCAGGCTGATAAAGAAAGAAGGTGCAGAAGAGAAGGGTACCAGAGTAGGAGAGAAAAGGGGAAAGTAGGCAATGTCAGATGGAGGCAGACCCAGAACTACAGCCAAAGCATGTGAGGTGGTGGGGGGTCGTATGTGACCAAGTAAGGTCATCAGTCCATAATGTCGTTGTAATTGGAGGTCGGTGTAACAGAGGTTCCGATAAAATAGATATTGTGGAAGATGGACCAAGGTCACAACCGCAACGACAAGTACCTTTTAGGCCCCGTGTTCGGAAGTGAGACCCGTCGCATCAACCGAATATGATAAGAGGATGGACTAGCCGCACGTCACAATCCCTATGTGGGTATTGCCCGCACTGTACACTAGCCCATCTATGGGAACAACGATCAACGGACAGAACCTCGAGCCACCGATACACGATCCCTTAGTCCAGGCCATGTACCGTGGTGAGAAACATGTCAGATGAAACGATGTTCGTAGTTGAGTGAGACCAACCGTACATTGCAACCCACTGGAGGTGTTGCCCGTACCGCACGCTGGCTCCATAACTATACATAGGGGACCCCTGTATCCGAGCCATCCAAGTCGTGTGGAAGAAAAAAAATAAAAATAAATAAATAAAAAATAAATAAATAATAAATAAATATATATGTATATTCTAAATAAATAAATATACAAATATATGTAGTCGGTGTAAAGGTCTCCCAGCCTCGGCATGCTAAGTAGCTGTAAGGGTAGCCGACCCAACAAGACCAAAGAAGGACAACCAGAGAGCGGCAAAAGGCCAAAAGTAATAAGATGATAGGTACGTGGTGGCGCCCACGGGCCACAGAGAATGGCACAGAAGAAACAGAGGACACAGCCTCAAGTAGTGGGAATGGAGAAAGTAGACAGAGTAGGACGAAGAATCGAACGGGGAAGAGAGAATGAAGCCTGGGTAAAACAACCCGTAGAAAGAGAGTGGAGTAGGATAGGCAAGAGATACACGATGAGGCATAGAATCGACGCGCAAAGCCGCACTAGGCCCACCCCGGATGAAATCCTGCCGGTCCCAGTCCCAAGGCGTAACAACCCACCAACACATCAATAGCAACGTGGCGGGTCACCGTAGCCCCAACCCCTGGGTGGGGGCCCAAGCCGATCCACCACAATGGAGAGGAACAGTAGCAATGAGAGGAGTAAGACAAAATGAGGATAGGGGGATGGCAGAAGGAAGGAATGTAGGAGCAGCAGGGAGGCATAGCAAGGGAGACACACACACACAAAAAATGGGGGGGGGGGAGGGAGGTATAGAGATTATTGAAAGTATAGCTGGTCATTGATGCCATGGGGCTTGAGAGTGCCAAGATTAAGAATGAGGCGGTTTTCTAATGAGAAACGTTGCCGGTCACCTGAGTGGCAAGAGACTAAGCCAGTGACCTGAATGTCCAGCACACCACGGTGAGAATTGGTGTTGAAGTGGAGAGCCACCGGGGAAGATCCATAGTTACGGATGTCCCGTAAGTGTTCGGCAAACCTAGTGGCTAAGAATCTGCCCGTTTCACCAATGTACATCAGGTTGCAGCGTTTGCAAGTGATAACGTACACGACGTTACGAGAGACACAAGAAAAAGTGATGAGGTGTTTCTTAACTGGAAATAAATTATATCGGAATCTAGTCTACCCAGATTTGATGAATGTAAGGGTATGCATATAGTTCTACTGTTGGAACATTAGTGTCTACCCAGATTTGATGAATGTAAGGGTATGCATATAGTTCTACTGTTGGAACATTAGTGTCTACCCAGATTTGATGAATGTAAGGGTATGCATATAGTTCTACTGTTGGAACATTAGTGTCTACCCAGATTTGATGAATGTAAGGGTATGCATATAGTTCTACTGTTGGAACATTAGTGTCTACCCAGATTTGATGAATGTAAGGGTATGCATATAGCTCTACTCTTAGAACATTTAGTCTACGCACTATTCTTGTATTCACGGCAAATCTACTATCAAATACCCACCAGGAGAAAATTACGGGGAAATCATATTCAAGAACAACTTCAAACACATCTATTTGCTTGACTATACCTTCATTTTTCGACTTGAGCAATTGTTAGCATTGAATTATATTGCTATAGCCCAAGGGTGGAGAGAATTTAGCCTTCTGGTCTAATCAGAGTAATTGTTCTGGTCCTAAAAGTGCGGCATGCACTTCTCCCTTCAAACAATCAGTTCAGATTCATTTACTTCAAGCGATTACAAATAACAATTTTGACCACCAAACACACAAGAAAGGCTCTGCCGACCACAAAAAAACATATACTGTAGACTAACGTAAATTGGCATTAAATATATATATATATATAATATATATATATATATATATATATATATATATATATATAATATATATATATATATATATATATATACATAATAAGTTTATTATATCTTTGCTTCGTTCGTAATATGAATTGTTCTAAAACAAACCTGGGAAATATCAATTTATGTTACTTTCTTTTTTGGTGAAATCTCGGGAACATAATTATTCAAATAGGACTAATTAACTTTGGGTTTTTTTGTGCTTGAATAAAATGCCGGGCCAATTACAAGCAACAAATCATTTCTGGTCGTCCATTGAATCGAAACATGTTCTGGAACTATCAACACAAGTTGGCACATGCAATGGACCGTTTCGTGCAGTTTGATACGGCCGTTAAACGTGTATGGACAATACTAGTTAGGACGAGGGAGGGGTAGGATGGGTGGAGGGTGGGTGGAGTTGAATTACAAAGAAAATGAAGATTCTCAAACATTATTTTGAAAATTATTTTTTCTGCGTTAGCTCTCAAACATCTGGTGGTTAGAGTGTGTAGTACTTGCTCAAACATGTGGTGGTTAGAGTGTGTGGTACTTGCTCAAATATGTAGTGGTTAGAGTGTGTGGTACGTGCTCAAACATGTGGTTGTTAGAGTGTGTGGTACTTGCTCAAACCTGTGTTGGTTAAAGTGTGTGGTACTTGCTCAAACATGTGTTGGTTAGAGTGTGTGGTACTTGCTCAAACATGTGGTGGTTAGAGTGTGTAGTGAACGTAATGAGATGTGGAATGTTTACAACTTTGTTTTCTAAGTCTTTCGGCTTAACACATCCAACTTCAGTATTGTTTTCATGTCACTTTGACCTATGCATGGACAGATAACATCAACCCAAATCTCTTTATCTTACGACATGCTTTGCAGGTCATAACGTTGTTATTATTTGATGCCCATACATGCGTTATAATTTTAACTGCAGCTGTTCTTACTGCAGATGATATAGCTGCTGCTATTGAATATCCTGATAACTTCACTATGAAATGAATGTACTGATAAGTTCACTATAAACTGACTGCAATGATAAACTCAATATAAACTGATACGTTCAATATTAACTGTTAAGTTCAATATAAACTGACTAATGATAAATTCACTGCAAACTGACTGCAATAGTCATGTTTAAATAATCGTTTTAACTGTGAGCAAGTTGCGTTTGACGTCCCTTTTCTGACGAAAGCAAGGGTCCTCTTTAGCTGAGTAACTTATAACATACATTCGAAATGTTTTGTCTCAAAGACCGGATTGTGAGGGTACAACATGTAGCTATGGACACTAAAGTGAGGATGTGTCTGTTATGTCTGGCTATCGACAGTAAAGTGAGGGTGTTGTTGTTATGTATGGCTGTCGACAGTAAAAGTCTATCAGCAGAATTAAATCAAGTCTAAATACGTCATTCTTCTTCTTCTGCGTTCGTTCTCAAACTCCTGCTGATTAGTAGGATGTAGTCCGGAGAACGGAATGCGTCGTGTCATGTTTACATCATTTCTGCGATATCTGCGCCTTTCGGTCTGACACATCCGACTTCAGCATGGCTTTGGGTTACTTAGCCTACATTGGATGGGACGGCCAACTCCATCCCATAACTTCCTTATTCGCCTTTTACGACATGCCTGGAAGGTAAACAGTGTTGCTATTCTTGGCTCCCCTTTCGGGCCCCGGCAACACACGGGCGTAAATACGTCATGATTTCGATTCTTTGCATGATTTTCGTTGGTCGGTGTTGGCAGGTAAGACAAAGTATATACATAGTGACCAACGAAAAGCACGGAATTCTTGGAAATCATGACGTATGAAGGTTTATTTTGATTCTGCTCATAGCCCTTTACTATAGATTGCATCGGTTTATGGATACATTATTAGTTCTCGAAGGGAGACAGTCCAGTGCGATAGATCCCAGGATCATTAAGTTCTCCTAGAAGCACATCACACAAATCTGAACCAACTAGTTCATCTTTTTTTGGGGTCAGATTTATTGACTGATTCACAGTGATGGCAGACCTAACTTTCTCCACCGACTAGATGTTTGCTAGAGAAGAAAGGCCATGGTTGCCACATGGAGACTTACTACATTTATGTATACTAAAGAAGCAAGGTCATGGTTGCCACATTGCAGACACACTACACTTATGTATGCTAGGATATGTACTTGTGTAATGCTACTTATGCTAAATATCACGCCTTAATATAATTTATCTTGCAAGAATCATTATATTTGGTTATGTGGCTGATAAATACTGAACTCCTTTCACGATAACTTCTTTTAATTTCAGTCACAGAAAGCAATGACATCCTACAAAATAATATTTATAACACCAAAA
This sequence comes from Meghimatium bilineatum, assembly GCA_034231615.1. NCBI lineage: Eukaryota > Metazoa > Mollusca > Gastropoda > Stylommatophora > Philomycidae > Meghimatium > Meghimatium bilineatum. The sequence goes on from CM067304.1 coordinate 54,573,740, forward strand.
TCAATTTCAGCCTACTAAATACCATTTTTAACATCACAAAGTAATTTCAGCCTACAAAATACCATTTCTAACATCACAAAGTAATTTCAGTCTGCTAAATACCATTTCTAACATAATAAAGCAATTTTAGCCTACTAAATATCATTTCTAACATAATAAATAAATTGAATAAAATAATAAACTTGTAACCTGTCAGGGTCGTAGGAGAGCCACATTGCATGCTTCAGCACACGGATTCCACCAGCGATTTCTATCTTCAGCGATGTGGAAGAGTGAGGAAAAGTCATGCCCTGTCCATTCCTTGATGTTGTCTGTCCATGTCTTTATTTGCCCTGCTGTGCGTCACCCCCTTTCGATATGTATGCATACATGTCCAAACCATGCTAGTTTTCGTCGTTTCACTATTGAAAGCAATGATTCTTGTACACCTGCACACATCTATATTTTATTTCTTACGTGCAAATTTATCTTATGTTCACTATAGGAAGTTCGTAGAATTCGTATGTAACATTTGTACTCGAAAGCCTGTAATCGTCTCAGCATGTGCGCAGTGAGTGTCCGACTCTCACAACCATAAAGCACAATAGAAAGCATCAACGATTTATGCAGTTTGACTTTCACTCCAACACTGATGATACTTTTCCTAATCACCGTTAGACTTCCCATACACGCTAAAGTCATCTTCAGCCTTATTTTTAATTCTGCTTTACATTTTCCATCGCTGCATATTCTGGATCCGAGGTATTTGAAGGCATTCATCACCTAAAGCGTATGTCTGTTCATCATGATATTGGTCTGTTCTTCTTCGTCTCTGCTTTAACCAAGATCTTGCTCTTTTCTGTGTTGATTTTCATTGCGTGCTGGCTCGTAAATTGTTCTAACTTTGCTGTTAGCTCTTGTAATTATTGATCTAACCCAGCTACAAGATCAATATCATTAGCGAAATGCAATTTGCAAATAGGGCGACTTCCAATGGATATAGACGTATTGTAGTCCTGTAGTGTCTCCTATATCATGTGCTCTAGGTATATGTTGAAATGTACTGGAGACATTATGCATCCTTGCCGAACTCCCACATTCATTTTAAAGAACTCTCCAATTGTATTGTTTGATAAGACAGCACTATTTACACTGTGTTTTAAAAATCAATTTACAATACTTTACATATAGTGTCAAAGTGACTAGAAGTCATGCTGAAATCGGTTATGTCAGGCCGACAGGTGCAGATATCGCAACAATGCTGTATACCATGACACATAGTATTCCATTATCCGGGCTACATCCTGCTATTCTCTAGAAGTTTGAGAACTAACGCAGAAGAAGAATAAGAACTGTTATTTTTATCATCTTGGAATCCAAATAATGTTTCCTAAGAACGATGCTAGAGCATATATAGTACTTTTACATCAGACTGGAGAGCAAAAAAAATTCACTTGAAGGGCCGAATTTGACCCGTTGCGGCATTTTGCCCACTTCTGGTCTAAATGCTGGACATATAAAATAGCACAGAAATTCGCCTTCTGTAAATTAAAGGTTAGCTGTCAGTAAATAGATACAGTAATTTCTGGTTTTCATAGTTCTTTTCCACTGAATGTATTATTTGGCATACATTTTGCTTCCGCCTAACCTTTCTAATGATTCTATAAATCCGACGACGACATTCTTTCAGCGTCCTCGAGTCCGGATTGAGTTTCTTTCATGACAGTGCGGATCAACGATCTTTTTCCTTAGAACTTTGAAGTTCTTTCGAAGTTTCAGTCGTTTGAAGTGGGAATCGGGGCATTAGCTAATAACCTTAGATTAAATATGATTTTGGTAAAGGGGTATATTTTTACTTAACAACACACATTTAAGGGGAAACCTACACAATTCCATCCGGCCCTATTATATACATTTGTGTATCAACTTGTATTGTAGGGAAGTTACATATGTCAATGGACATAATACGACATGTCCACCAAGCGTTGATAAGGTACTTGATCTCTCTTCTATAAGACTTGTTGTGTTTGAAGTCTCTAGTGCCAGAATCAAACGAAAGGTGGAGGCGAGCAATTTTGTTTTCAGCTAGTAACATTGATTGTATTTGTCAAATGATCGAATAATTTTCTCTGTATCACTGATTAGAATCACATGTTACAGATTGGCTCAGATAGCTACTCTGAACTTATTTTCCGAGATTTTCGTCCGTGTTAATTTAAGTCAGAATAGCGAGACAGAAAAAAAATCGCTTAACCTGTCAAAGTGGCCAGCTTGCCTATTTCTATTCAACCAAATATGTTTTATATAAACCGTAAAAACTCAAGCTTGGCAGCCGTTATCGCTTCCGGGTTACACTCGTGCCAGTTTATAAGTGTTCGTCCTCCTTTAATTTTACTACCAGTAACATACACACTTCCTTGCCTCATTTCTTGTCTAATGTTGATATATCTTAAACGCGCTGTAAGCTTGACAACTGGTACGTCAAATATCTACATTATCTCCCTTTGCACTGTGACCCCTGTCGACATTCATATTTAACATCAGAGGCCATCTTGGTTCATGTGACTTTAATGTCAAACAAATCTAATCATGTACTATATTTTGCCATCTCGTGTTCGGTAGCAAGAATCCGTACTAGACATACAATCGGTACATTAACTAAGAACTGTAAAAGTAATGTTAACCCATAGTGTTTAGTAATGACGTAGGGGTGTGAGATGTTAGCGATCTCATATTTCAGTGGTCCTGCTATATGAGGGCGGTAGCCATCTCCTCTTCCTCGCAGTCTTTACTTCCCGAATTAATCCGGTACCAATTTAAGGCTAGGTCGACCTGGGAGCCGTTGCGATCTGAAAAATGTTCCGCCTCAACTGGAGAAAGAACCCAGGACCACTCATATGCGAAACAGTGCAAAGAATTGTGCTAGACGTACAATCGGTACGGTAAATTAGCTAAGAACAATAGATTAAAAATGATTTTGGTACAGGATGAGGGTTTTTATCTAAAAAGGTATATAAAACAAACAATCAAGAAGAACCCAACCCCCATCATTCACATCCGATTCCCTTATATACTGTTTTGTATTAACTTGAGCTGTGCGACAATTACATATTTCAATGGACATTATACGGCATGTGGACCACATCATGACATCTACATATTTCAATGGACATAATACGGCATGTGGACCAAATCTTGACATTTACATATTTCAATGGACATAATACGGCACGTGGACCAAATCTTGACATTTACATATTTCAATGGACATAATACGGCACGTGGACCAAATCTTGACATTTACATATTTCAATGGACATAATACGGCATGTGGACCAAATGCAGACCGACAAGCTGATTTAAAATTACTAAACGCACTGATCCCTGAGTTGATAACAAATTTATATTTTATCAATAGAATATACAAATTTTGTTGGTGTCATTCCATGCGAAAAGTGTAAATAGAGTCCTCCTACCTAAGAAGATTGCCTACCTATGGTTTAAGTATCTTGCAGTCCATATTTTTGTATATGTTGAAAATCTAAGTAAAAAAAATAACGATCCTCTGGAAATTATGAGTATGGGAAAAAATATATGATAAAAGAAAATATAAAATATGATATAAAAGAAAAGAAAAAAAAGATCAAACAAAACCGCCGTGTGTTCTGTGGGCGTGAAGGGGAACAAAGAATAGCAACACTGTTACCTGCCATGCATGTTATATGATGCTATTAAGAATGTTTTGAGGTGAAATTGGCTGTCCGTCTCAAAGAGAGAAGGTGACCCAGAAGTCACGGTGAAGTCGAATGTCACGTCGAAAGACACAGTTATCGCAGCAAAGCTGTAAAGCATGACACAATGCACTCAGCTGTTTGGACTGCAGTCTTATAATCTGCAAGAATTTGAGAACAAACGTAGAAGTAGAATCAGAAATACAATATTTTGAACAAAATGTGACACATTGTTGTGTGACTCAAGGTAAAGTTGAGTGACATCGAGAAATAAATCGTGGAAGAGGGTAAAGAAGTTATGCTAATCACTCAAGACATGCATAATAACACACAAATCAACAATTCGACCAAAAGCAGAAAATGGGCAGTAATAATTATAGAAGGTCACATGGTTATGTGTGCTGTAGATTGACCGGAAGAGTTGTAACTAGGTCAGAGGTGAAACGACACAAGACAATGAATATACAACAAATATTACATACATGTGACACAAACAGAAAAATGATGGAACAACTAGAATTATCCATGCGACAGGCGCTCATTGACACTGTAGGGTTTAAGAGTGACGTATTGGTTAAGTATCGATATAGAAAGTTGGATGTTGGATCTCTGTTCAATATATATATATATATATATATATATATTAGGGGTGTACCGGATTTCGGCTCCGGCTCCGGTAAATCCGGAATCCGACCATTTTTTACAAATTTCGCCGGATTTAGGCCGGATTTGTGTTGCCTAGTCACGTGAATTTTGCTGTAGATGTTTCATGAGGCCAAGCCGAATTTTAGGCAATAGCAAAGTAGCACTTTCTGGTTTACTATTTCTCGCTGATGTAAATAAGAATTTTAAGAAACAAACACTAATTCTGAATTTTAATGGTGCATTACTCCATGAGTTTGCGGGACTTGAATATTTCGAATTTTCGTAAATTTCTGTGGTCTTGCCGATAAAATAAAATGGCATCAAAATCAAAGTCATACAGCGCCGTTTGGGATTACTTCAAGGTTAAAGACGATGATTCAGCGGAGGTAATATATAAGTTGTGTGACAAACAGTTATCGTGTGGACGATCAGATCGTCCTAAAGACTTCTCAACATCATCATTTTAGACCCATTTGCGATCGATGCACAGAAAAAGCTATGACAAAATGATGGAAAAGAAAGCATCACCGGAGGCCAGTGTATTGGCGTGGCGACCACATCTATGATGAATCCGTGTTTGCACAAAGCAAGCAGCAGTACCCAGCAGTCAATTGTGCAGGCATGGGACATGGCCAAACTTTGGGGCATCAACTGCAGCTGTGTGCTAGTGATGGTCTTTTGAGTCTAAAGTATGTTGCTGACATCATCAGTACTGGAAGAAAATTGGTAGGACATTTCAAACACTCTTCGTCAGCAACTAATCGTTTGCATGAACTTCAAAATGAATTAAACCAACAACAACATCAGCTTATCCAGGACGTGACAACACGATGGAACTCAACGTTCTATATGCTACGACGTCTGTTAGAACAACGGCGCAGCATCAGCCTGTACTGTGTTGAAATTGATTCGGTAACTGGGCTAACGACACAGCAGTGGGCAGTAACAGAGAATGTGGTAGCTACGTTGGCACCATTTGAAGAACACACACGTGAAATAAGTGCAGCTCAGGCATCAATATCAGTTGTGATCCCATTAGTGAAAACACTCATGGCTTTCCTCCAGAAAGAAGGTAGTGATACTGGGATCAAAACTATGAAAGCAGCCCTGCTTGAAGCTGTTAGCAGCAGATTTGCGGACATTGAATCTAACAGTATTTACACCTGTGCCACACTACTGGATCGTCGATTCAAGCTGTGCTTCTTCTCCGAACGCGGAAGAAGTAATGCACGAGCCCATCTGATGTTAGCTGCTAACTCCATTATTAATTCAGCAAACACAGTCAGTGCACAGGATCCATCAGCTAATAGTAGTAGTACTAGTGTTTTGACTTCTGTGAGCACTGCCACACAGTACGAGTCCAGCCTAAAGAGCTGTTTTGACACAATTGTCGAGAAAAATCCCACTGCAGATCGTTCTGCAAGTGCCGAAGGCAACAGCATTAACACTGAGATGACACAGTACCTGTCAGATCCAGTTTTATAGTGGCATGCCAATAAGCAAAGATTTCCAAGTATGGCTAGACTGACGCAGGCATTTCTTGCACCACCACCTACAAGTGTGACATTGGAAAGGCTGTTCAGTACTGCAGGAGACATTATCACTGACCACCGTAGTAGCATTGTACCACAAAATGCGGAAACGTTGATTTTCCTGAAATACAACTCGTCTCTTCTTGACTCTGAGAGTTCATCTTCACAGCCATAATGAAGACTGACTGACTGAAATAGTGAAATTACTGAATGAATGTATTTCAATAAATTCAATCTGTTCAATGTACTGTTGTTGTGAGTTGTAACTTAGCTGCCAATTAGCCAACTGAAAACAATGTGAACACTAAAAACTGAGAACTAAAAATTAAAATTACTAAATTAACATTATGTGCTTATGTATTATGTTTCATCTTGAACTTATAGAACTTAATATTACTTATTCTAATGTAAATATAATTATTTTACATTTAAATGATTTAATATGAGTATATGGCAGCATTGTCATGTCTATAGTAATGAACTGCAGTAATAAACAGTCGAGTGACTCCACTCACCTAAGTCAAGTGATGTAGTACGTTATTTTATTTTTATTTTTTTATTTGTAAATCCGGATCCGGCCGGATTTTTGACAAAAATTTTAAAATAATTTGAATCCGGTACAGCCCTAATTTATATATATATATATATATATATATATATATATCTGTAAAGTAAAATATATCTTTATATATGTAGAAGTAAAGAGTGCCAATATGCACTCTTAAACCATAAGCCCTAAATGAGTGCCGGTCTCATTGATGATTCTAGTTGTTCCATACTTTTTCTGTTTCGTGTCACATGTATGTAGTAATTTGTCTATATTCCTTGCCTGGTGTTGTTTAACCTCTGACCTAGTTACAACTCTTCCGGTCAATCTACAGTACACATGACCAAGTGAACGTCTATATTTCTTACTGTCCGTTTTCTGTTGTATGTTTAAATTTTGTTCAAATTTATTTCTTGATAAAAGTTCTTTTGGTCGAAACGTCGATTTGTGTGTGTTATTATGTTGTCTTGCGTTATTAGCAAAATGTCATTACCCTGTTCTTGGATTTACCTGTTGGATTTCAATTTTGTGCAGTAATTGTAACAAATATATCAATACTTTATTATGTTTCTTTTGAACTTACTAAAACTTAAACATTATGACACTTTTTTGGTTCTTAACTTACTAAAACTTAAACATTATTCCCTTTTTTTTTTGTTCTTAACTAAGTAAAACTTAAACATTATTACACTTTTTTGGTTCTTAACTTACTAAAACTTAAACATTATTACACTTTTTTGGTTCTCTCATATCATTTATCTTGAAGACTTACAGTCTTTTTAATTCACTTGGCCGTGATCATCCACTCTCAGAAAAGTACCCATGTGACTTGCGTTGTACAACCTACGAAAATAGAGAAGCTGAAGTCAAAACTTATTTCTAACAACTGAACCCAACACCCAATACAGTTTTCCTATTTATTCATTCTTTCTGATAGGACACGTTTGTATATTATTGATTTATCCAACAAAACATAATATCAGACATTAATACGCCACTAATAAGTAATTGTTGATTAACTGATAAATCAATTCACAGATGTTGATACAGGAATTTGCATTGACAGATTTAGAAAAACAAGAAGGAGTTGTCATAACAAACTCCTTGAATCTAACTCCCTATTTTAAAAAAATGGTCTACAGACTATTCTAAAGTCAATGATTTCAAAAATAGACTCCTCTTATGAACGTCTCTTGGGTGATAGTCAATTGTTTCAGCTAGCGAATAAGAAGGTTCAGTCACTTGTTTCAGCTAGCGAATAAGAAAGTTCGGTCAATTGTTTCAGCTAGCGAATAAGAAGGCTCGGTCACTTATTTCAGCTAGCGAATAAGAAAGTTCGGTCAATTGTTTCAGCTAGCGAATAAGAAGGCTCGGTCACTTATTTCAGCTAGCGAATAAGAAAGTTCGGTCAATTGTTTCAGCTAGCGAATAAGAAGGCTCTGTCACTTATTTCAGCTAGCGAATAAGAAGGCTCGGTCAATTGTTTCAGCTATCTAATAAGAAGGTTCAGTCACTTGTTTCAGCTAGCGAATAAGAAGGCTCGGTCAATTGTTTCAGCTATCTAATAAGAAGGTTCAGTCACTTGTTTCAGCTATCGAATAAGAAGGTTCGGTCAATTGTTTCAGCTATCTAATAAGAAGGTTCAGTCACATGTTTCAGCTAGCGAATAAGAAGGTTCGGTCAATTGTTTCAGCTATCTAATAAGAAGGTTCGGTCACTTATTTCAGCTAGCGAATAAGAAGGCTCGGTCAATTGTTTCAGCTATCTAATAAGAAGGTTCAGTCACTTGTTTCAGCTATCGAATAAGAAGGTTCGGTCAATTGTTTCAGCTATCTAATAAGAAGGTTCAGTCACATGTTTCAGCTAGCGAATAAGAAGGCTCGGTCAATTGTTTCAGCTATCTAATAAGAAGGTTCAGTCACTTGTTTCAGCTAGCGAATAAGAAGGCTCGGTCAATTGTTTCAGCTATCTAATAAGAAGGTTCAGTCACTTGTTTCAGCTATCGAATAAGAAGGTTCGGTCAATTGTTTCAGCTATCTAATAAGAAGGTTCAGTCACATGTTTCAGCTAGCGAATAAGAAGGTTCGGTCAATTGTTTCAGCTATCTAATAAGAAGGTTCGGTCACTTATTTCAGCTAGCGAATAAGAAGGCTCGGTCAATTGTTTCAGCTATCTAATAAGAAGGTTCAGTCACTTGTTTCAGCTATCGAATAAGAAGGTTCGGTCAATTGTTTCAGCTATCTAATAAGAAGGTTCAGTCACATGTTTCAGCTAGCGAATAAGAAGGTTCGGTCAATTGTTTCAGCTATCTAATAAGAAGGTTCAGTCACTTGTTTCAGCTATCGAATAAGAAGGTTCGGTCAATTGTTTCAGCTATCTAATAAGAAGGTTCAGTCACATGTTTCAGCTAGCGAATAAGAAGGTTCGGTCAATTGTTTCAGCTATCTAATAAGAAGGTTCAGTCACTTGTTTCAGCTATCGAATAAGAAGGTTCGGTCAATTGTTTCAGCTATCTAATAAGAAGGTTCAGTCACATGTTTCAGCTATCGAATAAGAAGGTTCGGTCAAATGTTTCAGCTATCTAATAAGAAGGTTCAGTCACATGTTTCAGCTATCGAATAAGAAGGTTCGGTCAAATGTTTCAGCTATCGAATAAGAAGGTTCAGTCAATTGTTTCAGCTATAGAATAAGAAGGTTCAGTCACATGTTTCAGCTATCGAATAAGAAGGTTCAGTCACATGTTTCAGCTATCGAATAAGAAGGTTCGGTCAATTGTTTCAGCTATCTAATAAGAAGGTTCAGTCACATGTTTCAGCTATCGAATAAGAAGGTTCAGTCACATGTTTCAGCTATCGAATAAGAAGGTTCGGTCAATTGTTTCAGCTATCTAATAAGAAGGTTCAGTCACATGTTTCAGCTATCGAATAAGAAGGTTTGGTCAAATGTTTCAGCTATCGAATAAGAAGGTTCAGTCAATTGTTTCAGCTATAGAATAAGAAGGTTCCAGTTTAAATGTGTTAAACGTTATTATCATTAACAATTCCCGACAGATGACAGAATTTTCGAAAGATGTATATGGGGGCATGGTACAAAAAGTTGGGAAACACTTATTTAAATGCTCTGCCGATGTCATAATTAACTGAGTGAAAGGGACTGAGCAGCTACGGGAGAGCAAGAATTCATTATATTATTTCTGTTCAGTTTTCCAGTTCATATTGTATAAAGTACAACAACGGACAAGTACCACACAGAACACCATCATCCATACAGTGATGCCTTTTGGTTAATCCTTGTCTAACACAATTTCGCCTGTCCAGAATCACGCTCAGACAACCGTCTTCCCCGCTACACGGTTATTGATCTATTAATTAGGGAATGAAAAATTCATATTAAGAGGATAGTAACTAACGACACCCCCACCGACGTGTTGCCAATTTGGTTGTTTTTTTTTTTAATAATAAAAAAAGAGCCTTGATAGTGTAGTTTTATTTTCTGTCTATCGATTCTAGGGAATTCATTTAGTGGTTCTCGGTGGAAGGGGATCATGGGAAGGCAATAGGAACAATTTGACTCTACAATTTTATAGTGGCTGGACGGTCTGAAGCTCTCACAAGTGGCACACGAGACCAAACTCCAGGCAACAGGAAACCTTTAGTAGATGGCATGCCTTTACAACGAGTCCTTATTCTTGTAGAAGCTCCACAGCATTTCATCTATCATATATAATAACATTTATGATCATTAGAGTAAGAGTTTTACTGAAGCAGTGCACACCGCTGAGAAAATAATGTTTCTGGAATCTTCCTGAAGCAGTGCACACCGCTGAGAAAAAAATGTTTCTGGAATCTTCCTGAAGCAGTGAACACCGCTGAGAAATGAATGTTTCTGGAATCTTCCTGAAGCAGTTTCCACCACTGAGAAATGAATTATTCTGGAATCTTCCTGAAGCAGTTCACACCGCTGAGAAATGAATTTTTCTGGACTCTTTCTGAAGCAGTGCACACCGCTGAGAAATGAATTCTTCTGGAATCTTTCTGAAACAGTGCATACCACTGAGAAATACATTTTTCTGGAATCTTTCTGAAGCAGTGCACACCGTTGAAAAATGAATTCTTCTGGAATCTTCCTGAAGCAGTGCACACCGCTGAGAAATGACTTTTTCTGGATCTTCCTGAAGCAGTGCACACCGTTGAGAAATGAAGTTTTCTGGAATCCTCCTGAAACAGTGCACACCGCTGAGAATTGAATTATTCTGTGTTTTAAAGAATTCTCCGGAGAAACCTCCCCATTTGCATAAAATGAGCAAAGAGCTATATTCCCTGGAAATCCAACAAAATATTTTTTAAATCTACAATTTAGGCAGTTAACATTATAACCCACGGACAAATAACAATCGTGATGGAGATATCTCAAAGAAGTTCATTCGAAAAGTTCGGAAAAAAAGTTGCACATTCACACTAGAAGAGGCAGTCCTTTTTTTGACAAATTATGAGAAGAAATAACACAAAATATAACGGGATAACAGGCAAGTTGAAGAGTAAGAGACAAGATGCTGGACAACTTGGCATTGTGGCTGGTTGGTTAGTTGCTGATTAAGCGGTCCATGTGCTAAACGCATTTAACCCAATGATGTTGTGCGATATAATAAGCATGTATACATATGTTTGTAAAGTGTTATTTGTTCCATGTATGGTGTTCCACTTAGCTAGCCTTGGAGAGAGAAGCTTTGTCCTGACATCATCAAGGACATTCAAAAAGTGGCGGTTGATAGTTTCGTAGGGATGAGTACACAATCGGCACCTTGGAGTGTGTTGTCCATATATTATGTTCATGTGATTGTTGAGCTATATATGTTGTGTGTGAAGTTGGAAGATGATGCTCTTGTCTTTACTTCCCAGGAGGTTGTCTCTAGGATTCGGGCTGGTCACATATTTGTATATTTCTCTGTAACATTTTTTCTGTCACTATTCAAAACGATTATTATGCCAACGCTGTGCTACCAAGCCAAACATGGACAACACAGGACAAACGTAAGCTTGTGACCGCTGAAATGGCGTGCTTACGCAGAATCCTAGGAATATCGTTAAGAGACAGGGTGAGGAATGAGGACATCCTACAAAAAACAGGCACCACCCCAATCTTAGAATACATCACGAGACAACAGATCTAATGGTTTGCACACATCAGCAGACCACCACCATACAGCATACCACAGAAGGCTATGCTACACAGATACAGCGAAAGCAGATCTAGAGGCCGATCACGAAAACGATGGACCACTGAAATAAAAGAGACGACAAATTCCACAATATACTCAGTACATAAGAGGGCCGTCTCCAGAAAACTATTCTACCCCTGACGCCGAAAGCCAACAAAGGGTTTAGCGAATAGATAGATAATATACTTTTTTCTGTCCCGCCTTACTGTAATATCTAACCACATTTTTCATTCCCGTCCTACTGTAATATCTAACCACATTTTTCTGTCCCGTCCTACTGCAATATCTAACCACATTTTTCTTTCCGCCCCACTGCAATATCTAACCAGTAAAGTGAGTGATCGTCTATAACCATACGAGAACCCAAAGAACATCTGGAATAGACCAGCTCAGCAAAGAGATATAATACGTGAATTGTTCTACATGTGCCGTACAGAAAGAAAATAAGCTCAGAACGCGCACTCAAGCAAAAATAACGGAATATAATCATGGAAGAGAGGAGACCAACTAATGCCAAATAGTAGTGAAAACTAGTGGAAATTGTGTATGGTTGGGGGTGGGGTGGGGGCGTGCGGTTAGTAAAATGAAAAAAACCAAACATCAAATCACTTCGTTTCCGATGACCGTTATTGCGAAAATTCATGAATGGACTCCAGTAGAAAGGTCTACCTGTTTGCTAAATTAAGTTGGGCCCAGTTCGTTAAGTGTTTTGATTATTGTTTGCCTTTAAGTTGGTTACGATTTATATATTTGGAATCGCCTTCACTTTTTTTTTGGCATGCGTTTCCAAGTATATAAATAGTGACCAACGAAAATCATGACAATAATAAAAAAACATAACAAATGAAGTCCTAATTAATTATGTGTATATCTTCTACTGCCGAGGTTCTCTGATTAGCCGTGCTGAACTGTTGTAGTTGTACAACGGACTTTACAACTAGATTTCCTATATTCTAAAACAGGACAAATATCACAACTTCAAATGAATTATGTCTGCATTTTATCATCAGCACACTCCGTACAAGTTAATCTCCGTCTCAATAAATCATCAGCAGTCGCGACTCACACTTCGTTCGATTTTTACTTATATCTATTACTTTTTCTATATCTATTATACTTCTTTTTAGTGGTTGCTTCTTTTCAATCTTTACACGGGACTCACGAAATTACACTACTGCAAATGATCAACTTTTTTGGTTTTTGTTAATCATTTCTCTTTTTGTTACTTTTATAACTACACAGTACAACAGGCTTTCATTGAATCATTTGTTTTCCTGATTGGAATATCTTTATTCATGATGGTAGCACTTGATAATAAAACGCATTGTTATATTTGTTCACTATCATAAGCTTTGTTTACTATAAAGCTAGATAGTTCTTAATGCGAAACCGTGACAAACGGGGAACGTTTACAAAGCGATGAAGACTGATTACACACCAACGTTGACGACTGGAATTGAATGTAACACTACGACCGTTCACAGGGAGCGACCACAACAGTAGAGCAGTCCCTAGAGACAAAAGCTTTGATTGGTTGAAATTTACCACGCAGCGCCGCTGATTGGTGGAACGGTGCCAAAAAAAGAAGGGTGCCGATCTATCCTGAACTCGTGAAAATTGTTTACAAGGTAGAAATGAGTTGGTGTCTGAGAGTAGGAAAGACTGAGCATGTTGGCTTCGGCTGTTATAGCTGAGTGAGCTACTGCAAGATAGCGCTTAGTGGGCTGTGCGATAGCGTCTGGTTAGTGTGTGAGTTGTGAACGCGTGTTCTTTAGAAGTTGAACACTCACCTATCGTTTCACCTGTGCTAGTTACGAAAGTACTTCCTAACGAACGCCATAACAACAGATTGTGTTCATAAATTGTGTTAAATAATGTGTTATTCTTGATGATGTATTATACTTGTGTTATTCTTGGATTACAAAGAGAGAGGACGGTGCACGGTAAGTTAGACAAGCTCAGTAGGCGTAGCACAGCCGCAGATTAATTTTGATTCTTAAGTGCAATGATGAATTACGAACGCACGGGGGACGTAACAATTTAGTTAGTTAATTTGTTCCTTTCGTGCCGCAAGCGACACATAGGACAGAGGTTTTGGTTCTCCATATAATGCAGTCCGCTGCCTGCAGCTTTAGTCCTGGATGGTCTTACAGCCTATTAATTTCCCTTCTTTAAGAATGGTGTTTTTAAGGGTTGTTTTAGGTCTTCCTCTTTTTCTTTTACCCTCAGGTGACCACATAAGGGCTTGTTGGTTTATTCTGTTTACATCTAGTCGTAAAACGTGACCAAGGTATTTCCATCTTTGTTTTCTTATGATGTTTGAAACATATTCGTGGTGTGTTTTGTCTCCTAGATCACTATTTGTGATGAAATCGCTCCATTTTATGTTCATCAGATTGCGAAGACATTTGTTTTGGAAGCTGTTTAGTTTGTTGTCTGTTGCTTGAGTTGATTTCCAGCTTTCATTACCATACGTTAGCACTGAGACAATACATGAGTTAAATAACTGTAGTTTAGTGTTTGTCCCTAATCTTTTGATTTCTTTTGATAACAATATAAGTAAGCGATAATATGAACTGTGGGTAAAACTAATGATAACTCTTCACTGTGCTATAAATAGCACCCAATGTTTACATTTTTAGCTAAAAATACGTCATGGATTTCCGTGTAACACCAATGAAATTAATGGATGCCGTGACGTCACACCTTCCGACGCAAACGATATCAGCCACATTTATAATTATAACTTTTATAACTAATTCATTATTTCATTTATAAACTATCCTAACCCTTACCCCCCTCCCTAATCTAAATGATAATGCCAAATTAATATTCCGTTTCAAATATAATACTTAAATTCTAATTACAACTTCTGCAATCACACTGCAAAGGTTAGGTTATACCTCGAAACTAGAACAAAGGTCGCAGTGAGGAGTTGATCCCTAGTTGCGCCGAACTTTGCTTTACTCTTAGCGAGCGTGGTCTTATTAAACAGAGCTCATGTAGTATTCATATGGACGATTTGGTTACTGAAGTCATGCAGTCATATGGACTTTGTGATCACGGAGGACATTCAGTCAGTCATATAGACTGTGTCATTACTGAGGTCATGAGTCATATGGACTAGGTGATCAGAACTGGTCAATATTGACACCGTTAAATTGTTGTAGGTCTTTATGTGATTGTATTCCACATACAGAATAATGGAACACATGGTGCGTACAAACACAGACCCTTTTGAGTAAGAGGCTGAGAATTGAATACCACAGAGCTTGAAGTGTGACAGGTATGAAAGGAAGCTCTGGAGAAAACTCAAATATCACATAGGAAGCAAGAGCTTAACCGCACGTAATTTGTTTTTTCTTTGAGAACCCTAGGAATTGCAAGCGATTAGCTCTTACTTCCTATGTGCAGTGAGGTGGTTTTTCTGAGATTTCTTTCATTTCCAGGAGATTCAGCTTAGTGTAATGCCTATTAACATACACGTAGATGGTAAAAATAGAATACAATTCTTACAGCTGACGGGAATTGAACCAGGTCTGATCTAACAACACCGAATTGCTTCACAAGTAAACATGTTTTCCGTACTTGACCAACCACATCCCCAACCTCAAAATAGAATACAACCGAGAGTATAACAAAACGGCGTGGCAAAAAGTGCTCACATCAGTAGCTACAATATGTTGCATTAGCAACCGTAGTAGTAGCAAATGTAGCGAGGTAGCAGTGTCACAGACAAAGGTAGTGGTAGTCACAAAAGTAGTAGCTGTAGTAGGACGTTGTAAAGTAAAGTAACCCATAGTATTTATTAATGCCGCAGGGATGTGAGATGTTAGCGATCTCAAATTTCACAGGCTCTGCAAATGAGGGCGGTAGCCATCTCCTCTCCCTCGCAGTCTTTACTTCCCGGATTAATCCGGTACACATTTAAGACTGGGTCGACCTCGGAGCCGTTGCGATCTGAAAACATTTCCGCCTCAACTGGGGAATGAACCTAGGACCACTCATATGCGAAGCCAGTGCGCTAACCACTGCGCTAACGCGGCTCCTTTAGGACGTTGTATAGCTGATCGAACATGTGTATTACGTAGGTACTATTAATAGTAGTAGATGTTGCATATTGATAGCAGCACTAGTGATTGTACTTTAGGGGCAGCGGTAGTATTAATAGTGTTAGTAGTGGTAGTAGTAGTATCACTAGCAGTAGTATAAAGAAAGCAGTAATAGTTTGTTGTATAATAGGCGCGGTTGGAGTAGCAGTAGTATAAGTACTGGTGGTGGAAGAAGTATGAAAGCAGCAGCAGTAGTAGTAGTAGTAGTAGTAGTACTAGTAATAGTAGTGATAGCTGCAGTAGTTGTGTAATGCTAGCAGAGTGTTGTGAAACGCATAGGACTGTGTGATACACTCTGGTCATCCACTGCATACTGATACATCTCTTGTCATGATTTATTTTGCCATTAGAATTGGTAGTAGTAAATCAATGGTTTATTATGGATTACTTAATACAGGACTTCGAAAAGCTGGTGGACAGAAAAAAACGTTTCAACGACACACTCAAGTCCTTACTGAAACATCTTAAAATTGACGTAGGCTCTTTGGAGAGCCTCCCTTAGGATAGAACAGCATGTCGTTACAGTCGCAGAACTTGATAGCTAGTGGCGGAAGAGACCAGACAAGATACTGCAAGACAGAGGCGGGCAAGTAGAAGAGACAAAACATCTCAACGTCCCATACAAATGTTAATTGTGTGGAAGAACTTTTTGTGATCGCATTGGACTTGTTAGTAATTTAGAAACACACTTTTAACTTTATTATTTTTATTTATTATTATTTTGGTTGAGATTTGGTCATCATCGATTACGACGGACGAATATCAATAGATCAGGTGGACGAATGACGCAAATCCTCCACACTTTAAAACAGTGTTTCCCAACGTGTGGCCCACGCCCCACAGAGGAGATATTTGCTTATTCGGGGGGGGGGGAGGAAAATTCAAACAAGTTGTAATTAGGCTTCATTTAAGGAATAATTCAATTTTTGAATATAAAAAATATGTATATGTTACATAGGGGGGCATAGAATTTTAGGAAGACTTAGGTGGGGCATGATACACAAAAGGTTGGGAAACACTGCTTTAAACATAAAGACCCGCACTGCGAAAAATCACGCAAATCTTTGTCCCCGGAACAAGTGGATGTGGAGGAAAACTTACAGGCTGACTAATTAGCTCGTCTAACCGCCATAACAGATAGTCAGCCTATGGACTGAGCAGACATATTCAATGCTCTTCTTGAGTTCACACGTCCAAATGATTTTGAGATAAAGACGCGTGAGTCAATATCGATAAAGCGCGAATTGGGAATGAGGATTGGTGTGGCCCTACGAGGACACTAACACAGATTTCAAAAATATCAGTGAACCAACATAGAACCGGAACCATCAGCCGTTATGCCCTTAGAGATTTACTGAAGCGGATATCTGAGCACCCACTGGCATGTCCGGTGCGCGAAGAGGATCAGCATATCTAATACTTACTCATTGAGGGCAAAGTATCAGGAAAGTCACCAAAAATGCAGACCAAGACAACGACGGACATTCACACAAGATATCGAAGTCCTTCTGAACACTAGAATAGAGTGGACAACTTGTACAAAACCGAGAAGATTTCATGGTTGTAGCAAGCACAACATACTGTAATGGCCATGTCACATCTATGGTCTGTTATTACTGACATTATCAACACAATCATTCTTATAACATTCATTCTATACAGAAAATGCTTGGTTATTCTATATAAATGTACAGGATGCTTGACTGCTAATTGACCCGAACTGAACGGAGTTAAAAATCGAAGGGAATTAAGAAGCCGGTTTACCTAGAGTCACACAAGTGACATTCAATAGCAATGGTTGTAGGGTATATATTTGTCTTTGTGTCTGATATTTTCAACCATTGTCCTTAATCAATTGTGGTTATATCAGGATGTACGAAACAATGTAGAAAAACATTTTCAAGATTTTATTCATGTATATATTCCTCGTCTTCTTTCATGTTTAATCATTCTCGAAGGTTCACATCCATAGGTAAATATTGATTCTAAGCAGTACTTGACTGCCTATTTTACACTACTTGCTTACATCCGTGCGTATATATATATTAGGATCGTAGATACGTCTTCGAATAATATACGAATTATATAATGTATATTACATATTTTTTTAAACTAAAGTGGTAGCATATCCTATTCAAGATGTAGCCATCAACCCATAATTTGTTGGCTGTAGTGATTTTCTAGGCAATATAAATATATATTCAGTAGTTTGCCATTGCGTTCAGAACGGTTCGGATGCACAAATACCTGCGTTGAAATTTGAGCCCGGTACCTTGGCCGTCACAGACGTACGCAGCACAGCGCCGCCATAGAGTTGGAATGTACATTACATTTCATTATATATATATATAAAAGATTTGAACCAGGTATCTTGACACATCACTAATGACGGCGATGGTGCAGTGATATATCAGATGGCTTAATTAAACATGTCTTCATACCATGTTCACTCAAAGAATGAAGTGGACCAGTGTTTGTGATTGGTTGTTGGACGCAGAACGCACTCTAATAATCTTTATAATCGCTTGTTACATGCCCAATAATATTTTTCGTTTTCAGGTGCTTTATTTAAATAGTGTATAAATATTGTTTTTTAATGGTTTTAATGGTTAAAAATCCATATTACGTGGAGTAATACAGGGGTGTCTTTTGACCCACTTCATTCTTACAATGAACATGGTATAGCTGCGACAGGTTCAGCCAGAATCGCAGAGTTTTCAGAGAATCTATAAGGAAGACCGAGTTCCTCAAAGAATATGTCACATGATGATGATCTTGACCATCATGGACGCTCTCCGCGACAGAGATCCCCATATGGTATTTGATGCACCCAAGACCTGAGAAATATTTCTTTTCTGATTTTGTCTAAAGAAAATCATCAATTCTTTTTTATACGTCTTCTTTTGGTAGCATGATTTATTTTTCACTCCTTAAAATTGAACATTGTTTTAAAACTTTTCTTTATGATTTATTTAGTTCTTTATTCTTGGATGTATTCCACCAATTTCTTTCCTGAAATTGTCCCGACGGTTTATGTCCTTTCAAATCAAAGATGCATTGGCCCGCGCCATTCGGAGCACGATAATGGATAGAGGATCGAGGAACTGGGGGTAGTAAACGTTAGTTAGGGTGATGAAATGAAGATCAAGCATTTCGGATGAATTGACGAGGCATTGGGAACTTTCAATTTATGAAGATGTAAGACGTTTATAGAGACCGGAGGTAATACATTGATGGAAATAGTATAGCGACTTTAGTTCAGTAATCGAATATACAAAGTACAGAATATTTAAGAAAAAATATAACGATACTAATCACTAGGACCTCAATGCAAGATCGTAGATTTTTTTTTGTGGGGGGGGGGGGATTGAATTAAAACCCCTTCCCTTAAAAAAATTAATATTTAGTACTAAAGAACAAGCCAAACAAGAGTGTGTACCCCCAACCCCCACCCATTATAGTTTTATAAAAAAAAGGGATAAGGAAATGTCATGCAAGTGAAATAATTTATCTATGAACATTGGGACATGTCCTTGTATTCTATTAGGTCAAGCCCCTCCCCACTATTTCTTTCTTACGTAAATGTATCTACGGAACTACCAGAGTTTGAAAATGATAGTCAAATCCTTCAGGCCAAGCAAACCTTCCTGCAACTCTCTAACAGTAAATGTCCAGTATGGACAGTTATATTCACTTATCTCTGCGCTCATGTCACATTACTGCAAATTGCTATAAAAAGAATTGGAAAATATCAAGCTAAAAATGGTTTTCCTTTCCGTCTATCCATAGAAGGATGCCCACCTCTGACAAGTACGGGTGGTATTAAAGTAAAAAGAAAGTACCCATAGCAATTATTAATACTGTATGGGTGTGAGATGTTAGCGATCTCAAATTTCAGAGGCTCTGCAAATGAGGGCGGTAGCCATCTCCTCTCCCTCGCAGTCTTTACTTCCCGGGTTAATGGTACCCGTTTAAGGCTGGGTCGACCTGGGAGATGTTGCGATCTAGAAAAGACATTTCCGCCTCAACTGGGGAGTGAACCCAAGACCACTTATATGCGAAGCCAGTGCGCTAACCACTGCGCTACGCGGCTCCCTAATTAAAGTAACGTTATTAAAATAATATTATTAAAGTAACACAGACTGAATCATTTTACAGGGAAAATGTTGGCATGTGAACAAAATAAACGCTTCATTTACTATCTTTGTGTCTATAAAACTTCCATATTGAGCTTACACATCCTGGGAGTCTGTCGCATATAATTATGCCAACGTGGCGCAAGAACACCAGCACAGATGTAAGCATCGACAAGAGACATACATTTCAGAGATACGGAGAAAACGTCTTTCTTTCTTTCTTTTCGCTCTATACCCATTTGTTCCTTTCAAGGTAGAAGAGTTCTTTGGAGATGAATTTTTTGTGTAAATCATATATGTTTGGTTTCGTTGACTCTTTTAATTTTGTTATCCATTGTTTTCTGGGTCTGCCCCTGGTTGTGCATGCATCGTGTTTGTACAGTATGTATAGTATGTCTGTATAGATTTTTGAGGGACACTGTCTGATGGTAGTCTGGAAACATGTGAAAATCACTAAACCTGTCGTCTTCTGATGTAATCCAGGAGTGGTATTGTGTTTGTTAGTCTTCTGATGTAATCCAGGAGTGGTATTGTGTTTGTTAGTCTTCTGATGTAATCCAGGAGTGGTATTGTGTTTGTTAGTCTTCTGATGTTTTCTTTCGGTCTCTTATTGTTACTCCGAGAATTCTACGTAGACAAGCCATTTCTGTTGTAGCAAGTTTTCCTTTGGATTCTGTTACGTGTCTACGCTTGACATTGTAGCAAAGTGATGGAGAAAACGTACTGCCCGAAAAGTCACAGCAACAAATACAGACGCCCAATTTTATCATCATACGTGTCCCACATGTGGTATGTGTTTCTATGCCAGGATTTTACTTTCACACATCAGAGAGATACACCACACGTCTGAATCTTGTCCGCGTCTGCGATGGACGACTATGAGACTTACCTGTGGGTGACATTTAAGTAACACTTAGATTTAACTGTAACACTTAGATTTAACTGTAACACTTAGATTTAACTGTAACACTTAGGTTCACCCGGGTCGACCCAGCCTTAATTGGGTACCTGATTAATCCGGGAAGTAAAGACTGCGAGGGAGAGGAGATGGCTACCGCCCTCATTTACAGAGCTTCTGAAATATAAGATCGCTAACATCTCTCACCCCTACGGCATTAATAAATGCTATGGGTTACTTTACTTACTACTATTTAAGCAAAATGGTGACTTAACTATGGGCAATATTAAGAAGTATATAAAATTAATAATGAACACAGAAAGCTGAACATGGTTTTTAAAATTGGAACGAAATTAATAGTGCATTGGAAAATAATAAAACAAGATTTTTTTTTAATGTTCTTACAGGCATCTTCCTAAATAATGTGTAGGCCTATCCGGTAAAATCGTTTACGTCACTGCGTGTTGCTATGCACTGATTCAAATACTAGACAGGTCAACGGCATATTACTACCTGTTATAAAATAGAGATTGGTACAAAAACAATTATAATTTCAGTGAAATATATATCAAATATATATATGCATTTGGCGAAGTGGTACAGAGCGCTTCTGTGACAGCAAAGGTGCCGAGTTCGATCCTCACCACAGGCAATTGTGCATCCGGACCGTTCAGAAAGCAATGGCAACCTACTGAACGTATTTATATTGCCTAGAAAATCACCACAGCCAACAAATGCTGGGTTGATAGCTACGTCCTGGATATGATATGCTACCAATTAGTCGGTGCATTGGATGGCATAATAAATGTAACTGTGAATCAATCATTCCACTTTTTGGATTCACAGATCAGAGATAATGCGTAATCCATCGAAAAAGTGCGTTCTACGTAACAGTCGACATTACGGTACACACCAACACGTCGCAATTATTCGTGTAAATTCATTTAGGCTCCAGCGTGTAGACTAGTATGTAATGCGATAGTCGGACATAATTGCGCAATGTTTGCTACCATCATAATTAGTAGCATTCACGGTTCAAAATATTACTTGTCGCAAGACATTTACTCTTGAATGCCACGCCATCCGCTGTACATATTTCGTGGTTAGAAAGACCAACATGGTCTAGATAAAGCACATTCATCATCATCATCGAGTGCTCCGTTTCTACCACGAAGGTTGGTTGCAACAGATCTCCAACATCCACTGTCTCTTGTTTTGGTGGTGCACTCTGCTAGACTAACCTGTTGTGATGCTACTCTTCCACTTGTATCTCTGCCTACCTCTTGCTCGGATCCCTTCAATTTTACCCTTAAGTAATGTCTTCAACAAGGTTTAGAAAACGCATTAGAACACTTGAAGTTAATTTTCCGGATTTTCCTAAGCACTAGAATATAATAAATAAATGAAAATACGAAGAGATATGACTTTCTCACAGCTTACGTTGAGAGCTCTCCCTCTTCTTCTGTATTCGGCTACAAACTCCTGTTGCTTAGCAAGTTCAGACACGAAATGTATTTAGAGATGGATTACAGCTTGGATTTGTGTTCAGCTCTGTGGTGGAGTGGTACAGCACGCATCGTGCACATGCGGTTGTGTCTGTGGGTCTCATAAATGGATCACTAGACAAACCAACCATGCAACAGAAAACCTTAGTAGATGGCATGCCTTTATATTGAGGTTATCTACTTATAGAGGCTTCATGCACGTCATTTATACAATCCCGTAGTCGTAACCTTCGATAACAGTTACCACGTTGTTCCGACAGGCCGACGTTGTCCTTGAACTAGTTGCGGGCACGGCTTGGGCGGGTGGAACAACAAAGAAACCTGTCGAATGGGCCAGAGTTGTGCCCTGATGTCGACGTGTGTTTCGGTGGCATTAGACTCGAAACACTATCGAGTCGAATGGCTCCTGGAACAGAGGGCGGAGCACTTATGGGAATACCCCACTTGCTGTGAGGCCAGTTTTCTAATCAAAAATAAAGAATCAAGCACGCGTCGGTGACGGTCAAGGTACCAACTTCGATCCCTGCAATAGACGATTGTTTATCCGCATCGTTGAGAAAGCAAACTACTGAACGTATTTATATTGGCTAGAAAATCACTACATCCAAAAAAACTCCAGGTTGATGGCTACGTCCTGAATAGGACATGCTACCAATATGTTGTAGTTTTTTTTACAACTTGTCTGGATACATCTAGCTCTATCATGGTGTTTGTGACTTAATGGAACGGGCCAAGTAAAACCTAATATCCAAACGTATTTGCCTCTTACAGAATGAATCATAGTGTCATGAATTATAGTGTCACGAATCATAGTGTCGTGAATTATAGTGTCATGAATTATAGTGTCATGAATTATAGTGTCGTGAATTATAGTGTCATGAATTATAGTGTCACGAATTATAGTGTCACGAATCATAGTGTCGTGAATTATAGTGTCATGAATTATAGTGTCATGAATTATAGTGTCATCAATTAGTGTCATAAATTATAGTGTCATGAATCATAGTGTCATAAATTATAATGTCATGAATCATAGTTCACAGTTTTCTTATATTTTTTATTGAACTCGCACAGTTGCATTTGTAGTGTGGTCCGAAAGGGAAATAAAGTGACACTGTTACTTACCATTCATATTATAAGACTTTGTGTTGTCGGGATCAGAAAAGGGAACAGATTAGTGGTACTGTTAATAGCCATTCATGTTATAAAGGACGACTCAGGAGGTTCTGTGAATGAGGTTGGCTGTTTCTTCCCATACACGGTAAAAGTGCCCAGAAGATATGCTGGGTGTGTCCAACTGAAATGTCTAGGTATTGCAGATTAGGTGTAAGTGGTTTGCACCTTCTATGAGTGTTGTTATTTGCAAAATGGCATCCATGTCTATAATATTGTAGCCCAATTTTACGGTCGTTGATCCGTGGCTAACGACAAAAAAGGCCTTCTAACAGAATTAGTTAGGACCCTGCTGGTTACGTTTTTAATTGTTGTTGGGTTTTTATTGGTCGCTATGTACATACTTTGAGTCGCATGGAAAAAATAGCCAAGACCAACCAATAGATTGCACGTATATGCCCCCCCCCAGGCCATGTTTACATTTCGGTTGGAAGTCCTGTAGTATTGCTGAAAGCCACAGTTGATCTAACTTCAGCATCTCAGTGTTGGATCACTTTTCCCTTAACCTGAATGAAATCATATGGAAATGATTTAATATGAGCGTTAAACTTCACTAAAACCAACACACCGTAGTCTACTATTAGAACATGCATGGCAGATAGATAATTACTATTATCTGCTTATCTATCTGGCCCCTTATAGTACACCGACGATATAAATTCAGGAAATGATATAAATTTGACTTCATACTTACTAAACAAATATCACCAAACTTCTCTTTCTCCCCCTCGCTCATACATCACCAAACATCTCTTTCTCTCCCTCGCTCACACATCACCAAACTTCTCTTTCTCCCCCTCGCTCATACATCGCCAAACATCTCTTTCTCTCACTCGCTCACACATCACCAAACATCTCTTTCCCTCGCTCACACATCACCAAACTTCTCTTTCTCCCCTCGCTCACACATCACCTAACTTCTTTTTCTCCCCTCGCTTACACATCAACAAACTTCTCTTTCTCTCCCTCGCTCACACATCACCTAACTTCTCTTTCTCCCCTCGCTTACACATCACCAAACTTCTTTCTCTCCCTTGCTCACACATCACCTAACTTCTCTTTCTCCCCTCGCTTACACATCACCAAACTTCTTTCTCTCCCTTGCTCACACATCCCCAAACCTTTCTTTCTCCCCCCCCCCCCCCCCCCCTCTGCCTCGCTCACAGATCACCAAACTTCTCTTTCTCCACCTGTCGCAGATAACGAAACTTCTTTTTCTCGCACTTTTTCAACTATCACGAAATGTATCATTCTTCCCCTTGCTCATTTTTTTTTTTTAAGCTACCGCCGCACCCACAATAAAAAATTACAACAGGTATAATAAACACGCCCACGACACATATCAGTGATTAGTACATGAAATATCATCCCTAATAAAGACACAAATATTCACCCAGTATCCGCCTTTCGGAGGAAATTCCCCTCAAACAGGAATAACCATATCTAAATATGGTGATTATTTCAACAATTATGATTGGTCAAGAAACTCTATACTGCGTATAACAATTTTAATGTGACATTTTTTGCTAATAAATGAACGCTTATTAAAATAGAAACAACGGTTATCAGAAATATCAAAGGAGTTGGAACTGTTTAAATCGTCATATCTGCGACAAAAGTGACTGAGCCGATGAGGTACTCTGTGCAGAAGGGACTTACATTTTTTTTGTTCAAGGGAAATGATCGAGTAAAAAACATCGACCAAAAAATAGAAATATGAAAATTTCCTGAAACCTCTAACCAGGTGTGTTTAGTTTAAACAATGTTAGGACGATAATATAGTTATTAGCTGCAATCGGTAGGAGACCCCGTGTGCAAGTTCCGTTATATATATATATATATATATATATATATATATATATATATATCGTTTTATGTTAGTATGTGCTACTAATTTATTTTTCGCTTCCTTACGTCATCATATGTTGGATAAGTATCTGACTTCACGGTGAATGTTGGCTTATAAGACATCTACAATATTTGAAAGATAGAGATGGGAGTCAGACAAGGATGTGAAAATGCCACGAGATGTTTTCTCTCTGCATATAGAGGGTATTATGCGAAACAGAAATGATGCCAGGAATAGCAGTTGGAGGGTACATGCTGAATAATCTAAGATATGCTGACGATGCAGTTCTGATTGAAGGAAGCGAACAAGAACTTCAAGCCCTGTTAGACATAGTAGTACAAGAAAGTGAAAACACAGGACTCAGTCTAAACAATCAGAAAACAAAAGTAACGGTTGTTTCCACCCGTGTGTTGCTGAGGCCTGAAAGGGGAGCAAAGAATAGCAACACTGTTTACCTTCCACGCATGTCGTAAAAGGCGACTAAGGAGGTTATGGGATGGAGTTGGCTGTCCCATCCCATATAGGGTAGTGACCCAAAATCATGCTGAAGTCGGATGTGGCAGGCCGAAAGGCGCAGATATCACAGGAATGCTGTAAACCATGACACAGCGCATTCCGTTCTCCAGACTACATCCTAATTGTCTGCAGGAGTTTGAGAACGAACGCAGGAGAAGAAGAAGAAGATGGTTGTTTCAAAGAAATACACATAGCCAAAATGCAGTATTACTATCAATGATGCAAAATTAAATCCAACGGATTTTGTCAAGTATCTTGGCACCATATTAACACCAGATTACAGGTACTCCAATGAAATGAAGAACAGGATAACAAAGGCCAATAAAAAATATTTCAAAAAATGAGAAATATTCTACATAATGGAATAATATTAATGCATACACGAGTTCAAGTGCTAGGATGTTATATTGAGCCAATTCTTCTTTATTGGAGTAAAGCATGGACAGTAAACAAAAGTGCCCAAGATATGCTGAAGGCAACTGAGATGTGGTCTTTAAGAAGAATTATAAAAATTCTATGGACAGCCAAGAAAACTAATGTAGAAGTTCTCAGAGATGCTGGTGTAAAACGACAAATTATAGCGAAAATTAGAGAGAAACAATCACGATTTGTAGGGCACGTTAGAGAAAAGTAAAACTTGAATATTTAGTAACCACCAGAAAGATCAAGAGAATAATAGACAGAGAAAGTCAAAGAGAGCAATTTCTGGATGTATTGTTACTGTGGCACAAAAAGACGTCACAAACTAAACGTATAAACAACACAAAAGACCGAGAGTGGTGGAAAAGCATGATCGTCTACGCCACTCGGCTTGGCACGTGATTAATTGACAATATTTGATTTTTTAATAGTTGTATGTTGTAATCACATTAATTCGTGGCTAATAGTGATATCGTTAAATCAGATGCATCGATGGCGAATAAAACAGTTAACAAAAATCACCATATTTCACAATGAAAGCAAGTTTGGTTAAGTAAAATATGTTTCTTATGGTGAGGCAACATGAGGTCGTGGTAAGTGGATTATCAGAACCACAACCTCAATTATTTTGTGATGGTTGTAAAGCTCTGATATAACTAAATTGGACAAATGTCTGCGGTTAAAAGCAAGATGGTGTCCAGCAAGATGGTGTCCACTAAGATGGTCTCCATAGACCAGAATGCAATGTGTCATGGTTTACACCGTGGCTGAGATATATGTACCCATATGCCTGACACATCCTACTTCAGCATCATTTTTATTTATGGATGAGTCAGTAAATTCCCCTGCCCCAGTTATCCTTAGTTGTATGTTATATGCATATCAGTTCATAGTGGTGTTGCTCTATGCGCCCCTTCCTGCATATCCGTTCATTGTGCATCTCGGCTCACAGTGGTGTTGCTGTGCCCCGCCCCTTCGTGTCCAGCAACACGGGCGACTAAGCTGCAGTGTAAATTCTGAAATTTATTAAATTGAAATAGTTGAATTCATACCATAATAGACATTTCTTTTCCTTTGATTCCATGTCCAAATGGCTGTGTTAATTACTTCGAGATTTTGATACCAATAACGATATTTTTCATTGTTTTGTGTGACTGCGTGTTTTCTGAACAATTGTTATGTATGTTGTCGTAAATTTTTTTTAAATACGCGTGCATAAAAAGAAAAATCTTGACTACACAGTAGAAGTACGAAATAATATCAATCTTTCACTTCCTGGGTCATAACACTCTTGTAAAGGACAAAAGTACGAAAAAAATATTCTGCTGTTCTTCTCTTTTCTTTGCCACATCTTAATACATCTTTAACTCTTTTCCTTTGTAAAGTAAATTTGATATGCCTGAAGGCCGCTAATATCACCATTTTATTGTGTTACCTGGATACATTACAGCAGGAAAGAAAAATCATTACAGAGATAATAAGTTAGAGTGTGCTGCATGTGTTAGACGTCCCTACACATGCCCTGCAGAGTTGCAAACTATACACATGATTAGTTAGTTAGTTAGTTAGTCGTCGGATCATCATCACTGCAAACTGGACACATCCATAGTTGCTCCGATCTCTCCTTGAGTGTATCCGCCATCACACTTCTGCTGACAGTACCGGTCCTATGCTAGTTGACCATCATTCTTCTGCGCCCTCCAAAATGTTCACCTCTAGCAACACCGCATCTCAATCCCTGATCTGTAATCCTAGCCATTGAAAAGGAATCATCATCCACATTCGTCTCACTCTCGCGTGTTATATCTCTTAAGGAGTTCAAAACGTCAGCGCGATCCATTGCCCCATCGCCCTTTGCCACAATCGCACACGATGCCAGTTGATCCGCTCTTTCATTGCCTCGAACGCCCACATGTCCCGGCACGAAAATAAATGTAACCGCTTTCAAGCTCGCATTTCTCAAGGCCTCAATCCACTGTTCGTGAACGAGACCCACTTGTACCTTCTTAATCATACTCATAGAGTCACTCAAGATGCAGACCTGCGTTACTTTATGTGTGCGTAGCCACTCAAATGCCTTGGTCACCGATTGTTGACCAATGTCACTGTTGAACAATACACATGATTGTTGTCCACTAGAGTAGACATGTTGCATCAGTAGGTTAAACACAATAGACATGTATGGAGTGACATGCATGCATTCATGTAGAATATCCAGATATACTGATCTAATGTAAACTGACCTGTAATGTTGGAAGCATCATACCATTTTATGTTCAGGTAACGACCAATACTCCGTCTCATAGCCACGTTAGACTTGTACAGTCGAAATAATGCATTCCACTTCGTGGGAACCAATACCATGAAGTAATACTAGGAGTTCTTAATGTCCCATATTCCCAGGAACAAATACCATAAGTAATACTAGGAGTTCTTCATGTCCCATATTCCCGGGAACAAATACCATGAAGTAATACTAGGAGTTCTTCATGTCCCATATTCCCGGGAACAAATACCATGAAGTAATACTAGGAGTTCTTCATGTCCCATATTCCCGGGAACACTAAACGTTCTAATTTACCCGGAACATTTAAGTTTCAGTTTACCCGGAGCAGTTCCGGTTCTTATCCCTCTAAACCGGCTAACATTGTATGTGGCTCCTATATGTAGCGGTTTTACACACGTTACCGTCAATATAACAAATCGATAAACATAAATTTCGATTATTTTGTAAATGTAAATTACACCATCCGATATCGTCCCAAAATGCTAATGAGTAAAACCGGGTAACACTTAAGTGACGTGCTACTAACCTAACATAACTCACACTCCCAATAGTTCCTCCCAGTGTTAACCAGTTCTTTGACGTAGTCGCTAATCAAAGGTTGTCTGTTTTATAACGTCACTCTCTTTTATCGATTTTGATGTATTTTGTAATATGTTTTTTGTTGATCAGATCAGTGATGGTGTATTTATAGACCAATTATTTGGAAATGCATATATACATCTGTAGGTACATACACACACACACACAGTTACATATTTGCATACATATATACATGCATAAATACTGCATTTTATATACATAAAATAATTGTATATAAAAATGTGTATGCAATCATTTCTGTCAAACAATTTTGTATTTATTCCATGTCCAGGTTCTAGAACTGTGTTTGTTTGGCCTGTGGAGGGGGGGGGGTATAAGGGGGATTCACAGAAAGTCAAGATTGTGTTTGTTTTTAAAAAACAAAAAAGAAATATACGTGGTCTGTAGTACCTGTTACCTTAGTACTAAAATAGTACTTATTACCTTATTATTAACATAGTACTTGTTACCTTAGTACTAAAATAGTACTTATTACCTTATTATTAACATAGTACTTGTTACCTTAACTCTAGCATAGTACTTGATACCTTAACTCTAGCATAGTACTTGATACCTTAACTCTAGCATAGTACTTGTTACCTTAATTCTAGCATAGTACTTGATACCTTAGTACTAACATACTACTAGGTGTTTTTATTTTAAAAATACGTTGTCCTGTAAAGTAAAGTAGAATAATTTATTCACTCAGAGAAAAGGCAGGTTATTACTTGACCCTTAACCTGACCCTTGACACCAATGTCAACATCAATTTGCTAACCTTCCACTCTTTTCTATACATTTAAAATTTAAAGAGAATCCACAAATATCCGTTTCCATTTTTTTTTTTTTTAAATTGACTATTCAAGTAGACTACGTTTAGAACTGCCACTAGCATCCAAACGTCTACCAGATATCAAGAGCTTCATCTGGAACAAGACATACTTGACATTTCCATCAGGATGAACTCAACTGCTTGTAGCTCGGAATCATGTTATGAAGTCCATGCTAGACTTAAGCACGTTCAATAGTCTCCAATCTTACATTATAAATGCGTGTGTAACCGACTTTAGTTGTGTGTCATATTAAAACGCACACGTGATCAAAATTTTAACGTATACATAGTTAATGTTTCCTAAGACGAATTTTTGATCGATACGTTGGTTTTGTTGTTTTTTTTCCCCCGCGTATACCTTTGTAAAATTTGTTATAATCAGTTATATTATAGTTATCAAGCTTATGCCGCATATGTGAGTTGCTCGAGACCTATATGTGACTAAAGAATAGTAGCACTGCGACTTGTCATGAAAGTCGCAAGAAGTGACTAAAAACTTGATTACCTCCATCATGATCACCACTGTGATGAAGCCTGTTGAGGACCAGTGCCTGGGCTGCTTAAAAGGAAACAACATTGTTACCTGCCGCATGATAAAGTCAACGACTCAGTAGATCGTTGTAACTGTATAACCAGAACCGTGACCTCCTGTTGGTTAAAGTCTCTGATATCACTAAATTTGACTACTGTACACTGTTTAAAAGAGCGCACCGCATTATAAGATGTACATTTTACCTAGCCAAACCTGCAGCATGCATTAATATTATAAGAAAGTCACTCAAGCCTCCATCCCTCCCTGGTGTTGACCAGCTCATGGCGTTGAACCCTACATCCATAGTGAATACAATACAGTGGCACTGAGTCAAACACAGTGACATTGAGTCAAACACAGTGACATTGAGTCAAACACAGTGACATTGAGCCAAACTCAGTGACATTGAGTCAAACACAGTGACATTGAGTCAAACACAGTGACATTGAGTCAAAACACAGTGACATTGAGGTAAACACAGTGACATTGAGTCAAATAGTGACATTGAGTCGAACACAGTGACATTAAGTCAAATAGTGACATTGAGTCGAACACAGTGACATTGGACTTGTAAATATTCTGAAAAACCATGACTCTTATCAAAATATGAGACCAGTCGATACGAATCTGGAGCTGAAAGTCAAACTTCTCCACCTGGCATAGGAAGTACGAGTGACAAAATGGTACTCCCTCAGGGCTCTATCATCATCATTATCATAATTCATCATCTCTATCATAGGCATCATCATCTCATCAGTATCATCATCTCATCAGTATCATTATCTCATCAGTATCATTATCTCATCAGTATCATTATCTCATCAGTATCATTATCTCATCAGTATCATTATCTCATCAGTATCATTATCTCATCAGTATCATTATCTCATCAGTATCATTATCTCATCGGTATCATTATCTCATCGGTATCATTATCTCATCAGTATCATTATCTCATTATCATCATCTCTATTATCATCATCATCGTCATTATCATAATCTCTATCAATATTACCATCTCTTTCATCATCATTATCATCAACTCCATTATCATTTCGTCATCAATCCTATATTATCGTACCTCGACTATTTAACAAACCAGGCGCAGTTTTTCCCAGGAAAGTTATCAACCGTTATTTTTCTTCTTCTGCGTTCGTTCTCAAACTCTTGCAGATTGACAGGATGTAGTCCGGAGAAGGGAATGCGTTGTAACATGGTTTACAGCATTGATGCGATATCTGCGCCTTTCGGTCTGACACATCCGACTTCAGCATGACTTTGGGTCACTGACCCTATATGGGATGGGATAGCCAACTCCATTCCATAACCTCATTAGTCGCCTCCTACGACATGCATGGAAAGTAAACAGTGTTGCTATTTTTTGCTCCCCTTTCGGGTCCCGGCAACACACGGGTGCAACTGTTATTTAAAACTATACATTACTATAGTGTACCTCTTTTTCCTTTACTCTACTCTTGAATGTTCCTGCTCTGTGGCTGAGAGGTAGTGACTCTGTCTTGGACGACCAATAAACCTAGTTCGCTGTCAATTTACAGGCGGTTGGGACATCCGAACCATACATAAAAAACGAAATGCACTGTACAGTTACTAGTGTCCGTCAACTAGTTACATGATTACTTCCCTTGATTATATGTACACATTGATACTGTATTCACACCGCCTCATGTATAAATATATAAATATATATATATATATATATATATCCTATGTTTCTGTTCATGATTCTGGATAGATGATATCCTATATATCTTTTCACTAGTATGTCTTACTTTAAATGTGTGAAGTGGAAATAAAATTGTCCGCGGAAATTAGTCCAATTTGGTTATATAGAGCCGTGACCGTAAAAAAAATGTATGCCGCAATCGAATAACGACTTCTAAAATATAGTACGATGCAATCTTTTATTTTCAATGTGCACACTTTATTTTGTTCTTATAGCGAAGACTCCCCGTACGTAATATTAAGCAAAAATGTTATTTCTGCTCAAAACGTTTTAGTAGATAATCTTACTGAGTCGGGCCATGTCTGTCCTCTACTTTGTGTCACATAACACAACATAATGCAGTCACATAACCAATACAAGCACATAACATAATGGTCATTTTCTAAAGGCTAACTGATATTTTTAGCGCCCGTATTTTTCCGATGCCTGAGAGGAGATCAAAGAATAGTGACACTGTCATACATCTGGTAAGAGGCAACTAAGGATATTGTGGGGTGGAATTTGATAACCGTCCCATTTTGGATCAAAGTGATGCATAAAACATATTGCAGTAGGATGTATCACGCCAACAAACGCAGATGTCGCAGCCAGCTATAAATCATGACACAACTGCATTCCGTTCTCCGCTCTACATCCTGCTAATCTGCAGGAGTTTGAGAACGAGTGTAGATGAGGAATACGAAGATACTTCAATGTATGTGATCATTGCTTGACCAAAAACAGTTGAGTTTATCTTGCATCACGAACTATAACTCACTTCTTGTCGTATTTATCTCATATCATTAACATAACTATAACACGTTTCATTATATCTTATAACATTAACTCCTCTATAACACTTTATCTCATCTCATTAACGCATGCACACTTATATGTATCACATCTCTTTAATTCATCTTCATCACTTCCATTTATGTCATCTACACTAGGGGTCGGCAACGTATGGTACGCGTCCCACACTTGGCACGCCAAGCAATTTCAAATGGCTCGCAGACTGTTCACGTTTCCTGTATAAAGTTGATTATAAATCGATTAGCGGGGTTTCCTCGCTCATTGCGGCACGTGGACGTAGCAGGGTACCAGCCACAGACTTATCCAGACGTGTTACATATTATACATATTTACATATTATTTAATTAAAATATAAAAATAAAATATATGGTAAAATAAGAATGTTGGCCTCGACTTGTATAAAATGATATGTGCTGTTGGCACTCTGAATAATTGGAAACCTTAAGTTGGCACACAGTTAGCAAAAGGTAGCTGACCCCTGATCTACACCATTAAAAATAATAGAGGACAGAGTACATAGGATGGAGGAGAAAGGGCAGACCTCTTGGTCTTCTTAGACGATGGACTAATGACATTAAAGATAACATGAATACATCGTTTGAGAATGCAAGCCGCATCGTCCAAGACAGAAGAGGGTTCGGTGGGAAAACAACGTTCTGGGGAGAATACGTCATATGACACACACACATCATTTCAATTTATCTCATCATATTAACTGCATCTACATCACTTCAATTTATCTCATCTCATTAATTTATCTTATAACATAAACATCTTTTCAATGACACTTAATTTAACTTACTATTCACTCATCTACCTTATCTTTATCTTACATTCCCTCATGCTTCTCACTCTTTCTTCTATCATTTTACTCACTCTTTCCTTTTCAAGCTCTGCCTCCCTTATCTTCGCCGCACCCCCAGCTATAAAAACCCCCAGATTACCAACCTGGCACTTATTGTTTACACCTGCAACATATTTGCGATACTAATCTTGTGGCAACGCTCTGTCTCTACAGTAACATGAAAAGCATCGGTCCATGTTTACACCAAGCAAACACTGATAAGGTTAACTGTACTCATAGCCCTTTTCTAGCATTACGTTTACTCGCACCATCTGATATAACAGTTTTATCCTTCCTCTCCCTGACCTGGTATTTACCTCATCGTTATCTCCCTCCTTAAGTCGTGAGTACAATTCACGTGCACATACTATATCTGGTGTTATTTGTATAAACAGTTTTTTTGTTTAGACATTACTTTTTTCGTCTGTACTGTACATACACACATACTTGTCTCTTCGCGTTACGATACTATTCAAGGTAACAAGCTGCTACAAACCACAGTATTATATACCATTTTATCTATGAGTTTGAGTATTGTTAGCTTGAACAATTTAATTGATAATAGTAAATGGAGATGATAATTAAGGAAACTAATTACTACCAGTAGGTAGTCCCTCCAGAAACCACTAGAGCAATGGTTCTCAACCTATTTTGGTCCATGGACCCCTTTAGGGACATAATTTTTTCAGTGGACACCCTGGTACCTAAATAGATATGGACACTGACTTTCTGTACAAGTCATCAAGGTATGTAAGCTTAATCAAGATAATGTTTGTTGTGTTTATTGTACAATTGGCCATCTTCATGTGTCCACCTGGGCGGTTCTATAATCGCCCAAATTCAATAATTTTCGTTGTCTTGAAGTCTCAGTAGCCCGTACAGGGACATTATGGCCCCATATGGAGAACTATGGCGAACGATAAACAGGAGTTTCATTACTTCGCTTGGAGCGTAACATCTTTTTTGAATGATTTTCTTTTCTAAAAAGTTATCTTCATGTCGTTATGTTTCATCTGTTCTCTGTGCACAAAACAAAATTCGCAGATTGGAATCTGACTTATGACTTCTTGTCTCCAACGTGGATTTTACTTGGAGATGTCCTAGGATTATCACACGAGGCTACGGAATTACTTTCTACCAGACGCACGTGGCAGACGGCGTGCAGCTTTGTTGAGAGGTCTAACTAACCAAACCGTCAGATGGTGTCCGATACAGTGCAGAGTGCCGCAGTTGGCGCAGTAACAAAACAATGAAACAATAAATACTATATTTATATAATACTCGATTTTCTATCTAAAAATTGTTAATATAAATAAACTAACAATGTTAATTGTTAATATTAGTTTTAATATTTGATAGTTATAATATCCAGTAACATTATTATATTAATATAGTATTTATCGATTCTTTGTTAAAAGGGACGAAATAAATATGGGAAAACCTGTGTACAAAGAAGTCAGTCATCTACGCTTTTGAAGTCCTGTTTTTTTTTAAAAAAACGGCTAAGAGGGGGGGGGAGGGTTTGTGCCCTCTATTTTGGTTTCTTTGTACTAAATATCAGTCTCATTTATAAAATGTGTGTGTGGGGGGAGAGAGAGAGAGAGATAGAAGAGGAGAGAAGAGAATGTGGTCTACATATCTTCGTTCCTTTTCATTAGGGGTTTGGATAAATCTGATCTGCAACCTAGCACTGACTTTATGCATTACCGTCTACAATAAATACCGACTGGCAAATAGGAAGTCCAGCCTTTTTCCAATTACATTTGACTATTCCCATTGATTTCCATTGGCTGTCTTACAAAGTTATTCGTAATCATCAACGAAAATCTCAGGAGTAGAATACTTAAATGAGAGATCATTACGACGGCTTTTCAGTCACTATGTCTTTATTTCCGAGAGTCATGCTTCGCGCCTCGATGTACTACCCGGTCCTTGAGGTCATTCGGAAAATACACAAAAATACATTCAAATTGGCCTCTGACCTTACATAACTGCGAACACATTCCGAATGCTATCGAATATCCTTGCAAAATTATGTTATGCGCATTATGAAATTCCTTACAATTCAGATATTCTACATAAATGGACTGGAGTATATAAATAATGAAATAGTTCACTTTTAGAATGGCTACAAAGAAAACTTCTCAATGGAAATTTTATTTGATCTAGAATAGCTGCCGGTATTATCGTGTTTGTGTACTGTTGCTGAGATCTGAACGTAAAATAGATATCGCCCCAAGTGAAATTGTAATGGCAACCAGCATGCAAACAAATCCAAGAGAACCAATGTCATCTTCTGTACTTTTATTGTGTTAACATTTCGTTTCTATGTGTCAATCTTCATTTTCTTATTTCAAAATTATGCTTCCGGTGTATCACTATTGAAAATCGAAACTGTGTTTCTCATTTATCATTATAGTTGATCGAAAATTATGTTCCCCATGAATCTTTAGTGCAGATCGAAATTATGTTTCCTATGTATATCTAGTGTAGATCGAAATTATGTTTCCTATGTATATCTAGTGTAGATCGAAATTGTTTCCAACGATCAATTGAAGATCCTGATTATGTTTCCCACGTGCCACTAATGTAAATTGAGATTAGGTATTTGCCAGGTAAATTGAGATGTGCCAGCTATCTCTGTTATGGATAGAAATTGTTTTTCCCGTGTATCTCTTGTTCATCGAAATTATTTCCAGTTTTCCATGTATATCTAGTGCAGATTGAAATTTATGTTTTCCAATTTTCCATGTATATCTAGTGCAGATCGAAATTATGTTTTCCAATTTTCCATGTATATCTAGTGCAGATTGAAATTATGTTTTCCAATTTTCCATGTATATCTAGTGAAGATTGAAATTATGTTTTCCAATTTTCCATGTATATCTAGTGCAGATTGAAATTTATGTTTTCCAATTTTCCATGTATATCTAGTGCAGATCGAAATTATGTTTTCCAATTTTCCATGTATATCTAGTGCAGATCGAAATTATGTTTTCCAATTTTCCATGTATATCTAGTGCAGATCGAAATTATATATTGCCCATGTACCAGTAATCTGCTTATATATTTCCCATGTGCCAGTAATCTGCTCATCAGCTGGTTCACTAATTAGTTCAATAATCAATTCATAATCTTGTTCACTAACCAGTCAAATAATAATTTCACCATCAATTTCACAAACTGTTTTAGTAATAAGTTCACCAGCTATATCACTAACACGTGCAGTAATTAGTTCACCAGCTAGTTCACTAACTAGTTCAATAATCAGTTGACTAGCCAGCTCACTAACTAGTTCATTAATGACTTCACGAATCAGTTCAGTAATCAATTCACCAGCCATTTCAGTGAATAGTTTCTATAACCACTTAAGCAGCTATAGTAAGACAACTTACCAGTTCACCAACCAGTTCAGTAACCGGTAAAATAATAACTATTTGCACCTAAATTCTATGACATTTCCAAGTGACTCCAGGGGTTGATGTCTAAGTGCCCTGACATTGAATGATATTGAGCGCCTATGGGGCACCCAAAAGTGCAAAGACGCCGATTTTAATCAGTGTTTCATTGTAAGAAGACAATGACATTTTGAGAAGTCTGAACAATGGAAAGTGGAACGGAGAGTAAGTGTGAGTCACTGTTTAGAGAAAGACCACCCAAAGGGAGATGTCTAGGCCATCTGCTAGAATGTCTGCACCTTAGTTTCAGTCTGTGACAGGTTGGGAACTTCAAGATGGTTTGTTTGTTTTAAATTTCGCAAATCTTGTCATACAGTATGCAACTGTTACACCTGGACTTCTACCTTACAAAACTGTAACATACGTTGACAGAATCATAACATTTATCTCTACTACCTGTATTTTATGTTTATACCTGTCAGTCGAATATGCTCTTCTCATTATTAGTTCATTTCATTCAAGATGGTATTTCCGTGTACATACGAACTGGCAGAGAAAACCGAGCTGTGTCATTCATCTTGGCTGGTTCGAGTTTTTTAAGGTCACTGTGCGTGACTATCGCGTGTAGAAGACCTCTGTACAGAAAATAAACATGACTTCATTCGTTACGTTTTTTAGTATTGTCGTGGATTTCGCTGGTCACTATTTATATACTTGGAATCCCCTTCCAGAAAGAGCAACGAAATGCACATAAATCAAAATCGGCCTTTCAGGTCGTCTGTACTCGGTCTATTATGCCTGTGATCGGCCATGCTTTGTACATGACTTTCTCTTCTTTTTCTTCTTCTGCGTTCGTTCTCAAACTCCTGCAGATTAGCAGGATGTAGTCCGGAGAACGGAATGCGTTGTGTCATGGTTTACAGCATTGCTGCGTTGTCTGCGCCTTTCGGCCTGACACATCCGACTTCAGCATGGCTTTGGGTCACTGACCCTATACGGGATGGGACAGTCAACTCCACCCCATAACCTCCTTAGTCGCATTTTACGACATGCGTGGAAGATAAACAGTGTTGCTATTCTTTTCTCCCCTTTCCGGCGCCGGCAACACACGGGCGGCGTGACTTTCAACATACGATACTTCAACAGAAAGGGTAAACATGACCTGAAATGCTTATTTTAATTATTTCAGTGAGTTTCGTTGGTCAGCCCTGGCTATTTTTGTCATGTGACTCCAAGTATAATGACCAAAGAAAAGCACGACAATAATCAAAACCGCAATGAAGTCCTAATTAATTCTGAACAGGGGTCTTTAACTGACAAAAGTCAGGAATTGTGTCTTCCATCCATAAATAGCATGGATCAAATAAAGGTCATCCAACTGATTTGCCCAGTTGTAATGTAACAAAATATTAGGACTACAGTTTTTTAGGCTTAGTGAAAAGTGCCTCTTCTGGTGATATACTACCTTTCAACCACGAACGTTATCCAACGGGGTTTTATCAGAGCGTTTTACCATAAAAAAATAATGTTTGACAAAACACAAGCTCCAAAGCCATTCTACTGCATTATTTTAATTATTTTACTTTGTTGCAAGCTTTTAATATCTGCACTGAACTAACCACTGGACGGTCAGGAGCTGCGGTTCCCAAACTAACCACTGGATGGTCAGGAGCTGCGGTTCTCAAACTCGTAATCATATTCATACATCCGCACAGAGCTTTATGCAAGATTTAATAGTTGTCTAGAATACCATTATATAGCCATAGAACCAGTCGCGTGTTTCCGGGATCAGAAAAATAAGCAAAGAATAGGAACATTTTTGCCTTGGCATGTTTGTATAAGAAGTGACTAAGGAGGTTTGGGGTGAAGCTAGCTGTCTCGTCCTATAGGTCAAAGTGCTGCAAAAGCCTTTTTGAATTCCGATATATCAGTATGAAATTTGAAGAAATAGCAGCCAAGCTATACCACATTCCATTCTCAGGACTACACCCTGCAATGCATCATGAGTTTGAAAAAGAATACAGTAGAGCACAGATCCCAACATTTTCCGAGACGAGACCCCATGCAATAAAGTTGACGAGCGACACTATCTTATATAAGGAATTTATTCATTACCCAACGATACATTTTTAAAAAAAACTGTTTTAATTATTGTAAAATAAAACATGCAGAAAATACATTTCAGTATAATATAATGCAATATTATTTAAACTTATGCTTGTGTTTAATGTGATTATTAACAGGTAACAAAAATTTGCAGTTATATTTTCCTTGTTGTGTAAACACTTTATTTTATACAGTGACAATATACCCTAGAAAATGAGCATTAAGAAGATTAATTTGTACCAGCATTTAGTCACCCCATTGATGTTTAGTGTAGTGGTTCGCAAGTTTCGTTGGTCCCTGGACTTCTCATATTTGTATGGATTATAGTGATATTAAAATTCGGATGTTCAAACTTTAAGACACGAAAGAAATATTATTTTTAAATCAATGTCTTTTTAGTTTAATATTTTTGACTGACAACCTAACCGAGAATACTTAGCGATCCTTTTGGGCTCGCGATTTCTATTATGGTCATGACTCATGGTTTGGAAACTAGTGTACTAGATGTTTGAATTAGGGTGTTGCCCTGGTGTTAGGGGCCTAAAATGCGAGCATACAATAATGACCTAGTTACTTACCATGCACGACGCAAACAGCGACTAAGGAGATTTCGGGGGTCGATTTAATTGTCCCATGCCATTAAGGAAAGTCACACAAAATCCATACTGAAGTTGGATGTGTCAGTCCTAAAGGGGTATATATCATTAGTATTTTCTAAGTTAATCTTCTGTTTTAATATCTCAGTAGTATTTTTTATAGAAAATGGAAGCCTTGATAGAGAGATAGAGACGAGATATCAAAAGGCAAATGCAGTAACATATCAACTGTCACCACTACTTCTTCATCACAAGATCGAGATGGAAGTTAAAAAAACAAATGATCTACAGTATATTCCTACCAACACTGTATTTGTTACCAGTGCCAAACCTGGTTTTTCTTTCATCTTCACGTTACAGAAAGATAGTGATATGTGAGATGAAATGCTTGAGGAAAGCCGCAGGGGTCACCAGGCTCGATAGATTACGAAATGAACATGTCAGGGAAAGAATAGGTATAATACATTGCACATAATACATAAAAAGGCAGCAGATCATGTGGTTTTACCACATTATAAGAATGCATCACAAGTTGCCCGTACAGGCATATAACCAAATGAGATCAGGGAACAAAGCCAGATGAATACCACGGAAAATATGAATAGAAAACGTCATGGACATCTTGAACAAACACGGTGACAACACAGCCGAGGCTACACATCTGGCTTTAGAACGCAAGTTCGAGCGCCAATCACCCCTACACTTAACTACAAGAGTGGATAACAAACACCTGCAGTTGTAAAAAACCTGCAATTGTTTGAAATCGCAGAGTGCGGAAGCAATTCCTAGTCTATATCACGTATATACTGTGCAAGTATTCTGCTGCTGTCACTTTAAGACAGCAGGAATGTACGGAGAATCTTTGAGACGCCAAGAATGTTACTATGTCTCATCTCTCTATCCATCGCTCAGTTTTTTCCTTTCCCTAGTTCTAACACTATTTTCTTTGCTCATTTAACAGAACACTTTGTCCGTTGTGCTTATAATCATACGTGTACTTGTGGTTTGCAATGTTTGCCGTCATTATATACATCAAATTACAAGATTTACCGTATTATGTTATTTTAAAATCAGCTTGATTTTTTTTCATTGTTCGGAGTTTTGTGAAGTCAATAAGTGTATTGTATTACTAGTTACTGTCCAACATCCCACATTATGTCATGCTATTAAATGTCATGCTATTACATGCGCGCGAGATAGTACTAAGGGATGGCCCTGATCTGTTAAGTCGTTTACCTTCTGATTGAGGGTTAGATACTGGATCCTGACGTCGTGTTTACAAGTGCATTTTTTCGGGGAACCTTGAGAATTAAGGCATGGAACTAGTAGCTAATCTCCACAAATTGCACCTGTAAACAAGATGACTTCAATGACAAGATGTTTTCGATGACAAGATTACTTCTATGACAAGGTGGTATCTGTGACAAGATAACTTCTATGACAAGATAACATATATGACTTCTGGGCACCAAGAAACAGTTTCAAGATGGTAATGTGGTTGGGGAAGATTTTTATCCATTACCTCAAAATATTTATGTTTGCACCAATATTACCACTTCCAGTTAAAAATGGGATTAGACATGTCTTATTACAGCTGGAATCTGACCGTTTGACATCACCTTCGACAGGTCTTATTTCTGCTGGAATCTGAACATTTGATATCAACTTCGACAGATCTTATTTCTGCTGGAATCCGAACGTTTGACATCACCTTGGACATGTCTTCTTTCCGCTGAATCTGACCGTTTGACATCACCTTCGACATGTCGTCTTTTCGATGGAATCTGAACGGTTGACATCACCTTTGACATGTCGTCTTTTCGATGGAATCTGAACGCGACGTCTGGGCATTTCAGTGTATATAGATAGATTATTGTTCTGAAATAATTATAATCATATTGGTAATATAGTTTTCGTAGTTTTATCGCTGCCATTGACAAGTCATGGTCACTGCCACTATCTGCAACATCAACTGAATGAAACGTACTGGTCATTGCTTCATTAATACATGATTTAAATCGTTTTAAAACAAAAATATAGTCTATTTGATTATGTATTTCTGTGAATAGCCAAAGCAAAATTGTGCTTCTGGATGTTTTTTGAGGAAATTATGTTTACAGTAATTTGCAATAAATGGCAAATTCAACAGCAACACATTTTTAAACGCCCATTTGTTTCTTCAAACCCATATTTGCCTACTATGCCAGTCTACTACTCATAAGCATCTGGTCCTATTTTGGCATTCCAATCTCCAAGTAATATGAGATCTTTATAATTGTCTTATCTAATTTTGCATAGAATTCATCAATTGATTTTCCTCATATTCAGATATGGTCGCGTATACTTGAATGAGAGATATATTCTTTGGTTTTTCAGCCATGCCTGTATTGATAAGCAAGCTTTTGATCGTCGTGCAACTGAAAATGGTGTATATTCTTTTCTTGTTGAAAAGTCATCATACTCCATGTTGGTGCTTTGTTTTCTTTCCTCCACTGAACCATATTTTATGCCCTTATCGGTGTTAGTTCCTCCTTTTCTTGTTTATCTCATCTCCGTTATATCCAATACATCCTATGTATATATTTCTAATCCGTCTGTTAGTTCCTTTACTTTGCTCAGCGCATGAAGAATGTGCATGTTCCAAGTGATAATTGCACGATGCTTTTGACAAAAAGAAGCAATTCAAGTGTTAATTACACGATGCTTTTGACAAAAACAAGCAATTCAAGTGTTAATTACACGATGCTTTTGACAAAAAGAAGCGATTCTAGTGAATGTTGTGCTGATTATTTATTATATCATTTCTGTGGGGGAAAAAAAGGTTACCTTGTTGGTGCCCATAACCTCTGTAAGTGTGAGCGTACGTAAACATTTTAGTTCCAGTCTACCCCCTACTCACTATGTAAATACCGCAACCGCTCTAAAACATCTCCAGTTGGAACCAGCATTTTATAAAACCATACTTGCGTCTCAGTGGATTCCTTCTTCTTTTTTCTGTGTTAATTCTTAAACTCCCACTGGATCTCTCTTGTAGCAGCATAATTTCCCTACTGGATTTCCAGTAGGATGTAGTTCAGAGAGTGAAAATACGTTGTGTCATTTTATTTGCGCCATGGCCTGACACATCCGTCTTCGGCGAGAATTTATTTAAAATAATTTATTTTCATATTTATTTATTTCGCCTTCATTATTCCCAACATTTTTTATATCCATTTCGAAGTAATTTACCCAGTTTCCCCGACTACTTTTGTAGCTGGATAATTTACCCTGGTTCCCCCGACTACTTGTGTAGCTGGATAATTTACCCTGGTTCCCCGAGTATTTGTGTAGCTGGATAATTTACCCCGTTTCCCCGACTACTTGTGTAGCTGGATAAGGTGTTGAATACATTTGTATTTTAACTACTGTTAGATGTCATGACGGTACAAGATCATATCCAGGTCTTAATTTCTAGAAACATTTTGATATCACCACCGACTGAGTGTACACAAACCTAATGATACATGAATGCAGCACTATTAGTTACGTCGAATGTTCGAGAAAACAAATACTACGTTTGGCAATAGATACTCATTATTACACTTCTGATAAAGTCTATCGATACTTCGATTAGTCCACTAGTACACTTGCTGTTCCAGTTCAGTGTGAAATCTCACACTTCAATCAGATCTGACAACCAACACAGAGGTCTAGATATACACGATTAACAAGCATTGCCATAGACAATATGTCAGGTGGGCTAAATTATGACGTCATCGAAAGTTGCGTATTTCCATTGTGCAATGTTGAGCAGCCGAATGTTTGTTGACGAAGACTCAATGAAAGAAATAAACACACCTATAGCAGTGACAGCTAGCACATTTGCTAAATTAACTAATATCTGGAAATCAAAAGATCTAGGGACAAACACCAAACTAAAGCTATTTAACTCATGTATTGTCTCAGTGTTAACGTATGGTAGTGAAAGCTGGAAATCAACTCAAGCAACAGACAACAAACTAAACAGCTTCGAAAACCAATGTCTTCGCAAACTGATAAACATAAAATGGAGCGACTTTGTCACAAATAGTGATC
Source organism: Meghimatium bilineatum (assembly GCA_034231615.1). Taxonomy (NCBI): domain Eukaryota; kingdom Metazoa; phylum Mollusca; class Gastropoda; order Stylommatophora; family Philomycidae; genus Meghimatium; species Meghimatium bilineatum. The sequence continues at coordinate 54,617,785 of CM067304.1, forward strand.
TAAGAGACAAAACACACCAAGAGTATGTTTCAAACATCATAAGAAAACGAAGATGGAAATACCTTGGTCACGTTTTACGACTAGATGTAAACAGAATAAACCAACAAGCCCTTATGTGGTCTCCTGAGGGTAAAAGAAAAAGAGGAAGACCTAAAACAACCCTTAAAAACACCATTCTTAACGAAGGGGAATTAATAGGCTGTAAGACCATCTAGGAACTAAAGCTGCAGGCAGCGGACCGCATCATATGGAGAACCTAAACCTCTGCCCTATGTGTCGCTTGCGGCACGAAAGGAACAAACTAACTAATGTAGAGCGCAACACAGCAGATTACTGATCTGCAGGATTAATTTTTATTGGATGAGCATGAACGATGCTAAAAGCTGAACAAAAAAGTATTTGTCGTGGAGCAAATGTTTAATAATAATCCATTATCTTTTCAAATATTTGTTATTTAAACTGCAACTGGATTCCTCTTGTATCAGGACAGTAGTCATACTCGATTTCCAGGAGGGTGTCGTTCAGGGAACAAAACGTTTTGTGTCTCTGTTATTATTTGTGCCAATATATCTACACATTCAAGTTTGGCGTGGTAACTTAAATACAATACGTTTAGTGTTTTACTATTTCCACTTCTCGGTATACGTCTGTGATTGTACGTAGGAACTGTTTCCCGTAGAGGACACCGACCTAAACCCAAATTCACCAATTTTTTTGTCGGGGCCTGAAAGGGGAACAGTAAATATCAGTGCAGTTTACCTCCTATGGATGTTGTAAAGGTATGTCCTATGGCAGCAACCTGCCGTCGGGGATGAAGATACCTCTTCATGTACTAAGCCGCATGTTATACGAGGTGATCAGTAAAGTTATATGTGGAGTTGCCTGTTTTATCCGATATATTGACATAATGATTCATTAGCCATGCTGAAGTTGAATGTGTCGGACCGAAAGGTGCAGATATCGCAGCAAATATCTAAATTATGACAAACTAATTCGTTCTCTGGACTACACCCAGCTTATCTGCAGAAGTTTGAGAATGAACCCAGAAGAAGAGGAAACGCTAACCACAGTCAGACAAACTTGACCTTTTCACAGCTATATGTACCGCTATCGACATAACGGCAGGCACACATAATACATTATTAAATATGATGGGAAATATACGAAAGATGATATAAAATTCGTGCAGAAGTATCTTAATGTACAAGTCCCAGCTTCTACTGTACACATAACTTAATGTACAAGTCCCAGCTTCTACTGTACACATAACTTAATGTACAAGTCCCAGCTTCTACTGTACACATAACTTAATGTACAAGTCCCAGCTTCTACTGTACACATAACTTAATATACAAGTTCCAGCTTCTACTGTACACATAACTTAATGCACAAGTTCCAGCTTCTACTGTACACATAACTTAATGTACAAGTCCCAGCTTCTACTGTACACATAACGTAATGTACACTTTCCAGCTTCTACTGTACACATAACTTAATGTACAAGTCCCAGCTTCTACTGTACACATAACGTAATGTACACTTTCCAGCATCTATTGTACACACAACTTCTCTGTACTTCGAACCACTTCACACAACACACGATAAACATGAATAGTAGTTATTTTTTTTCCTAAATGTTGTAGCGTTAAATGCTGTTACACAGATCTAAGTCAAGTATTCACAATTCATGTGATGATGTAATGTCACCAGAAACAACAGAATTTCACCACTGGTTGTCAATTAATGTCAACATAATTTCACCAATTTTCATCAATTAATATCAACATAATTTCACCACTTTTTGTCAGTTAATATCAACAGAATTGCACCACCTGTCGTGAATTAATATCAACAGAATTACACCACGTGTGAGTTAGTATCAACAAAAATGCACAACTTGTCGTGAGGTAATATCAACAGAAATTCAGCATGTCGTGAGTTAATATCAGTAGAATTGCACCACTTGTCGTGAATTAACATCAATAGAAATGCACTACTTGTGGTGAGTTAATATCAGTAGAAATGCACTACTTGTCGTGAGTTAATATCAGCAGAATTGCAGCGCTTTTCTTGTTGCAGGTAATAAAACGTAGTAAGCACTTTCAATATTTATTCGGGCAAATTTAGGCACATTTACTAAAACTGTTTCGCCCCTCTCCCCAACTTGAATTTACATTGATCCCTAGTTCTTCGTGATCACGCATAAACACCCCCTCCTCCCCCTTTTCCCCTTGATGTACATCACCACCCCTAAGGGACGTTTTCCCCCACTATGAGAGACCATGTTCTTCTAGATGAATTTATTAGAGTATACTACTGTATACACTGTATATGAACCTATACAGTAATATCACAACGAGATTCAGACATTGACAACTAAATGCCTTAATATGATACTTAGTAACGATTGGTGGTGTACAGTACCAGAGTGTGAGATGATGAAGTCAAAGGGCTGAAGAATAGAAGAAGAAGCTTTTTAAAAACAAACACAAAATTAACACAAATTAAAATATGACTGATTTACTTTAATGTAAGCATACATTTTTTGCATTAGTCTGACATCATCGCAGACTCAGGATTTGTGCAGTTGCTGAAGAGAGCTTCAAATACTCTGCTACTAAAAAAAAACGTTGTAAGGAAGACAAGAGCTGCTCAATGTCTTATATTCTCCTCTTGTCCATCCCATAAAAGGACATACCATTCACAACAGACCAGCTACATTTCTATAACATTTATAATAAATTTATGAACAGAACATTTCTAGCAAGACCCGAAAAAATTATATATTACACAAGATACACATTCCTGTTTCTATGGTAAACGAAACCGATTTAGGTTTATTTTACGTTGTACGTTCATGCATTATCTCATCACCGAAGATATAGCCTACAATCCTTAGATATCAAATATTTTCAGTCTTTTTCTATAAGGGCACATTCGGACAAACTACTATTTGTTCGTCATTGAATTATTTTCCTTCACGTTTTAATAACTTGCCCTCAACTTATCCTTCAACTGTGGTTATATTCACACTCAAGTTTATCACGCATAGAAAGGTCATCTAGATGTTTTTGTGACGCTGTACACATAAATATGTGATTTGATATGTCAAGCCATCGTGCAGAGTTCACTGCAAGAGTGCACTTTTTGTTGTTGGTCCAATTACAAACATTAACCCGTTTAGAAGATGAGACATTTTGAACAATTATCGTTTATAGAAAAGCTGTATTTTTGCCATCTTATCGAGTAGGTGATTATCTTTCGTATACACAAGTACACATTGAAGGGTAAAATATTTATAATACACAAGTGTCCATTAGGATGATCTGTTGTGAATATAAACAATCTTTGTCTCTAAACTAATAAACTGTCTTTACCAACAACATCATCATCGATCGTGTGTCGTGCAGACTGGTCTAGGCGATCACTCATCTCCACAACTCTTCTTCTGTGTTCAGCATCAAACTCCTGCAGAATACCAAGATGTAGACCGGAGAAAGAAATTTGGTGCATTGTGGTATACAGATTGACTGCAACATATGCGCCTTTCTGTGTGACACATCCAACTGCAGAAAATATTTTAGGGTCACTTGACCGTCTATGAGATGGGGCAGATAACTCCATCCTCAGTACCTGCGTAGCAGTATCTTACGACATGCTTGGCGGGTAACAACGTCAATATTCTTTGCTCCACCTTTTTGAGCCCGCAACCCGCTGGTGCACAATTATGTTTCTAGTATGCTCTATTACCTGGTGTAACTTGATTGTCCAGGCTATAATGTTTTCTGGTGTTGTGTATATGTTGTCCAGACATTAATACATTCACCTGTTGTAATTATTCTGTCCATGACTTCATCTGATGTAACTATGTTGTCCATACCTCCCTGTCTTAATTTGTTGTAACTATGTTGTTCAGACCTTCCTGTCTTCGCCTGTTTTAACTATATTGTCCAGGCCTTCCAATATTCACCTGTTTTAACTATGTTGTCCAGACCTTCCAATATTCACCTGTTGTAACTATGTTGTCCAGGCCTTCCAATATTCACCTGTTGTAACTATGTTGTCCAGGCCTTCCAATATTCACCTGTTGTAACTATGTTGTCCAGACCTTCCAATATTCACCTGTTGTAACTATATTGTCCAGGCCTTCCAATATTCACCTGTTGTAACTATGTTGTCCAGACCTTCCAATATTCACCTGTTGTAACTATGTTGTTCAGACCTTCCTGTCTTCATAACGCATCTAAAAAACGGTCTGCATCTTTCTGAAACTTACATTATTCAGTAAACCCCGTCTCTCATTTGAGTCGTTCATTACCTCCTGGTTAGCATGTTTAGCTGACCATGGTACATACCAAGTGTTTATGAATGTTATATGGTTGCTACATACTTAAACAAGACTCTGAGATATACTAGACATGAGGAAGTCGCTAGATACTCAAACTAGACACTGACAAAACATATACTAATACAAGATGAAGTCTCTTCATACTCAAACTAGACACTGACATGACATATACTAGACAGGAAGAATCTCTACATACTCAAACTAGACACTGACATGACATATACTAGACAGGAGGAATCTCTACATACTCAAACTAGACACTGACAAAACATATACTAGACAAGATGAAGTCTCTTCATACTCAAACTAGACACTGACATGACATATACTAGACAGGAGAAAGTCTCTACATACTCAAACTAGACACTAAGAATGGAGCGGCTTGGCGGCGTCTTTGTGTTGCTATTTCTAAAGTGATACCCCTAAGACCCTAACAGGTAATATATTTCATGATGTTAATGATGGAACATACAATTCTACCTGTAAACATCTCTAGTCGCCTCTAACATATTCAGAGTGAGTCACTGTGATATTTTTCTCTTCCCTTTCAGTTCCCTAATATTACACCGGGGATGGGCGTATGATATTTCTCATTAATACCAGGCGTAGCGATACGCTATTGAATATTTATTTATTAGAGATATTTTCTAAACTTCTTCATGAACTTTCATGAATGGATTAGACTCTTAAAAAACTGACACATCATTCAATATTTGTAATATATTCACGTAATTAATGAATTGTAATGTCTCCATATTTTTTGTTGTTCAATTTGGTATGGAAGAATAATTTTTTATTACATTTTGAAAGAAAAAAATAATTCAGCATTTATAAAATAAAAAACTGAACGCAATAAAGATGTCACGATTTATTTAGATTTGTATATATGTGTTTCCAAGAAAATTGTTATTACAATTCTTCTTCTTCTTCTTCTGTTTTCGTTCGCAAATTTCTGCAAATTAATTGGATTATGACCGGAGAATGCAGTACGTTGTGTCATGATTTACAGCTTGAATGCGATATGTGAGCCCTAATGCGAGACTCATCCGACTTTAGTATGACTTTTGGATCACTGTGTCCAACTATGGAATGGGGCAGCGAACCTCACTTCAAAACCTTAGTCCCCTCTTATGACGTAAATTGCAAGTTGCACAGTATAGCCATCGTGTTTCCATTTAGAAACCTCCCTCCCCCTTTCAATAAACATGAGAAAGTCAAATGAATTTGAATTACAAATGATCTTGGAGATTGACTGACAATTCAATTTCAATGAAAGATTGAGAAAGATATAATTAAAATTAGAATAGGGATAAAGTAGATATAGAATGAATAGGAATAGAAAAATGAATAGAGAATTAAAGTTATATAAGAAATGTTTAAATTAAGAACAGGAATACCGTAAATCCTTAATATTAAAAGAGTTAAGAGAAACAAAATTGTGAAGCGGGGGAAAACATATCAATGAAATAATTGATAATTAAATGACATGTTTCGATTATTAATGCAATGTTTCTTTTCCAACTCGTGTCTTTTAAAATATACATTTTCTCACGTGTGTTATTGAGATACACTAGCAAAAGGATGATGTATATGGGCACTGTATGATGCTACACGTCAAGTAAGAGGCGACTAAGGGGATATTTTGGTGGAGTTGGTTGTTCCGTCCCATAGAGTGTTAAATGATGTAGGGGATACGTTGAAGTCGAATATATCTTCACGAAATGCACAGATGTCACAGCCAGGATCTGAAAACATGGCACATGGTATTGCGTTCTCCAAGCTACATTATGGAGAACATATGCAGACGAAGAAAGAATAAAACATATTTTATATTTCACATACCGGTACATCTGTAACGGGGAGCCGCGTTAGCGCAGTGGTTAGCGCACTGGCTTCGCATATGAGTGGTCCAGGGTTCATTCCCCAGCTGAGGCGGAAATGTTTTCAGATCGCAACGGCTCCCAGGTCGACCCAGCCTTAAATGGGTACCGGATTAATCCGGGAAGTAAAGACTGCGAGGGAGAGGAGATGGCTACCGCCCTCATTTGCAGAGCATGTGAAATGTGAGATCGCTAACATCTCACACCCCTACGGCATTAATAAATGCTATTGGTTACTTTACTTACTTACTACATCTGTGATACTATGACTTTGACCTTCCATCTCTGATACTATGATCTTATCCTTACATCTGTGATACTATGATTATATCCTTACATCTGTGATACTATGATTATATCCTTACATCTGTGATACTATGTTTTTATCCGTACATCTGTGATACTATGATCTTATCCTTACATCTGTGATACTATAATTATATCCTTAAATCTTTGATACGCTGCTCATTAAAAGTGCTGGCCAGGAACACAGCACGAGCCGCTGTATTTCTGTTTCCAGTGTGCATCGCGAGGCGGTACTATTAGGATATTGGTTATCTGCTAACCTTGAGTCCGCACGACAGCAATGTGGAACCCTTTGCACCCAGCAAAGTCAGTTTAATTGATTCCATCTTAATATGAGATAGCAGAAAATAAGAGAGGTGAACAACTAGCAATAGAGGAATATAATATCCAACCAGATACAAATCAGTTAATAAGACATCACTAAAATGAAAGATGAAGGAACAAGGAATACCTAACAACGTCTCGAGACTATTCAATCAATCAAGTGCCATGCCGAACGCCGTAGGCGATCATGTTTCTCCACGACTCTCTGTCTCTTGTGTTGTCAATAAGCTCGGTTGGTGAGTTTCTGCCATGCCACAATACAAGTCCATCTAGTGACATTTCTCTTTGTCGTCCCCTATCTCTTCTCCCCTTGATCTTTCCAGTGATTATTAAGTGTTCAAGCTGTGTTCTTCTCTGTGCTCCTCTTCTGTGTTCTTCCCTAGAAACTTTGACTGTCTGCCCCTAATGTTTAATATGATTGATCTTTTTACGCCAGCATCAATGAGAACCTCTGCATTAGTTTTCTTAGCTGTCCATGGTATTTTCATCATTCTTCTCAGAAACCACATTTCTGTAGCCTCTAATTCGCTTTGAAAGTTTTTGTTTACAGTCCATGCTTCACATCCATAAAAAAGAATTGATTCGATATTACATCTCAGCACTCGAATTCGAGTGTGAATTAATAGTCTTCCATTGCACAAAATGATTCTCACTTTTTGGAATGCTGATTTGGCTTGTGCTGTTCGGCTCTTTATCTCACTTGGGCATCTACTTTCAGATGTTAATAGGATGCCAAGATATTTCACTTTTTCAACGTGTGCTAATTTTGTGTTATTAACTATTATGTTTTTTATCTTGGTGGTGTATGTATCTTCGATACAACCATTATTTCTGTTTTCTTCTTGTTTAAACTGAGGCCTTTGTTTTCACTTTCTTTCACTACTTTATATAATAGGTCGTGTAGTTCCTATTCGCTTCCTGCGATCAATACTGTGTCATCAGCATATCTCAAGTTATTTATATTGCATCCTCCCACTTTTATTCCTGGCATATCTTCTATATTTCGCATAATGTATTCTGTATACAGAGAGAAAAGGGCCGGTGACATTATACAACCTTGCCTGACACCTATTTCTATCTTTTGAAATCTTCCTATAGTGTTGTTAACTCTCATCGCAGCCGTTTGTTTCCAATATACATTTCTTACTATTCATAGGTCTTCGAGACTATTTGAGACTACTACCGTCTTCTAAACAACAAGAACAAGTCATCATATTTCGACTATACATTTAACACAATAAATAGAATATACAAAAACTTGCAAAGTGATAACTAAGAAAAGTGTCAAGCGAACAAAACTGCAGAGCACATCTTCTAGACTGTGCAAAATATGGCACTTTAAATCACACTTTACAATGTGATACACTTTATAACTTTCTAATACAATGTGAATGTCAAACTGTGGTACAAAACAAGAAAACAATTTATACAAGATACAACACTGCTGATAAGACATTACTAGCGAAAAAAACGTTGTTCGTACGCTGAAGACTCTTTCAGTCGCAAATATCAACATTTCAAATGAAAGTAAACAGCGGCGCCCGATCTAGGCTCGAAGTCGGGGGATTAACGGTGTTTCAGAAAAATAAACAAATACGAGATTTCTTGTAATTTGAAAAGAAGAGTATTGTAACGTTTGATGCTTGCTCAGCCTAAGTGGCTGTGTAGCCTGAGAGGCCAGATATAAACTATATGGAGAGGTTTTGCTTTCTGATAGCTTGCTATTCCTCTGGTTTTTGTTACTTCTCTATTCATGTCTTAGACGGATTGTCCATGGCTACACGGCTACATACTTCTCTATTCATGTCTTAGACGGATTGTCCATGGCTACATACTTCTCTATTCATGTCTTAGACGAATTGTCCATGGCTACATACTTCTCTATTCATGTCTTAGACGGACTGTCCATGGCTACATTACTTATCTCATTTAATAAATGTAATTTAAATTGACGCAATACCAAGACGAGTATTCGGATATAAAGCCAAACGTAGACCAAGAAAACGGTGAATAGAAGCAATAAAAACATTGATCAAACATGGAATCAATGCCACCATGGGGACACATCTGGCTTTGGAACGACAATTAAATCTCCCACCTCAACGCTTAACGATAAGTGTGGACACTATCAGCCACCATTCACATGGGGAAAGACAATAGGCAACCCCAAGACATATGTGGACGTTTTGATAGAATTGATAGTAAAAGAAAACTGGCTAAACAACGCGGTTCTCTCTAGAAAATTAAAATACTTTGGTGGCCATATCAAACGATATGACGGCCCAGAAAAGACCATAGTAGAGAGGATGATGCCAGGGCAATGAAAAACAGGTATGGCACGAAAAAGTAGAGGCATGATATGAAGACAAACCGCCTGAACATAACACCCACAAAAGCAGGAGTATTGACTCTAGTTGGGTAGCAGTTTGTAAAAGTTGTTATGACTGCTACATCATGTCCAGAATGTGCTTACCTGATGATGAATTCTAAGACAAAGTTGGCAACCTTTTTTTGGGACGGAGTGTCGAAATGACATGTTTACTTGTGGTATGGGGCAAAAAAGTTTACTGTTTAAATTAAGGAAGACCAACTCATGGTCCATGCGACAATGGGGCGCAATGCATGACTATCAAAGGCACATCACAAATCAGGGCTAATAATAATAATAATAATAATAGATAACCTAGCTAGATAAAATGTATTCGTTATTCACTATCATTTGCAGTCTCCTCAACGACAATATCTTCTGTCTGTTGCCTTGGTGAGCTCTGCTAAAATAACCTGTCCATCTCGTGATGTTTCTTTCACACTTGTATCTATATCTATCTCTTGATCACCGTCCCTCGAATCTACCTTCATGTATGTGCTTCAATAATGTTGCATGTCCTGTAATATATCCAAAATATTGTATTCGTTTGATTTGTATTTCTTTCAATAGTTCTTTTTTTTAACATGCAGTGTTGTCAGAACTTCTTGGTTTTATTCGCGTTCCATTCTCCCTATTCTGTGTATCCACATCAGAAAGGCATCAATACTGTGTTCAAGTGTTTGTTCATTATATATGTTTCTGAGTCATACATTAATGAAGAATATATGTAGCATTTTCTAATTTTCATTTCTAGTTTGTTTGTGATGTGTTTAGATGTCAATATTTTTCTCACGTCATTGAAAGTACTTTTAGCCATTCTAATTCTCCTTTTCTGTTTCATATCTAATAATTTCTGATTATATGTCAAGATATTGTTGCTGATCCACTTGTTGCACTATCTCCTCATGTAGTTTTATATTTAACGTTTGATCTTGTTGATTATTATTGCTTTTGTTTTCTGGATCTTACTGTCTAGTCCATTAATTATATAATCAATTTTAATTACAATAACATTAACTTATTGAAGGAAATATAATTCCACGCCCCCAAGCTTTCCTGTCTATTATTAAATTGACGTGTGGTTTAGCTTCAACATCTACTCCCTAGAGATACAAGAAGTCAAGAAGTCGGAGTAATGGGGATCAAATGAGTGCAAAAGTTACAGGAACTCAATTCTCTGTGCTGTTGACGACAAAACTACAATATCAACATCTTAGTATTTCTTCTTTTTGTTCTTTCATTCTCAAACTCCTGTAGATTAGCAAGAATTAGTGAACGGAATGCGTTGTAGTCATGGTTTACAGCTGTGCTGCAATACCTACGCCTTTCGGCCTGACACTTCCTACTTCAGCATGGCTTCTGGATTACTTTGACCCTCTGTTAGATGGGGGAGGAATTGGGAATGGAGAGGTGGGGAAGGAAAGTGAGACTCCCTTTCTTCCTTCAAAATGTAAATATGCACAGGATGTTTTATTATAAGTCACCATAACATTATGTCCATATCAATATTCTTCTTTAAAGAGCGGAATATGGGAATATGCGTCGATTGGCTTGTTTGAACCAGAGTGAACAATTGGCACATCTAAATTATTATTTCAAAAATTGACATGTTTAAACTAGAATGTGAAAACATTGACGCATTTGAACTAGAATGGGAACAAGTGGCACCTTTGAACTAGACTGTGAAATAATTGGCACATGTGAATTAGAATGTATAAACATAGGCACATGTGAACTAAAATGTGAAAAAATAATGGGCACATTTCACGAGAATAGGAATAATTGACACATTTGAACAACAATGTGAAAAAGTTGACACATTTGAACTATAATGTGAAATAATTGTAGCTTTTAGTACAAAATATTGCCCAAAATATTATCCTGGTTCCTTTGTATTCCAACTAGTGTTTTCATATCGGTGGTGGGGGATCAGTGTACATATTATTTTGAGATCGGCCTGGAAGGCTATATTTTCTCCTTGATCTAAGCTATTCGATATTTTTGTATTTATGAGTGTCTATTTTTAATTAATGGGTGTCACAACGCTGTCCTCATTATGCTCCGCAAATTTTTACTTTGCTAATTATGTGTCTTTTGTCCACTATGTCCTGCAGTCATTTGATGGCAACCGTTCTATTTACACCTGTTGCGATCATTCTTAGCCTTTCCGGCATATTCGACGTGTTCTGTATGTCTATTTGAATTAGTACTTATGCAAAATTGGCGCATAAACTCTCCACCTTTCCTACGTTCCTTCTTAAACTACTACCGGTTAGCAGGAAGTCATCAGAAGAATGGCTAAACTGTGTGTCATGGTGTACAGATTCTCTGCGATATCTGCGCCTTTCTACCTGACATCCGAATTCATCATACTTTTTCCATGACTTGAAACTATGGGAAGTGTAGCCAACTTCATTCCCAAACATGCTTAGTCGTCTCCTACTACATGCATTGCAAGTCACAATATTGTTTTTCCTCATTCTGGTCACGGCAACGCATAGACTCACATTTCCTCTATCACGACTTCAAAGATTGCTTGCTGAGCACCCATGACCAAGAAATAGGATGGGAAAAAAACTTTGTTTCGCATCTTAACGCGACTGCGCTATCAACAGACAACTTCTTAACAAAACATGGATTTACACAATATCTGCTATGATGAAACTTGTCTAGGTTATTGAGAGCGAATCAATAAATCCTCACAAGTTAATCAAGCTTATGAAGTTAGAAGAGCGTCTGGGTAATCACATCGGCAGTGGTAGAATGACCTGTTAGTAGCACATTACTGCCACATTGAATAAGAAAAAAAATCATGGGTGTAAAAAAAAATGCATAATTCTCTCACAAACAAGTCAACTAAAATGCCTGGGTGAACCAGTATGTCCTTTTTTGAGTATTGGAACACTGTTTGCAGTTTGCAATACTTTAGGTAACATTGCTTAAAAGGCTCAAGTGGTAGAGTATTGACTTCACTGTACTCGTGTTACCCCATATGTACTTGGTCCTTCTCAACGAAGCTGCACGAGAATACCACCCGTTTCACGTAAATCCGTAGCTTCAAGCGATAATCCCCGAGGATCTCCGAAAATAAACCACTTTATCGACAAGACGCAGCGAGTGGGATTTGAACCCGGAATCTCTAAGAGTACATCGAACGGATTGAGCACTACGACTTTGGAGATCCCGCAATCTAGAATTAACACTTTTCTGAAGTGTCTATGGATATCTTGTACATTTCTACAATCTAGAATTGGCACTTTTCTAAAGTGTATATGGATATCTTGTACATTTCTACAATCTAGAAGTAGCACTTTTCTGAAATGTCTATTGAATATATTGTACATTTTCTACAATCTAGAATTAACACTTTTCTGAAGTGTCTATGGATATCTTGTACATTTCTACAATCTAGAATTGGCACTTTTCTAAAGTGTATATGGATATCTTGTACATTTTCTACAATCTAGAATTAACACTTTTCTAAAGTGTCTATGGATATCTTGTACATTTCTACAATCTAGAATTAACACTTTTCTAAAGTGTATATGGATATCTTGTACATTTCAACAATACTAATGTTCCATGTCTTTTTGATGAAGTTCATGAGTGTAAGCTAACCATCTTCTCTTACTTTTGCCAACATGTCCGTATCTCACACGGGATATGCATAGTCTAGCTCGACGATAAGAAATCTAGCTTATATCTGACATACACAAGTAAATCCATTTTGAGAAGTGGCTTCTGAAAACATCGTATACCTTTGAGCGCTGAATTTTTTTTTTAATGGCTTCTGAAAGCATCGTATTCCGTTAAGATTTGGTGTTTTGAGAAGTGGCTTCTGAAAGCATCGCATACCGTTGAGAGCTGAAGTATTCTGAGAAGTTGCTTCTGAAAGCATCGTATACCTTTGAGAGTTCGTATCTTCTGAGTATGAAAGAATTATCTGGAGATCATCCCTTGCCAATTACACACCAGCAAGAGCTTCGTAGTTCGTAATTTCTGCAGATCGAAACAGGCAAAAAATGTATAACTGTGATGGCAGCAATGTTGCAATGTAACTAACTGTGCGGTAGCATATCTAAAATAAGTCCTTCAAGTACCGGCGCCCATCCGTTTATAAGCCTCAGATTGTCTCATTTTCTTCAAGTCTACTCTTTTTGGCCAAAACGTGTATTTTTGTCAGTTACCGTGCTGTGATTAAAAAAAAGTGTCTGTGAGTTTTCATATTTGGACGAATAAGACTGAACCCCTAGCGATATGTCCTCTAGGGATCTATTTCCTGCAGAGGCCTGTCTCTGTCGACGGCGGCTTTAACAGGCAAATTAATTACAAATTGGAAATATCGATACGATGTCTGATCAAAGTTATTGCTCCTCTCCAGCGTGAGACACCAGGAGCTTCCGGCCTCTAGTGATGCAAGGACTCACAGGAGGTAACTTGATTATCTGAAAATGCTGGGTGATCGCAACGATTACAATACATTTGTTAAGGTTAGAGCAGACAGCTGAGGGAGGGGTGGTCAGTGTTGAATTATACGCTGATAAAGACGCTGCGGGTGACGCCATGAGCTTATTTTGGAAACCATTCCTCTTGTGGACAATTTTTAAGTCAAAAAAATTATTTCGTAAATTTAACATGGAGCACCCGTTTCTGATGCTATTAGTTTATATTTGATTTGTCTTGGATTTGATCACAGCTTTCTAGGTTTACAAGGATATACTACGGAATATGTGACGTCATGAAAACAGTTGGTCTAATAAATAAAGTGCGAGTTCTTTTACAGATCTATCAAGTTTTTCTATTAATTGTTTTAAAATTATACTGACGAAAATTTATTCGTACAGCTATTATTATTTTCGTATTATTAGTTTTTATTTTTAATATTATTATTGTAACATTGTGATTCTAGTAAGAAAAGACGGTTCTTGTTTGAAACCTGTGTCCTCCGATGTGGTTATTGTTCTTGGCAATGTTTAACAGTTTATGTTTATCCCTTAATAATTTAACTATTAATGTTTTTAGGATTAGACTCAGTGTTTGGGTTAGGAGATGTTTTGTTTTACATAACTAACCCTAAATAAATTTATACTAAAACTAATAAACGATAAACATAAATTGACAGCCCTGCCAAGGGGAATAATCACATCGGGGGACACGGGATCCAAACAAGAAACGAAAAGACGGTATTGAAATATTTTCTATTTGTAGCCTGCGATGGCTAGGACACTATGATGGTTGGGAGATGACATAATATAAATTTACCTTCTTTTCGGAGAATTACACACGGTGTGTTGTTTGCAGTGTCTATTTCTACTTCCCTTCAAGAATATGTTAAAGCTGGACTGGAATAGGTGATAAAAGCAATGAGATGGAACCATGGAAACAGAATGCTATGGATGGTGTTGCACAGAGTTTTGAGATAAAATGGTGTAATAGACACAAAGAAGAAAATTATAGCAAATAGAATAAAGACTGAACTCTAGAGAATGCGTACTACATTACATGTCAAGACATGGTTCCGAAATTCAATTTACATACTGTATCAGGCTATGTGTTCCTCCATCGCGAAATGCGGTATATAGAGCAGGAACTAGTGTTTTCTCTTCTCCATCTGCTACTCACATTTCATTGCCTATAATTGCCCTAGGCAAGTTTTTCTCACCTTTGGCCACCTCAACTTCAATGAAGCTGTAAAGTTTACGTGTGGCAACTTGCTACTGTCGCTATTTAACTCGGCGTCTCTAGTCCATTTTTCATTTTTACTGCGGACTTCCAGCAGATCATCTAGCTAAATACAATTATATTTTATTTTATTTGCATTCAATCTTATCATTTTCAATTCAGTCGCCCGTTTACTTTTTCCGTACGTTTTCCCCACCTTACGTACCACTTTTGCCTTTCCTTCACGTCTCTTTTTCCCTCCTGTCATGCTGTCCTATATTTGCTTCCTCCGTCTTCTCCTCGCTACCTTCATATCACCATCACATCATATGTTTCTCTATGTAACATTGTTAATTATGGTCTTTTCTCTGTCCTAAAGAAGGCTTTTTAGTCAAAACATCGCTTGCCTTTGTATCTCGTTGTTATTTCGCTTTATTAACATATTGGTAACACTTATATCTATTTCTGATTATTTTGGTGTAATGGTAATATGTGTAGCTCCTGCATGTTGTTGAGAATCATAGCTATACCTTCTTAAATTGATGTTCATTGTTGTTCTCCTGATCGTCCTCACTTTATTTTGCCATCTGATACCGATTCTACTTTCAATCCTTTTAAATACATGTCCGGTTTCTCCAGCATTTTTATTGTTGTAGAAACATTAATATTTGAGGATTCATCTCGTATTTGCTTGTTTGACTTGAATTCTTTTCAGCCACTATTAAAGTTTTTAAGAAATTTATTTTCAAACGAATTTAATTTCTTCTGCAGTGCTTTTGTTATTTTCCAGCTTTCGCAAACATATAAAGAAATTGCATTGGAGTTAAATAGTCATAGTTTGGTATATTTACTTATTGTTTTTTTTATTTCCAGATGTTTATGTTATTAACCGTTATAGTACAACTAGACGTAAAAAACTGATATAATATCGTGCGTATTTAATCAACGATCCACAGGAACAATTCAGATGTATACCATTTCACATTTGCTTGAGAAGACTGAGCTCCTTTTTGGGTCTGCCTCAAGTGCAAGAATGTCAACCCATTTTTGTTATATATAATTGAATGTACAGGGTGGCAATGCAATTTTGGTATAAATCTCTTTTACTGCATCTCCATCTTGTGTCATTTTGTTTTCCAAGTAGAAGTTATCAACTCGGATTAGTCATGCTAACTAAACACATTCACATCACAATAGTTTGTATGATTGGCGTGAATCTCACATAGCAATATGTTCACAAGTATGACTAGATAAATCAGTAACAGTTGTACTTTAGACCGTTGGTTCTCTACGTGAACTATATAGCCCTCTAGGGATTACGGAGAATTCTCTACGTGAACTTTATTGCCCTCTAGGGATTACAGAGAGTTCTCTACCTGAACTATATTGCCCTCTAGGGACTACAGAGAGTTCTCTTCGTAAATCATATTGCCCTCTATAGACTACGGAGAGTTCTCTTCGTAAATCATATTGCCCTCTATAGACTACGGAGAGTTCTCTACGTGAATCATATTGCCCTCTAGGAACTACGGAGAGTTCTCTACGTGAATCATATTGCCCTCTATGGACTACGGAGAGTTCTCTACGTGAATCATATTATCTTCTACGGATTACGGAGAGCTCTCTACGTGAACTATATTGCCCTCTAGGGACTACAGAGAGTTCTCTACGTGAACTATATTGCCCTCTAGGGACTACAGAGAGTTACAAAAACTTTGTTAATATCTTTTCTACCCGTACATAACCTTTCCGTTTTTACTGCCGCATGTTTTCTAATAACATTTAACGTTGTTGTGTCTTATACATGAATATCTCAGCAGCAGCACACTAGCATCGCAGTAAGGCGACGGTACCATCTGTAATGAGACAAACATAACCACACTTTAACACGAAGACATATATACGTGGAGAGACAGGTATTAACACACACACAGCCATACACACCCGTCACGCACATTCGGCAGACAGAAAGACAAACAAACAACAATCTCAGATTTACGTATTTTAGCCAAAGATTGACGTTTATCGGATACTTGGAATCACCCTATCCTGCATCCTGCCAAGCGTTCACGTTTCCATCCCCAGTAGCAGAAAGGATCGAATTCACTTTATTGCTTTTCTAGGTGAGCGTGAATACGACAGAAACTCTTGAAATCGACAGATAAATGAATGGTGGAATAATCTGTCCCAGGTTGAAAGCTGATGTTTTGACAGTCACACCTTCGGCTATTTCCGTTTGATGGACGGCGCCATTTTCAATGGTGGAAGGCGCCATCTTGCCCACTCAAGTAGAGTATAGATGTCACTTCACGGCCTCTGTGTGAGAGATAACAACGCTCGGTTTAACTTTATTATTCTTTGATTGATTCTTCTCAGTTAAAGAAGATGAATAAAAATGTAACTCTGGGGAGAAATTAATGTGCCTGCTTTTAGAATTCCAATTTATATATTTTTTTGGGGGGCCAAGGAAAGAAATTAAGAATTAGACGAGGTATTTTCTCTTATTATTTCTTGCTTGGCTTTCACGGTTCAAAAATTGGTATGAATTGAATGAATGATATCATCATTTATGGATTGTTAACTAGCTGGACTTGTCATTGAATGTAGTCAACCACCGCGAATGACGTCTTTCTAATGGGCGGTCTCACTACTCTACAAATAGGGCTGTTTTATATCAGTTTTTATGTACCAGGGGTGCGAAATAACGGCTCGCGGGGCAAATCCGATACGCTAATGTATTTTTACTGGCCCGACGGGCTGAGATAAAAGTAATATATGCGCTGGTACCTGAGTTCAGAAAATATTACTTTGAACTGCTAGTGATTTGTTAAAAAAAAGTTGTTGACTTAATCCCACGCGAGAATTGATAATTCCAGTCCGAGGATAACTCAATGTTGCACAGGATCTCCCAAGCGTAGTGGTTAAGTTGTTCGCCTTGTATTCAAGAGGTCATGAGTTCGAATACGGCTCGTGTCGTCTTGTTTATAAGGTGGATTTTTCGGATATGCCTGTGGATTATCACTTGAAGATATGGAGTTACGTGTTATGAGTGGTGCTCTCGGCAGGCGATATATGTAAAACCGAATACAGTGAAGTCAATCCTCTACGACTTTTGAACCCTTTTTTAAATCTAATTTATCTCAAACTAATATAATCTATCTTCAACTATCTCATTATCTATTTCGTATAATTTATCTCATATAATCTATCTCATATAATCTATCTCATATAATCTATCTCATATAATCTATCTCACACTCTCATATAATTTATCTCATATAATCTATCTCATATAATCTGTCTCATATAATCTATCTCAAATAATCTATCTCATATAGTCTATCTCACACTCTCATATACGTCGTAATATATCTCAAACTATCTCATATTCTAGCTCAGACTATCTCATATGAGGAGAAAAAGCTTCAGCGTCGGAAAACAACCGAAACTAGACATGGGGGCTGGGGAACACATATGAAATATCACAATGAACAGAGATATGTACAAGTGTTATGCATGCGTGTGTTTGTGTGTATGTGTGTGCGTGCGTACGTGTGAAACATCATCATCAAGTTCCGTGCCAAATGGCGTTGGCGATTATATTTCTACATGTACAACGATCTCTCATATATGGCATCATCTCTGTTGGTATCGTCAGTCGAAGCCTTTAGTCAAACTGTCCAATATCTTTTCTCTGGGTCTTCCCCTTTGTATTTTCCCTTCTATCTTTCCTGTTGTCACTATATTCTCAATGCCTCCTCTTCTCATTATGTGCCCAATAAATCTTGACTGTCTTTTTCTTATATTATCAATAAGGCATCTTTTCACATCCATCTTTCTAAGACATTCTTCATCAGTAGTAATCTTTGTTGTCCAAGGAATGGGTAACATTCTTCGAATAAACCACATTTCTGCTGCCTCCAATGATTTTTGTGATTTCTTATTTATTGTCAATGCTTCACTTCCATAGAGTAGCACTGGTTCAATGTAGCATTTGAGGACACGTTTTCTAGTATTCATCGATATGGAATAGTTGCACGTGATATTTATGGAATGCTGCTTTTGCTTGTTCTATTCTGCCTATAATTTCGCTCTTGAATTTACCATCTGAAGTTACTAATGTTCATAAATATTTGCAACTATTCACCTGCTTTAAGTTCTTCTAATTTAATACTATTTTACTATTTCGTGTGACACATATAAACTTGATTAGCTATTAAAAACTATCATGACTTCTACATCATTGTTTCTACATCATGGCTTCTACGTCATGGCTTCTACATCATGGCTTCTACATCATGGTTTCTACATCATGGTTTCTACATCATGGCTTCTACATCATGGCTTCTACATCATGGTTTCTACATCATGGTTTCTACATCATGGTTTCTACATCATGGTTTCTACATTATGGTTTCTACATCATGGTTTCTACATCATGGTTTCTCTACCTTTCTCAAACGCCACCCGTAATAATGAGTATATATACGAGCACCATAACATATAATATCATAAATCCGCATTAGCCAGCAATAAGATCATAAAATAAGAGAATGAAATAAGAGAATAAACCCGGATTGACCATAACAAGATCATAAAATAAGAGAATACACCCGGATTGACCATAACAAGATCATAAAATAAGAGAATGAACCCGGATTGACCATAACAAGATCATAAAATAAGAGAATGAACCCGGATTGACCATAACAAGATCATAAAATAAGACAATGAAATAAGAGAATAAACCCGGATTGACCATAACAAGATCATAAAATAAGAGAATAAATCCGGATTGACCATAACAATATCATAAAATAAGAGAATGAACCCAGATTGACCATAACAAGATCATAAAATAAGAGAATGAACCCGGATTGACCATAACAAGATCATAAAATAAGAGAATGAACCCGGATTGACCATAACAAGATCATAAAATAAGAGAATGAACCGGGATTTACCATATCAAGATCATAAAATAAGAGAATGAACTCGGATTGACCATAACAAGATCATAAAATAAGAGAATGAACCCGGATTGACCATAACAAGATCATAAAATAAGAGAATGAACCTGGATTGGCCAGCAATAAGATCATAAAATAGGAGAATGGAAACACAAGAGCCAGAGCAATACCTAGATTGGTTGGTTGGTTGCAGATCCGTAGTCCATGGGTTAATGCCTTTCAACCCACTACCATTATGTGTTTGTGAGTTGTTGTTTTGTCCCGTATCGGATGTTCCATTTATCTAGTCCTGGAAGAAGCAGTATTTTTCTGACAGCAGTCAGTGCTGGACATTCAAAAATGTGCTGGTTAGCAGCTTCGTAAGGATAAGTTTATTGACGGGAGGGACACTGGAGTGTGCTGTCGTTGTATTTTTTTCCGGTGTAATTTGTTTATAAAAAAATCTCACAAAAATATATAGTTAAATGTGTGTCGTTGATATTACTGCAATTACTGATTAATTAGCAGATTCTAATGCTTTTGTTAGAAAACAACTGTGACATTTTTGCGTGAAAACAAATGTGACATTTTCATGAATACAAATGTGACATTTTCATGAATACAAATGTGACATTTTCATGAATACAACTGTGACATTTGCATAAATACTACTGTAACATTTACGTGAATACAACTGTGACATTTGCACGAATACAACTGTAACATTTACATGGATACAACTGTAACATTTACATGGATACAACTGTAACATTTACATGGATACAACTGTAACATTTACATGGATACAACTGTAACATTTACATGAATACAACTGTAACATTTACATGGATACAACTGTAACATTTACATGGATACAACTGTAACATTTACATGGATACAGCTGACATTTACATGAATACAACTGTGACATTTACATGAATACAACTGTAACATTTACATGGATACAGCTGACATTTACATGAATACAACTGTAACATTTACATCAATACAACTGTAACATTTGTATGAATACAGCTGTTACATTTGCAGCAAGCTAAAACAAGTCAGACCTGCACCACACAGTGTTTTCTTAATTTAATCCTGCAAGGACAATGATTAAATTTAGATTAATCTCAACATGCAGAATAATTTTTCAACATAACGTTATTTTTTACCCAACCTGTCTCTTTTCCACAGAAAACCTGGACAAAATAAGATCTTAAACTAGATCAAGTATTCGCGGATTATTTCCCTTCTAAGCGGATCTTTACTGAAAACGTGAGTAATGATGACACTTTGTGAGCATAAATGTTTTTCATATTAATTGTGTTTGTTGCAAAGTCAACATTTGCTGTGTCTGTGTTTTCTTATCTTGAAAAATATTCTTTATCGCCAGGTTTAATATTATGTTTTATGTCACCTTGTTTTGAGAAGAAACATTATTGAAAACATTTGTTAGAATGTAGCTTTTTAATCCATCCATCAATAAACCGTCAAAGTTGTAGGGGTACTATATTGGATGCCTCAACATACAGAATACTCCAGCGATTTCTATCGTCAGCGATGTGGATGGGCGTGGGAAAATCTTCACATGTCCATTCGTTAATATTGTCTTTAACTAACTTTCACTGTAACATTTTTTTTATTTTAGGGAGTGGGGAGAAATTGTTCCTTTTCGTACTTGTACTATTAAATTATGTTGGCGGCTCGCCCTGGGAAAGGCTGAGATAATTAAGCGGGGGAGGGGGGGTCCATGAAATTGATAGTTATTTGCAAGAGTAAAATATTTGGGGAAAAATTGTTGACATAATTTATGGTCATCCCGGTAAGAAAATTGTTGATTACCTGACTAAGGGCCACAGAAGAAAATTTGCTCCAACAGCGTACCGCGATCCAAAATATTTTGAGAACCGCTCGTTTAACATATTGATATTGGAGCGAACCTGATTCAAGATACTGGACATACAGAAATGTAATAGAGACCCATTATCGCATACACCAGTTTGCGCGGCACTTGATGATGATTATCCAGATACTTTACGTCAAGGAAACAATAGATGCCATATTCAGTTAAACACACCCTTCTTCAACAAGGTCTACTACCTGACTAGTTCTTTCTTCACTCCATTTATCTGTCAACCATTCTCTTCTGACAACATATTCACAGATCGCTCTCACAAAAATACAGACTGCTTGAGATCTCTGCGATTTGCGGCATTCCAGAAAGTTCTGAAACGGCAAACCTGTCATTGGCACATGTCACCTTTTCGCACAGGCAGAAACGCGTGGTCTGCAGAATATATTTGGGATCTAAAGGTATTAATTCAGCACGCGATATATCATAAATTAATAGCGGAATGTTTTTATCATTTCAAGCATGCATCATTCGTGGTACATTGCCCTCAAATTGATAATAGAGAGAGAGAGCGTAGGGCACAGTTGAACACATTTGATTTAATTTACTTGTATAAGCAATTATTCGAAGCAAAAAGTGTACTGTCTATATATATTATTCATGTTTACAAGAAGACCTATTGGTCCTTGTAGAACGAATACTGATGTTATATGTTTGTTGTTACTGTGGATACTTCAATACCTGTACGGGATGTTCGTTGTTGTTGATGTAATAGTCATTGTCTCGTTTGGTCCGTTCTCATTGGCCTAAGCGTACAGTTTGAATGTCTTGACAAAATCGCATCTTTTTTGGTGATGCAGTTAGTCTAGTACAGAAAAACCCGTGTGCGAGAGTTGCTAGGCGATTTTGTGCCGTTGAACGGACTGGTTCAATTCCCGTTAGTCTCAAGAATTATTAATAGAAAACATGAAGTAGCACAAGTTTAATCATTTAGTGGATTACTGGTTGAAGTTTTCTTGCAGTAGCCAAAATTTAATCATTTAGTGGATTACTGGTTGAAGTTTTCTTGCATTAGCCAAAATTTAATCATTTAGTGGATTACTGGTTGAAGTTTTCTTGCAGTAGCCAAAATTTAATCATTTAGTGGCTTACTGGTTGAAGTTTTCTTGCAGTAGCCAAAATTTAATCATTCAGTTGAATATTGATTAAAGTTTTCTTTGTTATTATTAACGGTGTAACCACCATGATTCCGGAACAAAATTCATGAAGTTGCTGTGGATCTAAATATGTGTTAAAAGATGTTCCCTGACTTAGAAAGATCAAAGCAGTTAGAAACGTTATGTTGATTGTCTGGGTTGAGTACAGTAAACAAACTGCACGGCAACACTTAACTGCAACGAGACATGTTGGAATTTGTGCTTAAATATTTAATTATAAATATTGCTGTTCGCTTTGTTGTAGAATACATTTGTGTAAAGAGTTCGCCATTTATGTATTTTAAAAAATCATTTAAATGCAGTGAAGACGTCTAGGAAATAATTGAGCAGTTGAAATCAGGGTTGCCATTTTTGTGATTTTGAGCTTCAAGTTTAACAAAGAAATTGGCAATTGTTAAATTTAATAGGCATGAAATTTATGTTTCGGCCATTTTGTAAAATAAATTTGTGTCCTAATAAAAATGTAAGCCTATTCATTTTTACTTTTTTTTTTTCTTATTTAAATTGATGAAATTATATTGGTTTGGTTCACTAGCAATTAATATTGTTAGTAACGTTGTTTCTTAATGATTGTGAAAAAAAATAAAAAAGAGAATCCAGCGTAAACTCTTTCCTGCTGTTCTTATAACATAAAAATGTTAATTATGCATTATTAAATATTATAATTCTGCATTCGATTGAATTCCCTCTCGTATGTTCTTATTGGTCATTTTTCAAGCAATTTAGAAGTTTGGCATTTTTTACTAGAAATTTGGTCTTAAGCAGCTCAAACTGCCTGGCAACCATGGTTTAAAGGATATTTCTAGCCATAAACACGTGGAGTCTCAATCGAATTATACTTACCGGAACCCTGGTATGGGAAAATGGAAAGACAGAATTGAAGTATTTATACTTAGAAGTTTAAACGGGTGCTTGATTCCTGCCCGCTCAAAAAGTAATATCATCTTTAGAGCCGTAGCTCCATCAACAGTTCTGAGTTTTAGAAACCCAGATAGTTTTTGTAACCTAATTTCAGGTTTGTAGATTAATACTTTATGTCAAAGGTTTTCAATGTTCTTACGCCCATGGGCACTTTGTGGATATATTTTCATCCATGTCTCTTGAACTAAGAAAAAAAAGCAAAACGTTTGATCCACTTTCATTAATTCTCATTAGTATTTGTTTTTCAACATATTATCGAAATATTTATCTTTCTGCAGTATCCCAGAACTTCAGTATCAACAATTTGAGTTTGTTTGTTGCCTGTCCCCTCCCTCTCCCCCCCCCTCCCCAATCAGTAAACACTGTGGTACGAAAGAGGCCATATAACAATGTCCATAGCCACTGTTATACCAATACCTGGATAGTCATACGTGCAGAGTCATTTACCTTTGCTAACCCAACTGTTTATTGATTGGTCAATTTGTCGACACGAAGTATGACAGTGACCAATGAAAAAACGAATGCGTCACATTAGAACTCTTACTATGACCGAGTCCCTCGTCAATTATACAGTCAAGTCGACTCAGCGAGGTTTATCATACAAAAGTGACGCTTGTTTACTTTTCTGGTGTTTTCATTCGCCCTCGACACACATACACAGTGACCAATGAAAAACACTGAAAAGTCAAATAGCGTTACTTTTGAAGAATGCCGCGTGTTTTTGATGGGGCCAGGAAAGAATAGCAACACTATTTACCATTCATGCATGTTGTAAAAAAAGTGACCAATGATATTTCATTGTGTAGTTTACTTTACCATTTCATATATAACCATAGTGACCGAGAAACCGCGCTGAAGTCGAATGTGTCAGGATGAAAGGCGCAGATACCATAGCTAAGTTGTAGACCATGAGACAACGCATTCGTTATCCGAACGACATCCTACTAATCTGCATGAGTTTAATAACTAACACAGAAGAAGAATAGTGAATTCAATGGATCCACAAGACTATGTAATTGAGGAACTACTGGCCATGATGGTTGAAATCCCGTAGAATATCCTTGTATCTGGGTATCCGTGGATCAGGCAGACAGAAGAAAGCATGAATGTAAGAAGGAAGGTTCTATCAACAATAGATTCTTCAACTATTGTCAGCTTGGTAAGTGTAAGAAGATACAGGGTATCTGTTACATGCCAACCTTGAATGTTGAGACAAGTGGTAGGTCTGATCTGTGTGTGGTGAGATTGTCCACGATCATTTTGTTGTATGTTTTTTCACGAAACCATAGCGTCTGAGGGTCGTGTAGTGCTCACATTTAAGTAGCGTAGGTTAGTATTCTACAGTGTGCGTGTGAAAAGGTGCATATGCGAATATGCGGATGTTTGTGTAAGTATATTTGCATGCGTGTTTGCGTGTGTGTGGATGTGGAAATACTTCTTCTTGCTAGCATGTATATGTGTGACTGTGTGATACAGATTCTTGTCCAGAGCCAGCCATAATATAAATAGCATCAGCGAAGAGTAATTTACAGATCATCATCATTAAGTGCCGTCTCCGCAACGAAGGTTGGCTGCAACGTATCTCGAACATCTCCTGTCTCTTGTATTGGTGGTGCACTCTGCTAGACTGTAACCTATCCATCGTGTGATGTTACTCTCCCACTTGTATCTCTGCCTACCTCTTACACGCTTCCATTTGACTTTACCATCAAGTAAGGTCTTCAATAAGGTGTCATGTCTTTTAATGTGTCCAAAGTGTTTTATTTGCCTGATCTTTATTTCTCTTAGTAGTTCTTTCTTCATATTAAGTGTCTTTAGCACCTCTTTATTTGTTTTCTTCTCTTTCTATGATTTTCTCCCTATTCTTCTATATCCACATCTCAAAGGCATCAATTTTGTCTTCTAAATGTTTATTTAGTGTCCATGTTTCTGAGCCATACATTAATATGGAATAGATGTAGCATTTTATCATTCTAATTTTTAACTTGTTAGTAATTTGTTTAGATATTAATAATTTCCTCATGTCATTGAAGGTACTTTTAGCCGTTCCTATTCTCCTTTTAACTTCTGTTTCTCATAATAACAAATAGGACGTACGTAAGCCAAGGTAGTCATTTACCTTCATTTGGATGAATATGTCCACAATAAAAATAAGTATATGCGTATAAATTAAATGTAACCACGAACAGTAACAGTGATACGAAATCAAATGTAACACTAAATCAACTATAACCACGAAATCAAATGTAACACTAAATCAACTATAACCACGAAATCAAA
Organism: Meghimatium bilineatum; assembly: GCA_034231615.1. Taxonomy (NCBI): domain Eukaryota; kingdom Metazoa; phylum Mollusca; class Gastropoda; order Stylommatophora; family Philomycidae; genus Meghimatium; species Meghimatium bilineatum. Next base: position 54,643,894 of record CM067304.1, read on the forward strand.
TGTAACCACGATATCATATGCATCACATACCTTGTTATGTCTTCTTCTTTTTATAGGTCAAAAACAGGACCAAAATGTGCAGACACAGCGTACTTAGTTCCTCTCAACGAAATGGCACTGAAATCTCATGAATGTGTCCTATTTTAATGTCAAGAACTACATCAAGATAGAAAAGAACTCCTCAAACAGTGACCATCTATTCAAAATGTTTTATGTTGAAGTCTCAAGAATTTCTACTGGCTACTCTGAATACAAGGAGATCTGTAATGGTTAAGACGTTCGCTTTGTCTCAAAATGTCTCGGGTTCCAATCCCACTCGAAATTATAAAGTAAATTATTTCGCATATCCATAGAGGTTATCACTTGAGCTACAGAGTTACGTGCTGTGTGTTGCACTCTTGACAGATTGTTGAGAGAAACTGAGTATAATACGTCTGCGCATTTTGGTCCCGTTTCGAACTATAAAAAAAAAAAGATAACAAGGTGTGTAGTATATTTTAGTTCGTAGTTAAATTTGATGTCGTGTTACATCATTTGATTTCATGGTTATATTTGATTTCATGGTTATATTTGATTTCATGGTTATATTTGATTTCATGGTTATATTTGATTTCATGGTTTTATTTGATTTCATGTATTTATTTGATTTCATGGGGTTTTTTTTATTTCATGGTTTTATTTGATTTCATGGTTATATTTGATTTAATGATTTATTTGATTTCATGGTTATTTTTGATTTCATGGTTATATTTGATTTCATGGTTTTATTTGATTTCATCGTTATATTTGATTTCATGGTTATATTTGGTTTCATGGTTATATTTGATTTCGTGGTTACATCAATAATGTTAATATATTATGAAATAAGATTTCAGAAAATATGAATTGTTCTGAGAAAGGGTAGTAGATGCAGGGATTCGAGAATGAGTATGTTGTGGAGAAGATTGATGAGATAGTAGATGCAGGAATGCGAGAATGAGATAGTAGATGCAGGGATGCGAGAATGAGATAGTAGATGCAGGGATGCGAGAATGAGTATGTTGTGGAGAAGATTGATGAGATAGTAGATGCAGGGATGCGAGAATGAGATAGTAGATGCAGGGATGCGAGAATGAGATAGTAGATGCAGGGATGCGAGAATGAGATAGTAGATGCAGGGATGCGAGAATGAGTATGTTGTGGAGAAGATTGATGAGATTGTTTAACCAACACGTCACGGTAAACGTATATGTGTATAAGCTTCGCCAACTGCTGAAAGAAACTGTGCACATGTGAGTATCATAATGCCAGCTCATCTAATCCCTAAGTGGCTTTAACATCGACGTGAGTGTTGCGTGATGTACATTCTACAGCTCGTGTTTAATTTAAAGTCCGTGACATAATAAAAACTATATGACAGCTGTACTCTGTCTATTTGTCCAAGTCATGTGGCATATGTTGTAGTGTATCCAGTTAGTGATATGTTATTCTATGTGATGAGAGAATGTGTCTGGACCAGAGTCCGTTCTAGAGCAAGATGCTTCACGCATAAAAATTGTCAGTCATCATATCTTCTGGGTGGCAGTGCTACCGCCTTGTTTACTATCCACATCCAAATTACAAATATGTAACGTTATATTTATTGCTAAAACTTTGAGTCTTGTTTTTTTTATTCAGTAACAAAATAATGTACGTTATATCAGTAAGTATTACTCAAGTATCTTTAAATCAAGTGCCATGCCGAGTGCCGTTGACGATCTTGTTTCACCACAACTCTGTGACTTGTGTTGTTAATAAGTTCAGTTGATGACATCTTGTTGTACCACAATTGACAATCCATCCAGAAATTTCTCATTCTGTATTTTTCTATCTCTCCTCCCCACTAACTTTCCGGTGGTTACTAAATGTTATAGTTTTGCTTTATCACATGCCCTAAAATTTTGATTTTCTGGTTCTAAATTTTGCAATAAATTGTCTTTTTACTCCAGCATATCTGAGAATTTCTACATTAGTTTTCTTGGCTGTCCATAGAAATTTCATCAGTCTCCTTAAAAACCACATTTCAATTGCCTTCAGTTTATTTGAAACTTTCGTTTACCGTCCATGCTTCGCGTCCATATAGAAGGATTGGCTCAATACAACATCCTATCATTTGAACTCGCGTATGCATTGTTATTACTTCATTTCATATAATGTTTCTCATTTATGGAAATGTTGATTTGGCCTGTGCTATCCTGCTCTTGATCTCACTGGAGCACCAATATCTGATATTAAAATGGCACCAAGATACTTGACTTTATCCACTTTATTTAGTTTTGCATCATTGATATTAATATTGCATGTTGGTCAAGTATCTTTAGTTATCTTATCAAACTGCAGAACGTAAATACTGCCAAGAAAATGGCTACAGCCAAAAAATGCTGATTTGATGGCTACATCCTGTACAGCATATGCTACCTTTTATTATTCTATCCTTAGTTAAACTCAGATTTACCTTAAAAATAAAAACATAAATTCAATTTCCAAAAGTGAGCACTAATTAAATATCAAGTGAAAAAGCTTACTAAGAACGTGTGAAATCAGATTTCTAAGAAAAACAACACACACACACACACACACACACACAACTACGGAAAGAAGGAAGAGAAGAGAACACAATTCGACCGGCAGCTAGAGGATAGATGAGAATGGAAACACCAAGAGGTAGAGGAAATTCATGAAGAATGTGTAGTGAAGGAGTTACCATAATAACTGCGACGCCACAATATTACTGTATATCAAGCGACTGAACGTACTATAACCCGAAACCGATCGTTATTGAATTCTGCGATTCAAACAGCAAAATCACAGGAAAGACGATAGATGACCATGTATATACAGTATATATGTAAAGCAGCATATATAAAGCATATATATATATATATATATATATATATATATATATATATATATATATATATATATATATATATATATATATATATATATATATATATATATATATATATATATATATATATATAGCTGCATGGAAAAACTGGTAATGAACAACATGGTTGCAGGTAACAGAGGAAATGGTTGCTCAAAACGAAGGTGAGCAGGAAACAATTTTTAAATGTTTAGACATATCGGTGATTACAGATATTCATATCGCCAAGAATCGTTAGGTGTTATCAGACTGTCCATTAAGAAGACAACATTCGGGAAAAAAAATATCATCTGAATAATAATACTGTGCTTCTCCATGTATTATATTTCCCTCTTGAGTATTCTATTCTATTTACATCTTCATATGTGCTATTGATTTGTTTATATTTAAATCGTGAATGTATGTTCAATAATGTTTCGCTGATCAAACATGTCGATCTGCGGACTGATAGGAAAAGTATATATAAATACGTTTTACTTGAATGAAAAACATGGGAAATTAAGGAGGAGGCTTTATTCAGCAGGGACTACTTAATCGCAGTAATAGCATTAAAATGATGATATATATATACAGGATTGAGTGTACTGTACTCGGGGTTTTTCCCGCAATGCATTCTGTCTGACTCAACAGAGTAGCAAGTTATCTGATGAACATTTCGCTGAAGATCACATAACTCCACCCGAGTGTTGCTTAGTTCTGAAAAAGGGAATGAATAATGACATTGCCTCCTTAATATGTAAGGAGTAAGAGGTGACTTAGAATTTGGAGTGAGGTTGGCTATCCCACCCAATGATCTTTGCTGTTTTGAAGCCTACTGAAGGCCGATTTCTGTACTGCTGGGAGGAAATTTGCCATTTTATCTGTAGCATGTCTTTAGATTCCTAGAAAGACACAGTCTCCTCTGGAGTAAAAGACTCTCCAGTTTGTGACATTGCACCCTACAAGTAAGTAAAAGACTCTCAAGTTTTTGACATTGCACTCTACAATTAAGTAGAAGACTGTCCAGCTTGTGATATTGCACCCTATAATTGAGTAGAAGTCTGTCAGCTCGTATAATAAAAATAAAGAAATTCGAACAATAACTTGGTGTTCAAATTAAAATTTACTACCTGGCGAAGTGGATAAAAGTTCAAATATAGAGAATATTTGAATAGTGCAAACAGGTAGATGAAAGCTAAGAATCAATAGAACATTTGAATATACCAACAGGTAAAATTTAGGTTATCTAACTGTGTAGTGATTAAGACGTTCGCTGTGTTCGCAAGAGGTCGCGGAATCGAATCCTGGTAATAAGCTGCGGAGTTGTTACGTGCTACGAATGTTACTCTTGGCAAGCCTCTTTGTTGAGACGAACGGATTACACGTAGAGTTCCCTGAGTACATTGAAGTCAAATTTTTACTACTTTTGAGCCCTTTAATGTAAAATTCTTCGGAATAGTGAGATTGTTGGCACCGTTTATTGCTTGAAATAATTAGAAGGTAGCAAACTGGATTTTAACCACGCTCGTCTAGCTGACATATATGCGCTGACACCGACTGGCCTCGCAATTTGAGTCAACGCTTTTTCCAAACTAGTGCGATATGCATCCCTATTTAAAAAAATTATATGCGATATTCTTTTTTGCACTATTCAAATATTCTTTATATTAAAATTTTTATCCACTACGCCAGGTAGTAAATTTTAATTTTAACACCAAGTTATTGTTCGAATGTCCTGACATCGAACGTGTATATTTTCAAGTTTCTATGAATATGGACCCGGTCGATCGGGACTTATTGGTTCGAATGTTAGTAAGACTGCGGATAGACATGGAAAACAACCGTACACTATATCCGCTATAACAGTGATTGTTATAGGCCACATATTTTTTAAGAGGGGAAATTAGAAATAAAATTTTAGTTGGGGTGGGGGTACTGACCCATCTAGGGGGAGGAAGAGCACAAACAGGTCAGTATTTAAACAGTATTTAATAAGTATAAAAATGAACGAAAATAGGTAAAATTGTTACAAAATAAGTCATAAAACAACCTAGCAACGAGACACAGTAACAGACGACGTTTCAACTAGAAAGCCTTCATCAGGATAAACAAAATGATGGAAGCTGGGGATTTCTCGATGCATAACCTGCGTGTAGGCGCAACGTTGTTCAGAAACATGTTTAAAGATATGAAAGAAATACGAGAAATTGTGCTGATACTATGACATTATCACTTGAAACAGCCCCATTCATGAGAAAATACTCAATGGATTGCTTCTTCTTTTTTTCTTAATGACCGTCTGTAAGACGTAAATGACCATATATATATACTATATACAATAATTAAATGTTAATATTTATACATTCCCGATGTTTTAGTGACTGGATAATCAAATCAACGACATCTACTATTTGTTATGGTTAAAAATCTCTGATATAACCAAATTGGACCGACGTCCACGGTGGAAAGGAACGTAACTCACCATATAAGGTACGTGTTACTTAACAATTTATAAGAAGCATCGAATAAAACAGTAGGTTATATTGTAAAGTTCTCAGGAGGAATGGAAGAAAATGGTCCTACATGAAAGCCCGATCGATACAAGGTTAAGAACCACTGAAATATAAAGAGAAGAAAACTTTATAACCGAAAAAAAGGAAAAATCACTATTGTGATATACGTTCCAAAGAGAGAGAGAGAAAAAAAAACGAAAAAAAAAATAAAATAATCATTGCTTAGCAACAAGGCCAACTTAAATTTTCGGGAACAGCACCACTCATCCAGACAACTACAATCGTGTCCCTAATGAATTCTTAAGTACTCGCTCACGCCTCGGGATGTGTTTCATTAGTCACATTAACTTATCCCAGACCGACGAGGAATCTAACGAAGACTAACACATAGTCCGTCTGTTCGAGTTATTGTAACTATTGGAGCGTCTCCTGACATTATACTATGAGCCTGGCTGATGGCTGTGCTATTTGCTTATTTAATATCGGTAACTAAAAAACAGTTTACATCTATTTTGGGACATTGAAAGGAACAAGGTTAGAAAGGAACAAAATAAGAATAAGTTACATACAGATCGAGAGATCAGAGAAGTCTCTCATATGTGTTGCCTGGACTCAAAAGAACAGCAAAGAATAGCGATACTGTTACCCGTCATATATGTCATAAGAGACACTGTTACTCGCCATGCATGTCATAAAAGGCGACTAAGAAGCTGAGTAAGAATCCTGTCAAAAATTGTGTGCCACATTTTGGCATCTCCCTCCTTCCCTTATAAACAACTGTCCTGGATTCAAGGGCCTCTTTCTTGCTTAATTATGTCCTACTACATTTAACCTCTGGAACCCCCCCCCCCCCCCCCCATATTCCCCATAGAAATATTAACAGAAAAGGTATGAAAAAAATTCGTACTATACTATAAAAGGAATTATTGAAGTCTACTTTTATCAACCCATCTCCCATTATCAAGTGTTACACTTTTTCAGAAATCCTCCCCGTAATTGTTGACGTAATTTATCTGTATTGAACGCCCATTAAAGTGTTTTGGGGTATTGATGGTCCCATCCCATTTTGGGGTAAAGTGAATCAGAAGCTGTACAAGTGACACAGAAGAAATGATAAACTCGAATGTGTCAGGGCGAACGGTGCATATATCACAATTAAAAGATGTATAAAAATGGCAACCCTTTCCATTCTTCGGACTATACTCTAGTAGTCTAGAAGAATTTAAGAACAAATGCAGGAAAAGAACAAATGAGTTAACAAGCTCCCAGATATCTATCTATAATATAATAGCCGTGTTCTGTCATTCTCTCCGGAACACTCTATAAATAGCGTATTTACTTCACGGAATTTCGTGCGACATCAAATCAAAACGATTGGTGTCGAGACGAAATTTTCCCCCGTCCGACTCAAAGCAAACACCGTTGTTGTATACGAATGTTATTGTGAAAGCGATCGTCAATCTGATCAACGTCTCTATAATGAATCAACATAAATGGATTTCGTCAACGAAGATGGCGAACCACCCCTTCACCGCGACATTCATTTTTCTTCATTCATAAAATATTGGTTATGGGATGTATACGATGCATTGGTTATGGACTTTATGATGCCATACTCGCTTTTGTTCGCATACAGTGAGCCGGGTTTGCAAGCACATTGGCAATGTGAGGTATATCATGGTAATCAACCCAATAAATACCGTACCGACGGGAGGACGGGTACCGATTGGATCCGAACTAATCTAATGATCGTATAATGTGCAAATATGTTCACCTTACGTTATAGTGGTGTGTATAACATGTTCTATATATGTTCGAATATGTAAATATGTTCAGGTTGCGTTATAATAGTGTATAATAAGTTCTAGCTATGTTCTTTTATGTTAAAATTGAAAAATTGTGGGATATAAGCGTATTTTAATAACATTTAAATGTATTCAAACGGTGCTCTTGTCTAAACATACTTGAAGATGTTCTAATTGAATTCTAACGATGTTCTAATATTGTCCGGGGTTAATTTATGATTTTCCATGTTTTTTATATCGTCATCTTGAATTTGTTCTGAATAATGAATGTTTGTTGCTAATGGACTTCAGAGAATGACAAAATATTTATTCAACATATAATGAATATCTCATGAAGATAGACGTGTTTCCACATCATGTGAGACCACTGGGCGCCTCCGCAAACAAGGTTTGCCTGCAGTAAATCGCAAAACACTGTCTTCCTCCTACCTTGTTGGTAAAATTATATGAACTCTCATTAATGAATCCTTTGATGTTTTCTTCCCAATTGTATCTTAGCCTTTATCTTTCTCTACGCTAGAGGTGGGCTAATTGTATCTTAGCCTTCAACTTTTACCACGCTAGAGGTGAGCTAATTGCATCTTAGCCTTCATCTTTCTCTACGCTAGAGGTTGGCTAATTGCATCTTAGCCTTCAACTTTTACCACGCTAGAGGTGGGCTAATTGCATCTTAGCCTTCATCTTTCTCTACGCTAGGGATAGTAAAACACTTAATCTATTAGTTAACAGTGATAAAATCGAATGTGTCGGGTCATTGACGCAAGTAAAATCTCGACACAACGCATTTCCGTTCTCTCGACTACATCCTGCTGGAAGAAATCGTGTATGAGCCTTGCTATGAGAGAAAGAGAGAGAGAGAGAGAGAAATCATGTGGGTGCTTGAGAACGAACACAAAATCAACATACAAACTATGCCGCGACCTGCCAAGCTTGTATTTTTCTAAGCTTTTGTTATCATACCTTTGTTTAATCGTTCTTGTAAGCTACTAGATCGCCAGCGAGATGTAATCCAGAAAACGGAGATGCGTTGTGTGGAGTTTTTATTTTCCTCAGTGATCCAACGAGGGCGGGTCAGTTTGTAAGTTCCAACCTGCTTTTCAGAGTCCACCCACAGCACTCTATTTTTTCTTGATGCATGCCCTATTTGTTTTCTCTGTCATCTTTGCTTGACCTTATGGCTACACCTGCTCCGCGCACTTTCTAACTATACCTATTTCATACACTTTGGTTTTCCATTCACCTTATAGCATAACTGTCCCTTTCACCGTGCATGCTCTCCTATAGTTTATATATATATTTACTCATCATATAACTGCTCCATATATATATATATATATTACCACATTTCCTCACGTGAGCCTTACATCTTCGATACCATTATTGTCGTTACAACTGCCTAACGCAACTTAATATTCATCTCACTTTGTTTAAGCACTTAACACTGTATTCTCACACCTCTTTCACACTTATGTTTCTGCTTTCTGCGCTCACATTCCTTCCGCCTGCTGTATTCACCGTTTTATGCATTAATTACACTCGATTCTTGCTTGTTTACGACTTTTCTTAAAGTTATGTCTTCTTTCACCAATTTTTTCACCTGTGAATCACCGGACATGCCTGTTGTGGTCTTCCACTCCGGCTGAGCCAATACTTTGTGTCAATGTTCTGCGACAGTTTTGCGGGCTGTGCTGAATGCGACGTGGAATTATATATAGAATTAAATATATATATAATTAATTAGCATTAATTAATTATAGAGTGGAATTCCTCTATAGCTCATCCTTTTATAGCAAATTTCCCTATTTAACAAAACCTTTCAAAATATCCAATTATATTTTTTTTGGTACTGCATATACCGCATTTCTGCTATTACATAATATTTCTTTGGTCTGGACCAAGTCTTTATAATGGAATTCCACTGTATTAGTTTTCTGGTTTCGATCAAATCTCATTTCATCTGCAGTTTCAACAGTCTCCTGATCCCTAAAGTGTTAACAAGATTTACAAAAAGAGCTTTCGTACACCAGCGTCCTCGTAAATACATTAAAGACATTCCTCTAGACCAGAGTTTCTCAAAGTGGGTAAAAACTCCCCATGGGAGTTGTGAGACACTTTGATTTTAGAGAGACGATGCAGGGTCAGTGGGACGACTGGGGGTAATGTAGAGCGATGTTTGAAAGAGCTTCAAAGAATACTGAATACATCAAATTATACTTAAGTTATTGAAAGTACATACTAATTTTTATGTACAATAAGACAATATGTGCAATTCTATTGATTTTTATTGAAACTCTATCCGAAATCTGGTTCCAACTAGGATTAATGAAACCAGTAACAAACCAGTTGAAAATAGGAATCATTTAATCTTTTAAAATGAAATTGAAACGTTTCAAATACAGCACAATTTGGTAACATGAGCAGTGGTTATTCGGACATTCGCTTTGTTAACTCTGTACAACTAGAACAATAGAAACTGTTCTTGTTTTCAACCTGTGTTTGATGTTGTTTTTCTGGGAAAACATGAATAGTATAGTACCTTCTTTTTAGATACTATGACAGTCTGGTGGAACGATTTATATATATATTTGTGGAGAGGGGATATCGTACTGTTTGTATAATTTCTATCTTCAAAATTGAAATAAAAGAATGTCCCAATAAAAGAATGTCCCAACAGAAATTTTGTGAATACAATGTTGAATAATTTATATGTGAATTCATTGCTTTTTTTTTCGTAAGGAATTATTGTCATCGTGTTTTTCTGTGTGAAATTCTTTCACAATGAGGCTATGAAATGAAATGACTATTTGTGAAAGAAATATCACTAGAAAATGTCACAACACGAGCACATTCTAATTTAAATGTAACCCCCTCTCCCCTTTCAGAACGGTTTACTATATCCACTGCCCTGGTTTGGGAGGAAGGGCGTTGATCTATACAATATATGCGAAAGGGAACTCTGGTAGGTAAGAGGTTGAGATGCACTGTTTTAGACACATCGGAGATCATCCGTTCAGACTATTTAATATTTCCAGTGATTTTTATTGGTCGGCACAAAATGACCAATGAAAAAATTAAGGAAACGTCAAATAGCGTCACTTTCGAAGGACTATTTCCGATGAGCCAAAAGGGCTGTATAGTCGAGCGACTCAGTTGCAGGTCATATTTGCAACAGTGAATATAAAGAATCCATTTTACGCTGGAAGTACTAGAGAAACAAAGTTCTGTTGGTCTTTAATTATGCAGTTTATAAACTAATCTATGTATTCTAACACAGGAGCAGTAGATACCATTCGGTAAACTTGTTACCAAGAGATACTAAGAGAGATCAGTATAGTCGGTACCAAGAGGTACTAGGAAATCGGTAAATTGGTTGCCATGAGATACTTCTTCTTCTGCGTTCGTCCTCAAAGTCCTGCAGAGTAGCAGGCATGCGTTATGTCATGGTTTACAGCATTGATGCGATATCTGCGCCTTTCGGCCTGACACATCCTACTTCAGCATGGCTTTTGGGTCACTGACCCTATATGGGATGGGACAGCCAACTCCATCCCATAACCTCCGTAGTCGCCATTTACTACATGTGTGAAAGGTAAAAAGTTTTGCTATTCTTTACTCCCCTTTCGGGCCCCGGTAACACACGGGCGTCAAGAGATACTAAAAGAGATTGGTAAAGTTGTTACCAAAAGATACTAAGAGTGATCAGTAATTGGGTACCAAGGGAGATAGGTGAAATGAGTACCAAGAGGTACTGAGAGAGATCAGTAAAGTGGGTACCAAGGGAGATGAAGTGAGTACGAAGAGGTACTGAGAGAGATCAGTAAGGTGGGTACCAAAGGAAATTTGTAAAGTGGATACAAAGAGATACTACAGGAAATCGGTAAAGTGGGTACCAAGAAGTACTAATGAAGATTGACGAAGTGGGTACCAAGAGTTACTAAGGAAGAATGACACCAAAGGAGAGTTACTTAACAACATCAGAAACAAAACCAGTACACGGTTACGTACACATCATTCAATTACATAGGTCATGGTAACTGAATTATTACAGCCTCCATTATTTTTGATGCTATAAATCTCTGATATAACCAATTTGGACTAATTGTCAATGGTTGAAAGAAAAGTACCTCGCCATAAGAGGTGCATTTTACTATAAAAAAATCGTGTACCTCATAATAAGATAAGGTTGGAAATAGTTCGTCTTTAATCTCAAAAAGTGATGTACTCCTTGTCCATGGGAATTATCTTATGTTCATGAGATTTTGATGACTTCATTCAGTAAATTGTTACGGAATGATGGTGAGGTGTTTACCCACCATTTTTTTTTATTTTGTCACCTAGCAATAAATAGCATGTTCTTAGTGTCAGGGGGAGTGGGGGGGGAGAAGAGAGTTAACCACCTTTATATACGGTGTGGGTTGACAATTAGATTTATTTATTTAAAGTAAGATGAAACTACACTGAGTAAGTTGAAACTACACTGAGTAAGTTGAAACTACACTGAGTAAGTTGAAACTACACTGAGTAAGTTGAAACTACACTGACTAGACCTAGATATAAAGTAAGTTGAAACTACATTGACTGGACATAGATGTAAATATTATGACTCAAATTTTAATGTATTTCTCTCTAGTTTATGCTTATATTCGTTTTGTTGTAATTCGTTTTATTTTTAATAGTTTATAATATTGTCTAGTTTTTACTGCGCGTATTTTCTATCAGTTGTATGTTTTTGTGATTGTGTAATTTGATCATCTTTACTAGCACATATATTTTGCTGCACAATATTTTTTATGAGAAGAATCAATTGCACTGATGTGGAAACCATGAGTGTGTGGAAAAACAGAAACTGCATGATTAGCGAAAAGTAATATTAAGCATGGCGATTTGGAGAGAAATAATTCTTTATGCCAGTCGATGTAGTCCTGTATAAACAGAATTATGTAGTTTCCATGCGTGTTCTGTTCTAGAAATATGAAATAAATAGTCAGGAAAAAATACGCTGTATTGAATTATATTTCTCATTTATGTTTTCATATTTAATTTTACCGTTTTGGCGTGTGTTTATCTTTTTGTTCTTTTTTATGTTTGTTTTCCTACGAATAATATGCAGCAGGTCTTTATCAACAGAAGTTATGGGGAGGAGTCAAGAAATTATTTGTTAGTGTCAGTTCTATCGTTTGGAAGCGAATCACTGACAATAATTCAACAAGCATAAAATTAGATGCCACAGAGATGTGTATAATCCGAAGAAGGATGGAAATCAAATGGACAGCTAGAAAAGCTAATAGTAAAAACTAGTTGCCAAAGAGGTACTATGGGAGATCGGTAAAGTTGGTACAATTAGGTACTAAGGAAGATTGTAAAGTTTATGCCATGAAGTACTAAAGGAGATCGGAAAAGTGGGTACCAAGAGGTGTAACAGTGATAGGTAGTAGGTGCGTCAGTTAGTGTATAATCTGCCATATAGATTGATAATTGTTAATACATATATTACTGAGTGTAGCCTGGCACGTTACGAAGTACATCACTTATCACTCTCTCCCTTAGCTCTAGTGATATCATATAATGAAACAATATCTTGACTTGGTTTTCATATGTGGTAACTTTATTTTATACAATTGGACTTATCCAATATAAAAGATATGTAAGGCATAAACTCAACGTTTCCATGCAGTATGAACTATCCAATATTCTTATATGAAAAATGCACACAAAGCTTATACTCAGCGCTTCGGTGCAGAAGGAACTATCCAATATTCTTATATGAAACAAATGCACACAAAGCATATACTCAGCGCTTCGGTGCAGAAGGACCTATGTCCAATATGTTTGGATTCTAACCTATAGCACCACTGGTCCACTCTGGACCCCAAGTTTCCGAGCAGACCTCCTTGCTCTCTCGAATCCAAAGCTAACTGTCTTAAAAACTAACTGCCCGCCAAACTGATCTCACTTCCCCCGACTCTAAAACTCATTTTCTCACAATCACTGGTCCATGCCGATCCCTACTTCAAAGACTCCAAGACTTCAAAGTTCTCGTCCGGGATTTCTCTGCGTAGTTTGGCCCCTTGTAATTACCTGGGCCATTAACATTTCTCATCGGCCGATCGAGATACAGTGATCTGGTAGCAATTCCCGTTAATTGCTACGGTCCGCTTTCTCAGTAGTCTTAATGTTTGCCGGACCACTTTTCTATTCCTCAAAGGAATATATGAGACCTCTGGTCTCTAAATACGGTAGGACTCAAGAGGGGGGGGGAGGATTTCCGACACAGGTGACTGTCTGTCACAGAGGTACTAAGGGAAATCGTAAAAGTGGATACCACAAGGTACTAAAGAAGGTTGACACCAAAGGATAGTTACTTAACAACATCAGAAAATGTTCACATTTCTTCGTCACATGATGAGAAGATGATGTTTGGAATACATCTTCTTGGTGTGCATTCAACGCTCTCCAGTAATCATCTTGAGTGTTCTTATGATTTAAGCTGAGAGTATGCAACTAGTTGTGCTGCTAGTTTTGTAGCGGAATCGTCTTTTTCTATTTTGGTATGTTGAAGTGATATGTAACAACAGAGAAAATTAAAGGAAAGAGAGATAGAGGAAGTTAAAGGGAGAAAATAATTCATAGTTTAACTTCAAAGTTATCAAGGGAACTGGTACACAATACAGCGGATAACGTTAGCGCAGTGGTTAGCGCACTGGCTTCGCATATGAATGGTCCTGCGTTCATTCCCCAGTTGAGGCGGAAATGTTTTTCAGATCGCAACGGCTCCCGGGTCGACCCAGCCTTAAATGGGTACTGGATTAATCCGGGAAGTAAAGACTGCGAGGAAGAGGAGATGGCTACCGCCCTCATTTGCAGAGCCTCTGAAATGTGAGATCGCTAACATCTCGCACCCCTGCGGCATTAATAAATTTACTTTACTTTTTTTACTTACATCGGATAAGAATGTCGTGAAGGTCAATACGCTACCCAGCGGCGCATGCTGATGATTAATTCTAGATGGTATACAATCATGTTCATAATGTAGCGATATCAATTCAACATTTTTAGGATGTAATGAATTTCTAGGCCATATTTTCGTTTAGTAGGATATTATTGCTTACTGAACGGTCCTGCTGCCCCATCATTCCTGCAGCTAAAATCGAACCATGTACTTTGGTCGCTCGAGACCTGCACATATCTCACATCCATGGAGCCGGATAATCCTAGCGAAGGTTAGTTATTCAAACGACATGTTACTATTGCACATTATTCAACCCTAACGTATACTAATATGTTCTCCCAGTAGGCTTGATTATAGAGCTCACCAAAAAATATAAATGCTCAGACACGCGAAAAATTAAAAACACAGTAAAACTGTGATTCATTTGGCGAAAACTGAACACACAGAACATTAAAGTTTTACGAATCACTGAAAACACCACGCATGCGACGTGTCTACTACAAGGCTCTTTGGTAGAAACATCGATGTTATGTTTGGTTAGGTGATTAGGGCAATATTATGCTCCATTTTCGCTGTGTGAAAAACTGTAGAATGTAAGATCTTGCTACTGTTTACGCTCTGCTACTGTGTCTTATTCTGCTTCAGCTTTCCTTCTCAAACTCCCGCAGGATCTCTCTTGTAGCAGGACAATGGTCCTCCAAGATTTCCAGCAGGATGTAGTCCAGATAATGGATATGTGTTATGTTGCTCTTTTTGCGCTTTTCACCGATACATCTGTCTTCGGCGGTGCTACTCTCTAAAACTACATATTGTATCACCGGGCTACTGTTTCTAAGCGCTATATCACACACGTTCAACTGAATTTTTTTCAGTAACTGTAATGTTTCCATGATCATAAAATGAACTTGTTCCATCGAATATTGCTTCTTTTTTCTGAATTTGTTCTCAAACTCCTGCAGAGTGTAGTCAGGAAAACAAAATGAGATATGTCGTTGTTTAACCGTTTTTTTTCTCTCGATATTTGCTCATTTCGGCCTGACAGTTCCAACTTTAGCATGACTTCTGGGTTACTCTTTGACCCTCTCTGGGATGGGACAGGCACACCCCACCCCACCCCTTCCATATTTTATGGGTAAACTTTGTGTACCTATGATTAGATTGATACAAAAAGGTAAAACGTAAAACTGAACAAGGGAATAAAAGGTGTTATGTAAAGCTGAACCAGGGAATAAAAGGTAATATGTAAAGCTGAACCAGGGAATAATGTTATTCCAAACAACGAATAATGAGTTAATTTAATTCCCGCATTTGCTGGTCAGCGGTCAAGTGACTCAACACTATACTACCACAGCTCTTAGACCAGTACATTCTTACATTTAGAAAGCCTACTTCCTAGCCTTACATTCTCTTTCTAGCTTCATTCACGGCTACATTTCTCTAGCTCTCTTTATTTATAAGTAAACAGAAATCTAGAATTACCCAGCTGTTGTATCTGCCTGGAGCTTCCAGAGAATGGGAATAACATACGGGTAGGAAACGATATTTGAATAGCTGCTTGTAACGTTATCGGCTTCAAGTCGTGTTGCAGAATTACCTTTGTGAAGGTTATAGAAACATTTGACTAGAAAATACCTATAGCATAGATCAATAGTTCTTAATGTGGGTCATATACAGGCAAGTGAAAATTATACTAAAATAAAATGTGTATTTTATAGAAAATTATATAGATATTTATTTTTTATTTAGCCCTGATATCGAGATTTCGTATCACATTTGTCAGTGTAGGATTCTTCGTATGGTTAATTTTATGTTCTAATATATTTTCGTCTCCGTTTGGATAAGGTATGTTGTCGCATCTACATAAGGCTAGACGTCATTGTTTGTCATTAATTGGTCTTAGAATTGCAGCAGACTCATTTCATTAATCGGTACTGTCCTATGAGAAATGTCCACAATTCAGACTTTCTAAGAAATCTGCGTCGATCCGAATTTTTAAGTACTTTGTGACGTCACTCTGCCGCTACATTCCTAGTTACAAAATGCCTGCATTAATTGTGTTGACATTTCGTTCTCTCGTAAAGCCATTGTTACTGTTGCAAGGAGTGTTCCGAGATGCAAAGATATATATGCGGGGCGTACTGTGATCTTAACTTAATTCCTTTGCGGTAAAAGACCACATGGAACTGCGCTGTTAAAAACACAATAAGCATATTTAGTCGGGTAATAAATCTCGGGTTCGTGCTTGGTATTTAAAGCCAGGGAAATTCGTTTTGAAACCTAATTTTGTTTCGTTAAAAATGTAGCATCATCTCCTAAGAAATGAACCATGAATCTTTGATACCATAACTGCTCAATACTCATTCTGGAAGTAAGACAAAGCATATGAACTTGTGCTTTTTTCCTCGTTTTCCGTCCTCGCTCTCAAACTCCTGAAAGTTAGCGCAGGATGTAATCCTTAGAACGGGATGCGTTGAATCATGGCTTTTTCCATCTGAGATTTATGCACCTTTCAGTGCAACACATTGGACATTAGAATGACTTTTTAATGACTATCTTTTATCGGATGTGACAGTCAACAATACCTCAAATCTCTATTAGCAGTCACCTACAACAGTTAGGGCTGCTATTATTTACTCCTTTTTCCAGTTCCGGCAACACGATCGACGTGTCAGTTCCAGCAAACTATCGCCATCCCACATAGACATGTCTTACAATACCAACCTGCGTGACGTCATCTACACGTGCATCAAGTGCTGTAGAGTAGGGCTTCTTGACCTTTTTGGACGCCGAGCATCGCCCACATGTAATACTGAATGTGCGAGCATCGCCCACATGTAATACTGAGTGTGCGAGCATTACCCACATGTAATTCTGAGTGTGCGAGCATCGCCCACATGTAATACTGAGTGTGCGAGCATTACCCACATGTAATTCTGAGTGTGCGAGCATCGCCCACATGTAATACTGAGTGTGCGAGCATTACCCACATGTAATTCTGAATGTGCGAGCATCGCCCACATGTAATACTGAGTGTGCGAGCATTACCCACATGTAATTCTGAATGTGCGAGCATCGCCCACATGTAATACTGAGTGTGCGAGCATTACCCACATGTAATTCTGAATGTGCGAGCATCACCCACATGTAATTCTGAGTGTGCGAGCATCACCCACATGTAATTCTGAGTGTACGAGCATCGCCCACATGTACTACTGAGTGAGCACTTTAACATATCGTGAGGAAAGATACATATTTATGTTTTTAATCGCCAGCTTAACGGGATATTTGAGGTTAAATATCACACAAAATATCAGAGATGAGACACTACAGAGAATGAAAGAAAAATTGAAAGTGAAAGTAAACTGACTATATATCCTGCACTGCATCTTCGTACTCACCCACTTCGTTTTCTCCACAATCGTGCATAGTAACAACATGTGTTTCAGTTTGTCAGTTTCAGGAGTTCAGATTCGATAAACGTCACATGACCCCAATGGCTTACTGTATCAATAACATATCCGCATCACTGGTGACAAGGAAATGCTGATGCTATTATTGGATTTTGGATGTCAAAAATACACACAAACAGGTACAGGGAAATCCCGTTTTAACAATTTGGCCAGACCAACACAATATGTATGCAATAACAGAAGTTCGCATTATACAGTACAAACAATAAAGAATAAATATAATTGGTGATTTAAAACAATGTTATATAGGGAAATTTTTCTGTACAAAGAATGCGTTATAGCGGAATTCACCGTATAACATCAGAAGCACAGACAGAGCTTATACAATTGCATAGCTAAATGAGAGTTGTACCAGCATTATTGGAAAATGTAAAGATGTTTGTTCACCTTACATCAATTGCAATCGATGTCACAAGACAGTGCTCTATAGTGTTTGTGTTAGGTTTTCTTGTTTTACACTCAAATAATCTTCATTGAAATTGTCAAAATTATTCAAATATGAGTATATTAATAGAAACAGTAAACCTGCTAAAAGTAGAAACCAATGAATAAACTTGTGTTTATGTATGATACATACACGATATTTTTTCCTACTAATGTTTTTATCGAGCAAATAACATCAAGTGTAAGGTTTTTATCACATCTTGTCCACATGTGCATTGTCTTTAAATTGGTCCAATTTTTGTAGTTATAACTATTTTCCTTGTTTAAGAATTTCTTTCTAAACTAATATAGCAACTTTGTCACGTAATTCACACGAAGAGGAAATATATGAATACCGCAGAGACCTATATTGAATAGATGGTACACTACAAGAATAAGTGGAGAAAGCACGTGACAACATACCACCTTTTATTTTCATATGCTATTGCACTATCTCGGAAACTTAAAATGTTTTAACTTAAAATACTGATCTAGCGTAATGAACTGGCCATCCACCTCCCACTCGGTGTGCAGCGCGCATGTCGAGTGATCAGGGGCTCACATCTCGCAACGTGTAGAATATTGGATGAGTCGATATATGCGTCTTTATCGAAATTTCGTTCCGTTCAATTATGTTAGCTATTTGTTCCGTAGAAACCTGTCCACTGATTCGTGTATTGTACGACTAGATTTGGGTTTTTAAAAAGTGCGCCAATTAAACAATGATCATGAAATTTATGGATGTGTCCAGGATTACATCGGAAGACAACATATTTAGTGCTTTTTTACATACTTCCAGACTACCATCAGATAGTGCCGCTCAAAAAGCATTTCACTACAGACACGTTTGATACAATGTCAGGAGTTGAACATGCAAAAGATTAATCACAGAAATAAAAGTCCAGGAAAACAATCATATGAAGCACACATAAAGGTCGTCTCCAGATAACTATTTTACCTCTGACGCTTCTAGGCATATAGGGGTATAAAGCGAAAAGAAAGAAGAAATCTTGGTTTTAAAAAAAAATTAGCCACAGTCGCAATAGGTTGTCTCTGTGCTTGTTCTGTGCCATTTAACTATTATCCACTGAACCGCTAAAATCTACATTTTGGAGGCCCGATATGTTAAAAGCCGCTTAAATCGAAATTTTTATAGGAATTTACTATCAGGAAATATAATTGTATACAATTATATACAATTTTACACGATGTCTGTAAAATCAAACGAACCGTTCCTATGTGCGTTACTTCCGCTTCAGAGATAATCGATCTAGAAAAGCATGATTCGTTAAAAATAATAAACATATTATTTGAGCACTAATTTTTATTAAACAAGTGTGTTTACGTTTTCATTTTGTGTAACTTATTGCTACTTGTATTTGAAGTAAGGAAATCTAGACCTCCTCGATGTTTTACAGCTAGTAAGGCTTTTGAAATATACCAAAATAAGTTAGGTAATGATTCGGATATTAGTTAAGATGGCGATTGTAGGCTTAATAATTATTACGATCTCACTTCGGTGGAAATTCTGATTCAGTGTTGATGAAGCTGATAGGGTGTTTCCAATGAAATATTACATTTGAAGTATTATATTTGGATGTGAATACTGAAACCTTTATATAAGGCATAGCAATATGTATTATATGTAAATCTAAGGTTATGTAAATAAGTCGCTGGTGCTTTCTGTTGTGTTGTATGGTTGTGAGAGTTGGACACTCACTGCGGACATGGAGAGAAGTTTACATGCTTTCGAGTACAAATGCTACAGACGAATTCTACGAATTTCCTATAGGGAACGTAAGACCAATGTATACGTAAGAAATAAAATAGAGATGTATGCAGATGTTCAAGAATCATTGATTTTAATAATGAAGGGACGAAAACTAGCGTGGTTTGGACATGTATGCAGATATGATTCCTTGTCAAAAACATTACTGCAGGGAACTGTCGAAGGAGGACGAAGCAGAGGAGAGCAAATAAAGACACGGACAGACAACATCAAGGAATGGGCAGGACAAGATATTTCTACACTCATCCACATCGCTGAGGATATAATTCGCTGGAGGACTCTTGTTTGCTGAAGCATCAAATGTGGTACCCTTAAGACCCTGACAGGTTACGGGTTTATTGATTGATTGAAACAAGTCTTGGGCACTAAAATGTAGCCTAAAAAATAGAATATTTATGTGAAATGAATATTTTGTATGCATTTTATGATATCGAGATAATGTGACATTTATAAGTAATTCTGTTTATATACATACGTGTATTTATACGTGTATTCCTAAACAAAATGGTTCAGGAGATATGCAGATGTGTTTTATTTCAAAATAAATGGATTATAATTCAGTTTTCTGGGATACAAGATCGAGTATGTACACATGTCTATTGTTTTTCCCCCATATGTTTTGTTTTTTCTTAATTACATTTTTCTTAACTAATACAATATTGTATGTAAGCAAACAAACTAAACTGAGTCTTATTACCTATCCATTTCTGAATATTTTGATGTCAGAATCATCCAAATGTACAGAACAGTGTGGTAGAAATTTTAGACATTCAAATACTACTATAAATGACTAAAAATGTTTTAAAATGTGCTCCGGCATAGCCGGAAAACTTTACGGCAGGCTACGGAGACAAGGAATTTTAAATAATACATAATCTGGTTTTACTGTAAGCCTTCAAAATAATCCAAGAGGCATGGGAAGAACTTACACAAATTAGAACTACATGGTGCTATACAGTCAAAAAATGCGCAGCATATTGTAAAAAAATGGATAAATGCAGCAGAGAAGAATATCCAGTCACGGGTAGACCAAAAAACATTCAAGTGGTATTTCCATGCCCAAACTGTCAAATGACATTTGCGGCCAGAATAGGGCTTATTAACCATCTACGAACTCATAATCAAGTACATAACTCCTAACTGAATTTCAAAAGTAGATGTAACAAATAGTCATCATTACTTGTGATAAACAAACAACTAAATACTTATCACACTGTCTACCACCAGACTGTACTGATATATTTACTTTTCCTTTGTTATCTTTTACTTTCTTCTTATATTTTTGCCGTATCTCTAATACCTTCACTTCCTACAACGAGAAACATCGAGTCTTTCTTATTTAATTAGAGTTATTTCGATTCAATCGTCAAGATCCTATCTCGCCCCCAATTTAGATCTGGACGTACCAATCTCTTCTCCACTCGCACTGTCATTATCAGACCGTTGCTAATTTAGTTAAACTTTCCTATATCCTAGGGATAAATCCGCGTGTCTATTGGAGATAAGGTGTTGATAAATCTACTGAAGGGATGATTATGCGTGGTCTTACTAGATGCTTAAATGTATTTAATTTTTTTTTTAATTGTGTGGTACATATGAAACAGTGGTCTATTTTTATTGGCTGCAGTTCTCTCTCGGTTCTCTCCCAAATGTTCCTCATTTACTTTGTGTGTTCCCAGTGCAGTCATAATCATCATATCCTGAACAGGATGTAGAAGTCGTAACAGCCTGTCGAAACTTCTATCTTCAGTCAGTCTTCCCGCTTCTGTTATTGTCATATTCAGCCGTCCAACTTCTTCTTGGTCTGCCTCTTGTTCGTCACCCTGGCATCATCCTCTCCATTATGGTTTTCTCTAAACTGTCATGCCGTTTGATATGACCAAAATATTGTAGTTATCTGGAAAGAACCATGGTAATTAGCCATTTTTCTTTTATATTCATTTCTCTCAGGTTGGCTATATTGATCTTTTTAGTTCATGGCATTCTGAGGATTTGTATATAACATGTTATTTAAACTGCAGCTATTTTATTTTTCACTGTGTTGGTGTTTATCTAAGATTCACACTATTATATTGCCACTGGGAATATGCAAGCTTTTCGGGATGTTAGTTTTGTTGTTTTTCAGCAGCTCAACTATATGTTTTTAATTTGTACCAGCTTCTTTCACACAATAATCAACCCTCTTCTGACTTCTTCATAGCAATCCCCATTACTGTTTAAAGAACTAAGATATTCAAAACTTGTGAGTCTTTCTAATTCGCCGTTATTGATACTGCTTGAGAACTTTCTAGTGGTTTTATCGCTTGTCATAATCCTCAATGGCGTGGTCTGGCACGATATTCCCCACTACGTCTCAATGGCGTGGTCTAGCGCAATATTTCCAAAACGTCTCAATGGTGTGGTCTAACAATTTCCCCAATAAGTCTCATTGGCGTGGTCTAACAATATTTTCCAATACGTCTCAATGACGTGAAAAATGAAACTTTACTTTACTAACAAACAACATATGTAGGACATGTAAAATGTAATATGAGAACCAAAGTAAAGATCGTGTTAACTCCCATGACCAAAAGTATACATCCATCTTGAGACATGTCAGGAGGACATGATAACAAATATACATAGAAGAGAATTGCAGAACCTAACAATATTTACAGCACAGTTGTACAGCAGTCTTTACATATGAATAATATTTAACACATTTGATTCAGACAAGTGGAAAGCACAATGGCCTTAGAAAGAAACACAGTGGAGAAAATTAATCACCACATTCACATTGTTTGTTCATCACATGTGATTCTGACTATTTGTTACATCCAATTTTTGAAATCATTTATGGTTTGCTTATATTTTGAAGATAGCTGACAAGCCATATGTTGGCTGCAAAGATTCTTGGACAGGCTGGGCTGATCTCTTTAGATAGTGTTCGATTTTGCCCTGTCTTTCTAGTTAGTCTTCGCTTTTGACCTACATTTCATTGCTTTTTCTTTCGAAAGATGATGAGCCATTTGTTAATGTATAGCGCCAAATTGCTAAACATTTACTCAAGGACAGACGAGTGGGTAAGTTAAATCAAGTTTAAGCTTCAGAGAAAGAAAGAAATTATATTTGAATATCCAGCGGACTCAGAAAATACATCTCAGAATAAGGAATTATATTTCAAATTCAATATCCTATCCGGAACCAGTACAAATGTACGTTTATGGAAGAATATTTACATAAGTGCATTGAAATTTCTGCAACCAATCCAAATCTATTATAAGTTCGTATGATCTTCATAACAGATGATACGCCGGTCGGTGTTATGTTCTCTTCGCGAACTATTTTTTAAGACTTTTTTTATGAAGATTATGGAAGTAGGATTATAAATTTTAACGTAAATATTTGTAGATTATTGTATAGTACATTAGAAGTACATTGATGGTCGTTTTAATGCTTTTGGAACAAATATATATCATGCAGTTGTATTTAATGTAAACAAACCGAACTTTGAAAAGCTTAGAAAACAATGGAAAACTGATGAATGATGATTTTTTCAGACATTTTTTTAGTATTGTTTATCTGCGTAGTTAGTAAATGAGTGCTTATATGTTAGAACCATCTACACGTAAAGTCTTATATTCGGTGAATTTACGCGCATGAGGCTACGATAGTTTATCGGCCCACCGGGTAATGTAGGCGAACTCCAGCAACGCTGTGTGGACAGCATCATGCATGGTGAGACACGTAGAAAACCATTGTCATCCACTTCATCGTACTTCACTTCCAATCATCTCGATTCGTCTTGCCACCAGTTTCAAATGAGGTCCGACAAGAGAGTACGGTCGACGCTTTGCACAACTCCTCACATTAATCAAAATCTCCAGTGCAAGTCATTTTCACATTCACAAAAATTCGTCCAAGGACATTTACAGCTCGAATAGGGCTCATTAGCCATCTACAAACTTGTATTCATGGTCATAATTCCAACTGAATTTTCAAAAGTAGAGGTAAAATATGGTCATCATCACATATGTTAGAAGAGGGGATGAGATGGGTTTTGCACTGGTCTGGTGTTATTACCAGGGTTAGCAAATAACCAATGTTCTAAAAGCACCTATTCGTTGTACATCCCAGTGTAAGTGTAGTTTTAAAGTTCGTACGAAGTACATAGTCAATGTTGTGAATATCGTCCCCGGACTGTATTTGTTTCATTGTTTCGTTCCTCAATTGTTACGAGCAGTAGAGTTTTTCTATCCATTTTGTGCCGTGTACAGATTTGTCCAGAGTTTTATTTCATACCCCTATGGTCCCAACTCTCAGCGGTGTATAATGTATGCTTTGTAAGAATAAACCGCCTACTCAGAGGAGATATAATTATAAATGTATACATGAAAGGCTGCTGCACTTCCACAAGAGGAAAGTCTTACTATATAGACATGCCATCTGCTATAAATGTACTGCTTCACAATGGTTAGTCTGATGTGTCATTGTTGAAACATTCAGGCCCCCACATGCAGATCCTGACTGTGTAAACTTAGACGGAGTGAGAGTTAATTTCACGCAAGATAAAGAATATCTCTGACCAGTACACAAGGCCGTAGATATCATTACCTTAAGGAGGGGTTTCTTAAATAAATTATTTTTAAGGTCATTCGTCTGTTATCGTATGTAAATTTCACTTTTTGAACTCGAAATTGAAGACCTTTTTGCGAAAAATCGTCGACTAAAAGCTCTGTAAAAAGGTGTTTCTAGTACTAGAAGTCATTTTCGGATTTGCCCCAAACCCTCTCCCTTTATCTACAGACCCTCCAGTACCTCTCGGTCCCCAAAGACACTTGCTTCAAACCGTGCGACAACGGTTGGCCTGTATAGCCAGTTTGTTAGTCAGTCCTACAGCTTGTGATAACGAGATTTGTTAGCAAATCACCTTAGAGGTGAAGTAATGATTGCTCTTAGTATAATAAACTGCGGGGAAGACATCACGCCGCAACTCTTAGTGCAAGTGAATGTACACTCGGGACAACGATGTACGGAAGTCTTGGTGTAGACCAGTATTCTCAAACTGTTTCCTTCTACCACCCCTTTTGTGTATATTTTATAGACCAACCAAGACGTCTTGAGTCATTTTTGGACCCTCAGCATTAGATTAGGACGGCTATGTCGTACATATGCGATGCGTCTCATTCCATAAAGATGTTTCCACTGCGGAATAGGCTTTTACATGTGTCCCGTTACGTCATTTACGCAATAATGTGCAAATGTTGCACCATGGTGTACATAGGGGAGAAGGGTTTGAAGCACGCAGACCGGTTCTGTGAACAATTTACAGTATCAAACTCCGATCTAGGACTACTACCGATGACCACATCAGCGGCACAGACTATCGGGGAGCCCGTGATGTCAAGGTTACTGTCATTAAGTCGTGCTCCTCCGATGAATGGGCTCAAAATGCGCTTGAGAACCGGTATATCCTCCAGTTTGGCACCCTGCAGCGCTTGGGGATTTGCAGCTGTCATTTATATGTGACATAGATATCATGTTATGTTATATAATTTCCTGTTTGTTTCCTTTTTTTCTATATCATGTGATATTCTGACAACTTTCTGTTTTAGTTTGGTTCATCTCTATACTTAGTTTTTAAATATTATTTATACTCTTCCTGACTTTCAGATTTATCCGCTTTAGCTATTATTATGTGAGCGTGGATACTGTCGATTCTTATTCGTCATCTGTTATGTTGTGTTCTTGACAAAGGCCTATTTGGTGGATACGTCGATTTGTTCGTGTTGCAAGTGATTATAAAATTTGAATTATCTGTTCCAATTTTCAAGCATAGGAAATAAGAGCTAATGGCTTATAATTCTTGACGATCCAAACAGTAACAACAATCCGATTTCACTAACTCAAATATATTACATTTAAAAAAAACCCCGAGTACTGTAAAGTTACTCCCAGAAATACTTGTGTACAAAAGGGATGCGTAAAATACGACTCTCTGACCAATTCCGTCCCACCAATTCGTTTTTCTATTATTAACTGATCCATCGGGTTAATGTACAAGTACACTGATCCCTTCTTCTTCTTCTTCTTCTGCGGTCAGCAACTGTGGTCATGCTATATTGTCAGGCCCGTCGTCAAGACAAAGTCCACCGTCTTCTCCAGGTCAGAGCGGCTACCCCATAGCTTTTGCCTAAAGTCTGTATCCTCTGGCCAGGTCTGCTGTCTCTGCTCTTTGTATGTTGGGGAGTCCTGAAGTGTGTGTTCCGGGGTCTGGTTTCCAGATCCACATGGGCATTCATCTGAGCTATGCAAATGCTACTTAGAATTCCAAGGGACAAGAAAACTCCACTTGTTGACCCTATCTTTCACGAAAAATTGCCAATCCGGCCCGCGAACTCAAAAAAGGTTTCCCACCTCTAATTTACAACCTTTTTTATTTAAATTACCGTAACGAGGAAAATTCCGAAGCTATTCATATCCTAGTATTTAGAGGTCCCTGACACAACGTCTGTTATAGTTTTCATCAGAAGACAGCAGGTCAAATGGTTCAATCACATAGTTTATACTATCTCAAGATAGCATTCCTAGAACTGTAAAGCTGTTTAGATAAATGGATACAATTCCGCGGTTCTCCAAATAAAAATATAGACCGCACAGATAACAGAGGTTATAAAAACAACTTTATACGAGGTGCATGCAGGGGTCATATACCGAAATATTCCCAGAGATCTCTTCGTTCGCATACGTGCAAGACATACCAGTGTTATTTTATAAACAACAATTGACTAATCTGGAGACGGCAGTAAAACTGCACCATATGGTAAATAAATATTGGGAAAACTATTCCGAAGGGTTAAATGCAATTTTACGTTGAACAATAACTATAATCGCCGTTACGACAAAAATGCCTTTCTTGATAATGACCTCTAGGTCGAAACGTTGATCCTGTGTATTTTTGAAAAAACACTAAGACATAATTTCAGTCAATAAGACATCAGAAAATGTTATTTCTACTTCTACATTCATTCTCAAATGGTCAAGAAAACAAAATACTTTGTTCAAAGATTGAAAAGGCGTAATGGATTGGATTCATTGTTTTTGGGTTATCTATTATATACTCCATCCATATTAACGATCTCCTGCTAAAGTAACGCTCACAGTACGTAACTCCGTAGCTTCAAATGAAAATTGATAAATTAACTATGTAAAGCGTCACGAGCTGGATACGAACCCTTGACTTCTTGAGTACAAATCAAATGTCTTAACTACGTCACCCGCAGAAGATGGATGTTCCGGGCCATTGGCGCAAATAAAACTGCAACACAATGCATGTTTATTCTCTTGGCTACATCCTGCTGGAAATCTAATAGGACCATAGTCCTGCTACAAGAGCCAACCAGCGGGAGTTTGAGAATGAACGATGAAGAAGAAGAACAACTAAGCCAGAGAGATTCTCCCCCCTCCCTCCCCCCTTTTCGAGTGCTTTATATCATGGTGTACAGATTAGCTACGATATCTACACATTTCAGCCTCACACATATAATTTAATTGTTGCCTTTGGATCACTTAGAATTAGACCTACGGTATGGGGCAGGCATCTTCATCCCCAAGCCTCAATAGTATCTTCCTGCGACATTCATGGAAGGTTACGGTTTTACTATAGTCTGCTCTCCTTTCTGGTACTGGCAACACGAGCACGCAAAATCTCTGACACCTCTGTGTCAACACATACAAAGTCCCGGTCGACACACAATGACGAAGCATAGTCCTTTCTGGTACTGGCAACACGAGCACGCAAAATCTCTGACACCTCTGTGTCAACACATACAAAGTCCCGGTCGACACACAATGACGAAGCATAGTCCGGCAGAACATTGGAGGGGTTGTCAATAGAATTGTCTCGAAATGGGCAGATATCAAAACGAATAGTGAGTCCAAAAGACTACGTATTGAGTACAATGAGAATGCAACACATCACAAGAGGACATGAAAACGGAAAGTGAAAACATTAAAAGGAAATCGGAACACAAGAACCGTTCGCCCGTGTGTTGCTGGGGCCCGAAAGGGGAGCAAAGAATAGCAACTCTGTTTACCTTCCACGCATGTCGTAAAAGGCGACTAAGGAGGTTATTGGATGGATTTGGCTGTCCCATCCAATATAGGGTCAGTGACCCAAAGCCGTGCTGAAGTAGGATGTGTCAAGCCGAAAGGCGCAGATATCGCATCAATGCTGTAAACCATGACACAACACATTCAGTTCTCTGGACTACATCTTGCTAATCTGCAGGAGTTTGAGAACGAACGCAGAAGAAGAAAAAAAAGAAGTATCTCTTGGCAACCAATTTACCGATTTCCTAGTACCTCTTGGTACCGAGTATACTGATCTCTCTTAGTATCTCTTGGTAACAAGTTTACCGAATGGTATCTGCAGCTCTTGTGTTAGAATACATAGATTAGTTTATAAACTGCATAATTAAACACCAAAAAGTTTACATTCCAGAACTTTGTTTCTCTAGAACTTCCAGCGTAAAATGGATTCTTTATATACGCTGTTGCAAATATGACCTGCAACGGAGTCGCTCGATTATACAGCCCTTTTGGCTCATCGGAAATAGTCCTTCGAAAGTGACGCTATTTGAACGAACGAACGCAGAAGAAGAAGAAGAAGAGCTGTTCAAGTGTAGAACGTACTTCTAGTCACCGATGTTCTTAGATAGTTCTGAGACCAGGCCTAACTCTACCGTCGATGCTTTTCTATACAGAAATCATACTCGCAGAGTTTTGTTCAGCTCGAGAATAAGCTTCCAGGCCATGGTGCATCTCAAATATTTGTAGACTCAGACATGGACGAGAGAGGTACACGATGTCAGTGAATGACAACTCGGCTAAAAGGGCGAACGAACCTGGACTCAACTGTCGATGCTTTCCTATACTGGAATCATGCTCTCGCAGAAAAAAAGGTTAAGTACCCGATGCGTATCACAGGCACAATACGTCTAATTACGCGAGACGAGTTCACTAGCAGCGGAACACCTCATGTGAGATAGACGTAGTCGACCCAAGCATAAATCCCCAACTACCGTCTCCACGGAGATTGCCTCATAGGGACATGTTTTGGCCTGAAAATTCTAAGGGCATAGTGGGTGATAAACCGTCACGGTGTAGATTCGATACACATTCGCCGTCTAGTTATATAGTCGTTGGATCATTGTCATTGCACTCCGGACAAATCCATAGGTGCTCAGAACTCTCCTTGAGTGTTGCCGCAAGTACACGTTGACTGACGGTCCCAGTACGCAGTTGATTGACCATCATTCTTTCTTGCCCACGAAACCGCTCCTTTCTAGCGACACCACATTTCAAACCAAATTCGTTTATTCTAATCATGGAACAAGTGATCGTCGCTTATACAGTCATTTGCTCGTGCGTTTTCCCGTAGGGTGTTTAAAATGTCTGCTCGCTCTACAGCATCCGTAGTAGTTGCGTGTGCGGCCAACCTATCTGCTCTCTCATTACTCCGACTCCCGCATTTCCAGGCACAAAAATTAGTACTTTACGCATACAGGAACTCTTCACTGCATCCAGCCACTGTTCCCGAA
Source organism: Meghimatium bilineatum (assembly GCA_034231615.1). Classification (NCBI taxonomy): domain Eukaryota; kingdom Metazoa; phylum Mollusca; class Gastropoda; order Stylommatophora; family Philomycidae; genus Meghimatium; species Meghimatium bilineatum. Next base: position 54,673,311 of record CM067304.1, read on the forward strand.
TGTATCCCACCTGAACTTTCACAATCACGCTCATTGAGTCACTGAGTATGCAGGCATGCTTGAATATAGTCTGCGAGCAGACCCATTGCAAAGCTTTGGTTACTGCCAAAATCTCCATTGTCATGCTGCTTGTCGTCTGAGCGAAAGTACCACTTTCCTCTCTGATGGTTTATCCCCATCTTTGAGCCGTGATGGCCCAGGCACTTCTGATGTGTCTCTCAACCGACCCATCTGTATATACAATCATATCACCTTCCCTCGAATTTTCACCGATTAGAGCGAATACCTCCGACTTCACCACTATCGGAAACCATTATCTGCATTCTCTACTGAGTGTTATTATTACTTTGAGGGCTGTCGGACAATCTAAGGGCGCACGACACAATTCCGTATGAGGTAGCACATCCTCCAATCTGCACACACTCTGTATAATATCCTCTGCATGTCCCCTCCACGACTTTCCTCTTTTAAGTCGACATTTGCCGTCTGGTGACATATAAGAAGGTTGTCACGTGCTAGGGAAGCCTGCTACCTGAATCAAAAGCATGAGCAAAACAGATGTGCTGGACCTCGGATGTCGAAACCTCAGATAGTCTGGGCCAGTCAGGGTGTAAATAACAGATATGATGTGGAACTAGCAGCACAACGTACTTCACGCTCCCGGGGAAAATCACACGAACTTCCATGGTGGTTATCAGAAAGCGAAACAGAAGAATGTATGGAAGATAAACAGTGTTGCTATTCTTTGCTCCCATCTCGGACCTCGTCAAGACACGGGCCATGATACATTATGATACAATATTATGATATGTTATAATAGTGATTTAATAATGATATAATGTGATATAATAGTGATATAATGTTATAATATAATACAGTGATATAATTTAATAAAATATAAACCAGTGATATAATGTTATAATATAATACAATGATATAATGTTATAATATAATACAATGATATAATGTTATATATAATAATGTGATATAATTGTATAATATAATACAGTGAAATAATAATGTGATAAAGTCCTAAAATACATTTATGTGTAATATAAGTAGACAAGGCTGTCGCTGTCAGTGTCAAATATTTTGCAAACGTTGAGCAGACATAGTGACTCAATCCTGACTCACACTAGAGCAATATTTCCTGCCTTGGCCAGGTTCTCCAAGAATCAACATCTGAAAGATAAGACTTCTGTTCTACACCCTTTTCCCATTTGTTTTGAAAGGACGAGGTAGGGATCTTAAGGGTGGGGTGAGGATTATGAGATGCTGAAGGGAAGTAATGGAGTCATGGAAAGTTATGATAAGCTGTAACGTCTGGCATCTTCGTCCTAGTTACTTTAGATTAGGCCTAGATTTACCTTGCATGTGTGTTCAGGCGGCAGCTCTTTGTATTACTACTACTCTCCAATATCTCTATAGGTAGGAATAATAATTAGGAGAAAGGAAGAATATTGTAAGGAATTAGTTGCCAGATAAGAGTTGTATATAATAGTGATATTCTGACTATTGTTGGCGATACAAACACAGTGTGTCGGAGTTTGGTAATAGTCGGAGAATCGATTTCTGTATACAAACACAGTTTGTAGGAGTTTGCTAACAGTCGGAGAATCGGTTTATGTATACACACACAGTGTGTAGGAGTTTGGTAATAGTCGGAGAATCGATTTCTGTATACAAACACAGTGTGTAGGAGTTTATAATAGTCGGAGAATCGATTTCTGTATACAATCACAGTGTGTAGGAGTTTGGTAACAGTCGGAGAATCAGTTTCTGGATACAAACACAGTGTGTAGGAGTTTGGTAACAGTCGGAGAATCGGTTTATATATACATATATATATATATATAAACACAGTGTGTACGAGTTTGGTAACAGTCGGAGAATCGATTTCTGTATACAAACGTGATGTATAATTTTAATATATATATATATATATATATAATATATGAGATCTGTCACGCAACATGGACAGCTAACTTCCCATATAGGCTGCATCTGTATTGCACTCCGTCTGTCTGTCACCAGCCCACTCATTACACACCCACCCGTTGTCCGCCTCCTGCCTCATTTTTCCATGTCTGCCTCATCTATCAATCTATATATATCTCCAGATTAATCAACACCTTAAACAGGTAAAGGAGTTCAATTACCTAGGAAATATTATATCGAGTGAAGTAAGATATACACACAAAAAAACATTCAACAAAACATATCAGATCCTACACAGATGACAACGTATTTTTAGAACAAAAATGTAAAGATAGATATTAACGTTGCATTATACAAGACTATTATTATCCTATCACTGTGCTATCAGTGCTAAACCTGGACAGTGGCAGCACAAGACAAACGGAAAATAGTGACAGCAGATGTGAGTTTCTGTGAATAATAATTAGAGTGTCACTAAGAGATAGAATTAGAAACTAAAACATCAGACAGATAACCAAAAAATTAGCAGTAATGGGAACACATCAAAAGACAACACATCAAGTGGTTTTCACACACTTCCAGACTACCAACAGACAGGATACGACAGATGGCTATGACACATAGACATCACGGTTATAAAGCCAGAGGCATACCATGCAAAAGATTGCTCACAGAAATCAAATAGGCCACGGGAACAAGCTTACAAACAGCACACAAGAAGACCATCTCCAGAGAGCTCCTCTACCCCTGATGCCACACAGCGAACAAGGGTCACAGCTTATAGATGAATGGATAGATGGATAGAAAGGAAATCAAAGAATACAAACCTATCAACTAATTATGATGTATCAGGAAAGCAAAGAATCTTTACAAACCTACCTAAACGGACAATTTTTTTCTTCTATTAGAACATCTACACTGTAGAATTGAAATATACATAGTTTTTTGTTTTTGGTTAAGTACAATGTGCTTCTTTCAACCGCGGACGTTAGTGCAATTTGGTTATATCCTCTTCTTCTCGTTCGGAGTTCAACATGTCTACACGGCAAGTCTTCTTTTCGTTCGTAGTTCAACATGTCTACACGGCAAGTCTTCTTCTCGTTCGCAGTTTAACACATCTACACCGGCAAGTCTTCTTTTCGTTCGTAGTTCAACATGTCTACACTGCAAGTCTTCTTTTCGTTCGCAGTTCAACACATCTACACAGCAAGTCTTCTTTTCGTTCGCAGTTCAACACATCTACACAGCGTGACGTGTTGTGAAGACATGTTATCTAGTCGTGTTGCCTGATATCACCATTTCTGGTACGCCTCTTGGCCTCTTCGCCTCTTGGCTCCGACTTCAGCACCAGTACTTGCTTGGGCAGGAATGTGGTCGATGTAAGGGTTGTCCCGACCAATCTTAGTTTCCAGCCTGTGCTTACTGGACTAAGCCCCCATCTCAAGAAGCTGCCCTCGATGGACATTTGGTTATATCAGAGTTATTAACAAGCAAAAATAGTAGAGGTTTTAGTTTTGCTAATCCAGTCACAGCGTCCTCATACTTTAGTATTATTATAATATCTAAAGTATATTTTCATACGCACATTTACACACGCACAACGTAATACAAACGCGCAACGTGATGTTCACGTATGTGTGCGCTCGTGTAAGGTATACACGTTCGCTGCTAGGCATAAATAAGGGCAGGGTTGTATCTTGAAAATAAAATGAACAATTGCAGGCTGTAGACGTCGTGGTGACACTACGAACACTTTTAATCGCAGGCATATAAACTACCAGTGCCCCTTATCTACAAAGAAACACGAGTTTACCCAAAGTATATATATATATATAATTCACGCGCACATATCTTACCTTATGCTTGCAGGTAAACCCGGAAGTAGTCATTAATGCACAAAAACACACAAAAGAAGCAGTTTACATAATACATTTGAGGAGAGGAACAAAGGAACTTGAAGATAACATTTCTCTTTCTCACTTACATTCGTTAATTTTTTTCCTACAGAAATTATATTGTTTTAAAAGCTGGGGGAAGAAAACATGCATGAAAAGGCTATCGTTACCGGTGATTGTTGATTATACGAAGTTGGGAAGTAAATGTGAAACTATACGCATCAACAAACTGATCGGCAACAAATGTGCAGGGACTGCAGGCGCTCTGTTTAGCCAATCGTCAACAGGCAATGGCACTGTGACCTTTCTTTGTCTTTATTTGCACTTTCTCCATGTACCCGTATCTATTTCTTTCGCGTGCTTCTTAGGATTATTCCTTCAGAACTGCTTTCACTTTTCGCGTTTTATATATATATATATATATATATATATATATATATATATATATATATATATATATATATATATATATATAGTTCGCACTCGTTATCTCATTGTTCCTTTGCATCGCTTCTTTGTCTCATTCGACAGCCACCACCCTCTATAACTCTTTCAGTGTTATTTTCTACAGCTCTATATAAATCTATATGTCTAAGTAATTTCTCTGTGTCACCTGGTTTTCTCTGCCCTTATCATTCACTATTCCTTCTTTTCTCTAACTACCTCATTCAATCTATCCTATTTTCTCCGTCCTTATCATTCACTTTTCCTTGTTCTCATTATCTGTCAGATTCTAACTTGTTTTCACAATCCCTCTCATTCACTCTTCCTTGTTCTCACTATATCTCTCATTCACTCTTCTTTGTTCTCACAATCCCTCTCATTCACTCTTCCTTGTTCTCACTATATCTCTCATTCACTCTTCCTTGTTCTCACAATCCCTCTCATTCACTTTAACATGTTCTCACTATCTCTCTCTTTCACTCTTCCTTATTCTTACTATCCCTCTCATTCATCTAGCAATTATCACGCATGTCGCCTTGATTTCTTACTTTCATCTACAATCAAATGGACCCCATCGATGACGGAGAGATACAGGAAAGTGAACATTTCACATGTGTCTTTTTGTAGCAGACTCCTAGGTGCCAGGCGATGCTGAGTTTGTCATCACTGAAGATGAGCCAACAAATCTGATGGAAGATTGATGAACTAACTGGCCCGTACGTATGTGCTGCACTCCTGACAGAACTAGATCATCCTGGGATACTGTCGCGATGGAATGCCTCCCTTCGAAGACTTGATAGGCATCCATAAACTCCATTTACACAACCATGCCTCTCAGACAGTAACTCGTATGCGTCTGTGTCACCTCAGTAACTTCTTTTTTGTTCGTTCATTCTCACACTCTTGTGGGTTACCAGCGTGTAGTCCGGAGAACGGAATGCGTTGTGTCATGGTTTACAGCGATGCTGTGATATATGTACCTTTCGTCTGACACATCCGATTTCTGCATGACATCTTAGTCATTTTGACCTTATTTGGGATGCGACAACCAACGCTACCCTATAACCTTCTCAATAGCCTCTTACGGCATGCGTGGGAGGTAAACAGTGTTGCTATTCTTTGCTACTCTGTCGGGCCTGGCATAAAGCGAGCGGGTTGCTCATTTGAAGAGGTCCTACACTTTTGTGAGGACGGCTATGGGCTGAGCTAGCAGCTCTCAGTTACAGGTAATATCATCATCAATCTCTCTCTCTCTCTCTCTCTCTCCGGCTTTTTCAATCTCTCATTTTCTTTCTCTAGGCGACTCAACAACATAAACACCCATCAAGAAAACAGACTGCACCCAAATGTTTCTCAGCCTGAAACCAGGTCTACATGAAATACCGCTAATCTCCACACAAAACCTTGTAATGAAACGCTGTTTCCTTATATTTTCTCTCTACACAGAGTCTCTCTCCTCAATTAAATAGAAATGTAGAATCATCGGGTATCAACCTTCAAAAAGTGAAGTTGTTTAGCGTTAGCGAGATTTCCATTGACCGTGAACAGAAAGTGCCAATGAAATCAGGTAAAAACTCATATATCGTAGATTTAGAATGATGCTTCCCAGTGAGTTAAACATGACTGGTTAACTGACGAGGGACTCCGTTTCGAACTACATACTTCTAAACTGCAGGAGTGTCAGAACGAACGCAGAAGAGAAACCTCACCAGTGCACATAAGGGTACAATATACATATTGCATGTAATTCCTGTGAATTAAACAAATACCCCTACGTGCGTGCACGCACGCACACACACACACACACACACAAATGACGGATTACACTAATATTTGCATAACTCAAAGAAGGGATGTCAGCTAGATAAACACGCACTCACGCTAGCTGACTACACATCAAGAGACGAAGATGTGTATATCAGATATGGCAGGTAAATATGCCTTTCAATAACAAGAATGAAAAAGGAAATCTAAGCCTCGAATTCAGTAAAAGAATACATCCGGAGATGTTATGTCTGACGGATGTCCTTGCTGAAGAAAATAAAAATGAACAATGAATTGAGAAAATAAAAGCTAATAATAGAATGTGTATTATAAATTAATATATAAGCGATTATAAAATTTCGTGGACATGTTTTTTTAATGAAATGCATAGAAGATATTTTTTTTATATGAGAATATTCGATGAAAAACATATTCAGCGCCAACATAATCACAATTTCATTGATTTTACAAATGGCTTTAAACGTGTTTGACATGATGGTCTATGGCACATACTAAGACAATTTAGTTTTGACACCACAATCATAGACAATGCTATCTATCTATTCGCTGAAGCCATTTGTTGCCTTTCGGCGTCAGGGGTAGAAGAGTTTTCTGGAGAAGGCAATCATATGTGCTGAGTATATGTTGGAATTTGTCGCCTTTTTTATTTCAGTGGTCCATCGTTTTCGTGGTCGGCCTCTAGGTCTGTCTTCGCTGTATCTGTGTAGCATAACTTGCTGTGGTATGCTGTCTGGTGGTAGTCTGCTATTGTGTGTAAACCATTCGATCTGTGGTCTCTTGATTTTTGAATTACTTTATAAAAATGCAAGTAGTGTTGTCTTATTAAATAATACAATTGGAGAGGTCTTTTAAAAAAAAGGGAGTTCGGCAATGATCCACAAGGTCTCAAGTACGTTTGAACATATACCTAGAGCCCATCATACAGACCTTCATGACTACACGTCTATATCGATCGAAGTTCGCCCTATTTGCAATTTGAGCTTCGCTGATGATATTGATCTTATAGCTGGATCAAATTAAGAATTACAATAGCTAACAGCAAAGTTGGAAAAAGTAACCAGCAATTACGGAATAGAAATCGGCACAGAAAAGATCAAGTTCTTGGTTAACAGGAGAACCAGAAAAGCACAGACCAACATCATTATGAATGGATATAAGCTTGAGGTTGTGAATGCTTTAAAATACCTCGGATTTAGCATATGCAGCGATGGAAAGTGCGAAGCAGAATTAAAGATAACGCTGGAGATTCGGTTTAGCTTCTATTTAAGGCTAACCTTATTTTGAAAAGCAACACCAGTGTTAAAGTGAAAATCAAACTTTATAACTCACTAGTGATTTCTGCTGTGCAATATGGTTGTGAGAGTTGAACATTCATTCACAACGGACATGGAGAGACGACTACCGGCCTTTCACATACAAATGTTACAGACGAATTCTATGAATCTCCTATAGAGAGCATAATGTGCATGTGTATGTTGGACATAAAATAGAGATATCTCCAGATACTCAGAAACCATTGCTTTCAATAATGAAACAAGGAAAACTTACTTGGTGTTAACATCTGTGCCGACATGATTCCTTATCAAAAGCAATACTGCAGAGAACTATCCAAAGTGGAAGAAGCAAAACCCCAGAGAGGCAAAACCCCCACCCCTTCACAGAAGACGAATCTACGGATCCAGTGGTAAAATTCAATCCCTTCTCAGAAGACATATCTACAGCCCTATGGGCAATATCCCATCCCTTCAGAGAAGACGTATCTACAGCCCTAGGGGCAAATCCACATCTCTTCACAGAAGACTTATCTACGGCCTTAGAGGCAAAATCTCATCTCTTCACAGGCGTTTCTACAGTCCTAGGGGCAAAATGCCATCTCTTCACAGAAGACGTATCTACATCCCTAGGGGCAAGATCCTATGTCTTCACAGAAGACGTTTCTACAGCCCTAGGAGCACAATCCCATTCATTCATAGACGTATCTATGACCATAGGGGCAAAATCATATCCTTTCTTAGAAGACGTATGTACAGTTCCAGCGTCACAATCCAATCCCTTCTCAGAAGACATATCTACGGCTCTAGAGACAAAACCATTTCCTTCACAGAAGTTTTATCTACGGCCCTAGGGTGATGTATTGTCTGTGGTTCAGCTCGATTCCCACACAAAAAAGAAGCTTTCAGTTGCTTCCAACATCAGGAAAATAGTACCAAACCAATTCATAGAAAGTAAAGGCAGCCGATGTGATATTGACAACCCTGTGTGTAGTTCTAAACTGGTTGTAAAGTGATGTGCACTTTTCGTCAGTACAACTAGACATACTGTCATGTCCGATTGACGTTTAAGACCTACTGGCTAATTGGAAATCAGTCTTCTTTATGACGCTTTGGTTATTCTCGTGTTTTCATTGCCCACTATTATTATACTTCGTGTAACAGCCAATGAAAATCAAGGGAATAGTCAACATAGCCATTAAGACAGTTGGATTTCCAATTAGTTAGTAAATCTTATGCAGTAGACGACGATGCACATTATATAACCGCCAACAAACTGAATGGCAACGTTTCGTTTACAACCAACCCATGCCGTCATAAAATCCCGTATCATATTCTTGTACCTAGACGTGTGAATTATATATCGATCTGAAGTGATGCATGCGACATTTCCTATGATTTTTCAATGGCCTTTTTTTTCTCCTTCCTGGTTCTGCAGACGAAGTCAGACTGATAATGTATTTCATCAATGAACTGTTCTGTGATCACCAGACCCAAAAGAGAGCAGTAGAGCTTGTCCGTCAGAGCTGTTTCAGATGACCATACTAAATGGATCAATTTAATAAATACTTTGTGCTAGCAGCCAATGAAATTCACGAGAAAAGTTGAATGAGTCACTTTAAAAGGATGATTCCTAATTTATCCACAGGTTCCACATTGTCGACGGTCGCCATCTAGAGATAAATGTTTTGGGGCTGTACATAAAATACATCAACAATATTTATCTACCTCCCTCGCCCCATTGTCAACAGCCGTCAATATTTCTGTCTCCTCCCTCCCTCCCTCCCTTCAATTACACGAAAGAACATTAACCCACCCTCCTTCCCCATAAGTAATTTTAAGTAGAAAACACTTATGATTTTTTTACTCTAGATTTTTAGAAAACTACTCAAGCAATATAATTGTTATATACAAAACAGTATTACTGGTGTATGTCTGTCTGTGTTAGGAGACACGTGCACATAATTAATTACGCCTTCATTCGTTACTTTTTTTACAAATATTCTCGTGTTTGCGTTGGTCACTAAAGCATATTTATATACTTGGAGTCACATACCAAAAAATAGCCAAGGCGTCTCCAAGTATATAAATAGTGACCAGCGGAAATTACATCAGTAATAAAACAACGTAACAATGAAGTTCTAATTTATTATGTTCAGAGATCCTCTATACCGCATGTTGGTCATAGCTGACGTCAATTTTTGTCACATATTTCCCTCTTGTCAACAACTGTCAAACATTTGTGGACAAACGACGTAATTGAAGACGTAATGTATGGACACCCCTTTGCCACTACCGCGGTGTGTTATTCAATGTTCATGTCTCTCATCAAGGCAAATTCTCCATAGACCATGAGATACTTGACCGCACAAGAGAAATATAACTCCGGCTTTGTTTGCTTATTGTAACTCACAGGATTTACGAGAACTTAACCCCGTTTTCTAAGTCATAACCAGGTACCAGTATAACAGACCTGTGTACAGCAGATGTCATGAAAGACCAATTTTTTGAACAGTTTCAAGAATTTCGCTGGTGCATTCTTGGCTATGTTTGGCAAGTGACTCTACGTATATAAATACTTCTTCTTCTTCTTTTTCGTTCGTTCTCAAACTCCTGCAGATTAGCAGGATGTAGTCCGAAGAAAGGAATGCGTTGTGTCATGGTTTACAGCAGTTGCGATATCTTCGTCTTTAGGCCTGACACATCCGACTTCAGCATGGCTTTGGGTCACTTGCCCTATATGGGATGGGACAGCCAACTCCATCCCATAACCTCCTTAGTCGCCTTTTACGACATGCGTGGAAGGTAAACAGTGTTGCTATTCTTTGCTCCCCTTTCGGGCCCGACAACACACGGGCGATATAAATACTGACCAACGAACCAAATGTACGAACGAAGTCCTGTTTATTGTCTGTAAAGAGGTCTTCCACTGACGAAGTCACGCACGCCTAAATGTATTCAGAGAGTGGTTGATCTGTAGAGCTTTCTTATATACCAAGAAGACTTTAACTCGCATCGGTGCTCAATGCTTTGTGACTTTGCTCAGATGAGTCTATATGTTTGTAGACAGTATATTCCAGTAATATGTATGCAAACATGTAGTCACGTGGTAACCTGCATCCTTGTGGTGGTATATATGTTAGCCGCCTTTGGTCATTCATTCCATATACAGGTCCAAGACTTCAATATAAGAGAAGATATCCGAACTCTGTAAATGCTGACAAGTTATTCAAATATTATAAATGCTGAAATGATATCCAGACCCGCTTAATGTTGACAAGTTATTCAAACATTCTAAATGCTGACATGATATTAGACCCTCTTAACATTGACAAGATATTCAGACCCGCTTAATGCTGACAAGTTATTCAAACATTCTAAATGCTGACATGATATCCAGACTCACTTAATATTGACAAGATATCTAGACCCGTTTAATGCCTAAAAGATTTTCAGCATCGATTAATGCTGACAAGATTTCCAGACCCGCTTTAATGCTGACAAATTATCCAACTAAATGCTGATAAAACATTCAAACTTTCTAAATGTTGACAAGATATACAATCCCTCTAAGTGCTGAGAAGATATCTAAACTCTCAAAATAATGTCAAGATATCCAAACTCTTTAGTTGCTGTAAGATATCCAAACCTCAAAAATTCTAACAAAAATCCAAACCCTCTAAATACTGACAAAGAAACCCAAACCCTCTAAATACTGACAGATACACAAACCCTCTAAATACTGACAAAGATACCCAAACCCTCTAAATACTGACAAAGATACCCAAACCCTCTAAATACTGACAAAGATACTAAAACCCTCTAAATACTGACGAAGATACCCAAACCCTCTAAATACTGACAAATATACACACACCCTCTTAATACTGACAAACATAACCGAATCCTCTAAATATTGACAAAGATACCCAAACCGTCTAAATACTGACACAGATACCAAAACCCTCTAAATAATGACAAAGATACCCAAATCCTCTAAATACTGACAAAGATACCAAACAGCTCTAAATACTGACAAAGATACCCAAACTTTGTAAATGGCGACGACTCTATTATTACTGACAAGATATACATAACCTGTATCTACTAATAGGATATCCAAAGTCTTCGACATTAGTACAGTGTTAACGTATTTTTACAAGCATATTGTATATATATACAAACCTATCAAATTACACATCAACATTAAATAATATATATAACAGATAGATAAAATGAGCAAGAAAAAGTGTACAAGAAGCCAAGGAACATAATAAGGATAATTTCTATGCAGCAAGAGCTTACTAAGTTTGGATTTACATAGGAAACCAGCATGTTAAGTCACATTTTTGCATTTTTCTCAAAACTACCTTTTCCAATGTTTTCAGGAGGAATTCAGGAGATATCTCAACAGTTGTTAACATATTCTATCCAAACTTGACACACAGCTAGGAAACTACCATGCACATAATATGGAACATTGGCATAACAACAGATGGAACACTTTATGTATTTATGTCATTTATGTTAACCCATACCCCTTGCTTAAATTTTTTTAAAAATATGTTTCCACATAACACAGTATAACATTTGAACCATATCTCTGATCAACGATTTGATGGTTGAACTGAAAGGTACCATTATCTTTTATGTGAATATCAAGTTTTATTAAGCTATCTGTGTTCGTTTTTGAGATAAAAACATAATGGCAGGCACATAGATTTCACATTTTGGGGCATAAAACACCACATTTTCAGCGAAATTTCAAAAATTATGCTTATTTTACCCCAAAAAGTTAACACTCCTGAATCTTTAACCCATTATGTATGAATTGAAAGCACTGCTTCCAGCATCTGCAATCAATTTCTATTAGGGGGGGGGGGGGTTAACCTGACCTTAACTCATTCTGTACTATAAGGATATCACTTGTAATGACTCCATCTTGATAGCAACGATGCACCTTTGAAAGTGGTAAGGTGAAACGCGCGCTGTTTTGTTCAATTTTGATGTCTTTGTTCTTGTATTTCAGAACGAATTCTCTGTTTTTATACACAGACAGTGCTTGCTTTTTTCATCTTTTATTTGTTGATTACCTTTCTCACTTGGCCGCTCTTTCATCTCCTTTTTGTGTGTTTACAATCCGTGCGTCAACTTTGTGATTTATAGGTTCTGTTGAGAGTATTGTTTACTGCTTCTGTGTTTGCTTTATCTTTATCCAGCTCTCCTGTTTTCTTCACTGCACTTTATTTCTTGTCGTCCATAATTCTTCTTATCTATCAACTGTCTACCATCCCCACAGTTAGTATCTGTATGTTGAGATTATATTTTGTATCATGTTATGTTTCCGGTTATGTTCTTTATTCCAGTTTTGGTATTTTTGTTGTGTTTCATAATAGTCGTTTCACTCTTTTTTACCGGTTAAGATTATTTGTTTACATTTATAGTTTTTTTTAATCCATTTATCGCTGCATTCGGTTACTACCTAGTTACAATCATCAAGTGTTTTCTTTGCATCGAAGGTTGGCTGAAACGGACACCCACCTTCCTCTAACTCTTGTCTTTGTGATACATTATGATAGATCCTGTCTATCTCGTGATGTTTTCTACATATACCTCCTCTGCCTACCTCCCCTCAACACTGCCTTCCTCTTGCTCGCCTCCCCTCAACTCTACTTTCCTCTTACTTGCTTCCCGTCGACTCTTGCCTACCTCTTGCTTGCCTCCACTCAAATCCTATCTAAGGTCTTCAAAAATGTGTCATGGCGTTTAATATTTTCAACGTACAATCAAACATTCAAATATTTATTTGATTTTTATTTCCTTAAATTAGTTATTTCTAACTTACACAGTGTTGCTAGATGTCAGAACTTCTTTGTTTTTTTTTATCCTTTCTTTCCTTGAAGTTCTTTCTATTCTTCTATATTCGTAAGCCTATAACCAGTGAGGATGGTAGGGGTACTACATTGGATACATCAACACAGTCGGGGGTCATAGGGATACCACATTGGATGAGGTAACCGTGTCCATGGACAGTACTATAAGGCCCAACTGCAAAAAGTAAACCGGTCTTCATTCGGTTCGTTTTTGTTTATTGTCACACTTTTCATTGGTTAGTATTTATATAATTCGAGTCGCCTTGGTTATTTTTGGCATTCGATTACAAATATATAAATATTGACCAATGAAAACACAGGAATAATCAAGAAAAGAAACGAATGAAGACCCAATTAATTCAGAGAGCATGTCTTCTACGGCGGATCAGTCACGCATCAACATATAGGTTAAGGGTTATATTGGATATGCATCAACGCACAGTCAGTCATAGTGGTACCACATTGAATGCATCAACACACATATTTCCCCCATAAAGTTCTATCGTCAACGATGCGGATGAGTGAGGGGAAATCTTGACCTGTCCAGTCCTACTTGTCTGTCCATGATTTTCTTTGTCTGTCCCTTTCACCCTCGACTATTCCATGTATTATCGTTTTGACATGGGATCATGTCGACATACATGTCCAAAACATGTATCCTTTCTGCTGTGTTTATGCTGAACTTGAATATTTTGTATGTACGATTAAAGTCAATTTGATTGTATATTTCTGCTTTTGTAACATAACATTTTATTCTACTGGAAATCTTGTGTGAAAATATTATATTTGCAAGTATTCTTCTATACATCGACATCTCAAAAACATCAATTATATCCTTCTAGTTGTTTGTTCAGTATACATTACTGTGAAATGCATTACTATTCTCATTTTTAATTTATTATTTGTTAAGATATTTGCAGTTTCCTCATGAGATTGAGATTACATTTAATCTTGTTACAATAGTATAACTTAATTTCCTCATGTCATTGAAAATACTTTTACCGTTGTTACAAAAGTAGGCGCATAGAACACGGCCGTAGCACTTGTGGCGCATGGCCGGAATGTTAGAGCGTTGGTTAAAAAAAATTCAAAGCCACCTCTCACTATAATCAAAATTTAATTAGCTACCTCTAACTATAATCACAATTTAATTATCCACCTCTAATTAAAATCACAATTTAATTAGCCACCTCTAACTATAATCACAATTTAATTAGCCACCTCTAACTATAATCACAATTTAATTAGCCACCTCAAACGATAATCAAAATTTAATTAGCCACCTCAAACTAAATCAAAATTTATTAGCCACCTACAACTGTCAAATACTGCATGTTTCCCGTTAAGGAGTTGAAGGGAGGGATTTTGTAACTATAAACACTATATTTATTTAGCCACCTCTAACTTTTATCACTGTATTTAATTAACCACCACTATAAGCAGTATATTTGAATAGGCACCTCTAACTATAATCACTATATTTGATAAACACACACCTCTAACTATAATCACTATATTTGATAAACACACACTTCTAACTATAATCACTATATTTCAGTAGTTACTCTGACAACATTAGTTATGTTTAACTAACATTCTGTCTACATTAATAATTCTATACTAACTATCTATGTCTACATTACTTAAAACTGTACATTTCATTTTGCTCTGTCTTCATTCATTATAATTTTAAACCTGTATCTAAGCAGCTGTTGTTACATGTATGTCAGGGTAAGTCAAACTACTTTCTGCAGCGCGTGTAGTGTTTACCTGTAGTGTTTATATTAGTTCGGCTTACGGGTAATGCTGACAAATATAATTTATGTAGGAAATTTAACGGCAATAATGAGATAAGAGCCTTCATTGTGATACGCTGTCTTCCTTGTCAAGATTCCATGACAGATCGGCCTATTAGCGCAACGTCTTGTGAAAATGTATTTTATGGGATTTTGTGTTTCAACGTGTGTCTTGTTTACGGGTATTTTCAAGAGTGGAATGTAACGTGTAAGTAATATTAAGGGTAGCCCGTGCCATATAATGTCACAGAGGTGCAATTTATAAGAAACCTCGCAGTACTACGCATGTTGTCTTTGACATGAGTAGTCATTCCTCATCCTCGTTGACTTTGTCGTTTCACAACAGAGGAAGCTTGCACCAATTTGTGTATATACTACAACTGTAGACTGGTCGTCCCGAGACTTAATCCATGAATCTTTAGATCAGGTGTTCTAAAACTGCTGCTCGCGAGCATCTTATTTCTCTCCTAAAGACATGTTCTCGCGCCAGGCGAGTTAAAATGTACTCTCGGGCATTAATGATTGATTATGTGGGGGTGTTACTCGATATCTGAAAAAGGTTGAGAACCGCTGATCTAGATATAAGAAAATACTATTAGACTAGTCATATCATGATAACATTTGTTATAAACAAACATTTCTGAGCGTTACTTCACAGTACCAGTTTTATACAAACACTGCTGGGCGTTATTTCACAGTACCAGTTTTATACAAACACTGCTGGGCGTTATTTCACAGTACCAGTTTTATACAAACACTGCTGGGCGTTATTTCACAGTACCAGTTTTATACAAACACTGCTGGGCGTTATTTCACAGTACCAGTTTTATACAAACACTGCTGGGCGTTACTTCACAGTACCAGTTTTATACAAACACTGCTGGGCGTTATTTCACAGTACCAGTTTTATACAAACACTGCTGGGCGTTATTTCACAGTACCAGTTTTATTACAGACAAATACTGCTGGGCGTTACTTCACAGTACCAGTTTTATACAAACACTGCTGGGCGTTACTTCACAGTACCAGTTTTATACAAACACTGCTGGGCGTTACTTCACAGTACCAGTTTTATACAAACACTGCTGGGCGTTACTTCACAGTACCAGTTTTATTACAGACAAACACTGCTGGGCGTTACTTCATAGCACCAGTTTTATACAAACACTGCTGGGCGTTACTTCACAGTACCAGTTTTATACAAACACTGCTGGACGTTACTCCACAGAAGGAGTTTTATATAAGTTGTGTGCTATACTGGTGAAAACTAGTGGAAAACATATTGATGCCTGAAATACTTTGTAAAGATAATTGGCTGTGATATGTTTGCATCTCTATGTACACAGTCACGCTACGTCACGGTAAGAGTTCTCTGGACACATAATCAAATCCGTCTCCAAAATAGACCTGTGGACAGATCAAAATAGCTTCACTTTTATTTACTGATGCAAATGATCATTGGTCACTTTGCACATATGTATATACTTTGTGTCGCGCCAGCCAATGAAAGTTCGGATGAGCCAAGATAAGTGATGCTGTGTGGCATCTGCTCTAATGACACTATAGAGAAGGATTTGCACAAACATTGCTGGGAGTTCCTTGTCAATACTTACAGTGTTTTTTTTTTAGCTATATCATTAACAATCGTTATCGTGTCTCCATGCGTTATAGAAATTTTAATACATTTTCTTTAGTTAAGCTCAAAATCATAAGAACATACTTAGACCAGTGCATTATAGAGACACTCATAGAAATAATTGGACATAAACAACTTTTATCGTGACGTTATATATTCCGTAACGTAACCTTGTATCAAGAGACCCGTGACATTGACATATATTACCAATGTTTTTATTTTTGCCTAGATTTCGCGATTTTACATTATACTTATGCTATCACTTCCAGTATAAGCTTACATCAATAAAACCTTACCTTTGGCAGTTTTCTGTACGCAGAAGCCCACATTTAAATCAAGAGAGCCTCATAAAAATCTCAAAGTTTGAAGACTACACTTGCAGAGTAGCGCGGTGGAGGGTTAAATAACTTCCGAAAGAAAACACAAGCAGTACTGGGAATCGGACAAAAACAAAAACATGGCAGACATGTTGTTAATATGGTAAACCATATTTTTAACATATGTTGTATTTTGCAACGCAATCATCGGGAAAAAAACACCAATTGAATGTGCATCGTGTCTCTGACAATTGTTGATTTGCTCTTTAGTTGTCCCTGGCACACTCTGCAGCATGCATTTCAAACATCTGTTTGTGAGATATACGTGGTGTATGCCAGCAGAATTGTGTATGTATTTCGTTATCGGTTGGAGTGAAGACAGTACAGACACGTGCTTGTGTGCATGTAGCATGTAGTGCCTAACTCGAGAAAGGAAGAGTATGCGGTGTAGATGCAAACGTATCGCTTTTTAATTCTTGAATAAAGGTCTTACTCTTCATTCTTCTTGGTGGTAAAACCTATATGTCATGGGTTTTAAAAAAAATAAATGGCATATTGCTTGATCATCTAGCTCACAGTGTGGGGCTCATACCCCACCAACATGGCGATAACTCCTGAATTATCAACTTACTCCAACCTTGAAACATCAATCCCAGTCAAAACCAAAGGGTGACAAATCGTAAATTCAATCTTTATACCTACACTTTTATCAGTGGATAATACCGAAGAAGTGAAATTAACTAACTAAACAAGACTTCAGATTGACTAGAAGACTATAGGTTCTCAATGTGGGTGGTACATTGCCGCTTAAGCTGTCTATCTATTGTCTATCCCCATGTGAATGATGGTTGATCGTATTTACGCTTGCCATTAAGCGCAGGGGTAGGAGCTTAAGCTGTCATTCCAAGACCAGATGTGTTACCGTGGTTTTATTTAGTCTATATTTGTTCAAGTTTATCTTGATGTTTTCTATCCACCGTTTTCTTGGTCAACCTTTGGCTTTACGCCCGGATATTCTTTTGTTATATGCTGTTACTGGTATTTGGTTTGGGTTCAATCTCATTAGGTGACCGACATATTTTACATGCTGTCTTTCATATGTTCTTCTTCATCGTTCATTCTCAAACTCCCGCTGGATCTCCTTTATAGCAGGGCCATGCTCCTACTAGATTTCCAGCAGGATGTAGTCCAGAGAATGGAAATGCGCTGTGTCGCCGTTTTATTTGCACCAATGCCCAACATATCCGTCTTCGGCGAACAATATGTTCAATTCATGATATTTTACCAACTCTTTTCCTGATTTCTTCGTTTCTTATTTTATCTAGTTTAATAACCATTGCAGCTTTTCTCAGACACTTCATTTTATATGTGACGATTTTCCTCTGCTGTGAGGCTGTTAAAGACCATTTGTGACATTGGTAGCACAGTGTAGGTATAAAATTTGTAGATATTATTTTGTTTTAATTTTTATATTGATCTTTGGGTGAAGTAATGGTGAAAGTTGGTAGGTTACTGTGTTTGCTTTTGTGTACCTTGTTTCTATTTCTCTATCTAGTCTTCCATTTTCGGAAAAAAATACTGCCTAGATATTTAAATTCTTTGGCCTGTTTCACTTTGGTGTTATCTATTGTTATATCCATTGGTGTTGCAGACTTACTGATTTTCATAACTTCTGTTCTTTGTACTGAAATCTTCATGTTGTACTTCGGACATGTTAATAGCAATGCATTGATGTGATTTTACAAATTTTCCTGATCTGTGTAAATTAGACTGTGGTCATCGGCAAATAGTAGTTCGTTGATTTCATTGTTAGGTTCCTCGTCAGGTTTTTTTGCAATGTTTTTCTCTTTGTTGGTGTGCGTTTCATTTATTATTCTGTCCATGTATATATTTCGTCCTTGTGTGCTGTTTACAATACAATCTTGTAGGTTTGTTCCTGATGTGCTGCTTACAGTCGCATAGTCGTTACGCATCGTGTTTCTAAGGTCGGAAAGGGAACCAAAGAAAGGTCAAATATGTGACCTAAAGTGTGTAGTAAGACACAACACAGTAGGGCTGTGTGCGCGATTATTTACCGTATCTTAAAGAAGACGAAAGCAACTCACAAAAACTATGCTGAAATGTGATATGTTGGAAAGCAAGGAGAAGATGTAACATTCAAGCTGTAAACCACCACAACTCAGTCCGCTCTCTGGATATCATTATATTCAAGTAGTTGAATATCGAACGCAGAAGAAGTGGATAATAATTATATTTCATATTTAATCAGTGTTTTCTATATTGAAATGTCACTTTTTAAACCTAGGATGTGTAGTATTGATGAAACTGATGGTGTGATGTCACTTTCTAAACCTAGGATGTGTAGTATTGCTGAAACTGATGGTGTGATGTCACTTTCTAAATCTAGGATGTGTAGAATTGCTGAAACTGATGGTGTGAAATATTGCCGTTGAACGGACTGGTTCAATTCCCGTTAGTCTCAAAAAAATTTGGGGAAACCTAGGATGTGCAGTATTACTGAAATTTATGATATGTAGTATTTCTCTAATTTATGATATGCAATTATTGCGGAAACCTAGAATTTTCAGTATTGCTGAAACTTATAATGTGATGTATTGCCTAAACTGATAATATGCAGTATTGCTGTATTTATGATGTTCAGTATTGCTTAAACATAGAATATGCAATATTCCTTAAACCTGGAATGTGTAGTATTGCTAAAACCTAGAATATGCAGTATTGCTAAAACCTAGAATGTGTAGTATTGCGGTATTATAGGGAATATCCATAAATACCGGAAACAATTCTGGGAGAGGGGGTCTGAAAAGGTTCGACAGATATTGTCAAGGGTGATGTCACAACTTGATGTCAACAATACTGTTTTTTTCTTTTACACTTACTGCCTTGATTGCATTTATCAGGATGTTCCATTGAATTACTAAAACGAAAGTGGAATGCTCGACTCTCAAACATAAATACCCATAAGATATAGATGTTTTATGTTTATTTTTTAAATCGTACCCAATAAATCATAAAAAATCATCAGCGAATCGTTGATTATCTACAAGAGTTGTTTTTCGGTTTCTTATATACACAATATTTATGATGTCTGATATATCTTTCATCTGATCGTGTACATCAAGCAGGGCGATCTCTGAATTGTCAATCACGTTTATATTACACGATCTCTCGTGACACAAAATAGACAAACTTCCAGGAAATTCTTGAAAGAAACAGACGTATCAACACTTCAGGTTCTGACAGTTCACTCAAATTTTCATCACTGTAATCCGTTAAAACGCAACGAGTCGCGTTGGTATGTCATAAGCCCTTCATTTTGATATATAACAGATATTAACTGCAGGGAAACTGCAATCCGACTGGTGAAATTGGAACAATGTGATGAAGTTTCTCTAATCACTGGTAGCAAACATGACGAGACATACAAATGGACGTTTTGACTAAAAAGCCTTTATCAAGAACACAGGATAACACAACGAGTAAGAAACGGTACTATCCTCCGTTTCTTTCCTTTTCGTGAAAAACAGCCTCTCAATGACCAACTTGGATGGGTAGAAATTCAATATATATCCGATGTCTGCAATTTGATTAAAAGTAGATGTATCACAGACCATGAGGTCGACGAACATACATAGATAGAGCATCACTACTCCCGTTCACAATCTTAGGGCATCACTACTCCCGTTCACAATCTTAGGGCATCACTACTCCCGTTCACAATCTTAGGGCATCACTACTCCCGTTCACAATCTTAGGGCATCAAGACTCCCGTTCACAATCTTGGGACATCACTACTTCCGTTCACAATCTTAGGGCATCACTACTCCCGTTCACAATCTTAGGGCATCACTACTCCCGTTCACAATCTTAGGGCATCACTACTTCCGTTCACAATCTTAGGGCATCACTACTCCCGTTCACAATCTTGGGGCATCACTACTCCCGTTCACAATCTTAGGGCATCACTACTCCCGTTCACAATCTTAGGGCATCACCACTTCCTTTCACAAGTTTTGCATCCACGAAGCTCTTCTCTGAATCCTTTCTGGTTTTTGTGTTTTCATCTAGTTCTTGTCAAGTTCAAGTTCTTCTAGTTAGAGTCAAGCTCGTGGTATTCTAGGTATCACCTATTTCTATTTGTAATGTATTATATTTATGTATTTTGACGTGAATCCGTTTTGTTATATAACATTTTAGTATCCGTCTCGCCAGTGTGTTGCCGGGGCCCGAAAGGGGAGCAAAGAATAGCAACACTTTTACCTTCCACGCATGTCGTAAAAGGCGACTAAGGAGGTTATGGGATGGAGTTGGCTGTCCAATCCCATATAGGGTCAGTCAACCCAAAGCCTTGCTGAACTCGGATGTGTCAGGCCGAAAGGTGCAGATATCGCAGCAATGCTGTAAACCATGACACAACGCATTCCGTTCTCCGGACTACATCCTGCTAATCTGCAGGAGATTGAGAACGAACGCAGAAGAAGAAGAAGTATCCGTCTGCTGATTAATTATATGATGCATCTTAATTGCAATTACCTTTCCATGTCGTTACGTTTGCAATGTATCCTGTTTATATCTTCTAGAATCATGTTTATATCATATATCATATGATATATCATATTCTATTTAATACTACTAGCGTCAATATTATAAACATATTAAAGCGAGTACTGATAGTCTAAGAGGTTCCAATAACATTTAATACGAAGAAAGAATTATTAAAGAAAATGAAGATCAATAAAATAAAATATTTTTAACACATTAAAAGACCTTGTTAAAGACCTTACTTGAGGGTAGAGTCGAGGGAAAACGAGCAAGAGGTAGACATAGATACGAGTGGAGAGTAACTTCACAAGATGGAAACGTTACAGTCTATCGGAGTGCACCACCAAAACATGAGATATGGGATGCTGAGGGTCAGTTGCAGCCAACCTTCATTGAAAGAAGGAAAAAGAAGCTGTAATACAATATACTCCCGTATGATTCTTATTGTAAGTTATCCTATTCAAATCTTCTGATATGATTATATCATTAATGAATCCCACACACATCACTCTTCACATTTCTATTAATCGCACACACATCACTCTTGACGTTTACATGAATCCCACACATCACTATTCACGTTTATATGAAACCCACACACATCACTCTTCACGTTTATATGAATCCCACACACAGCACTCTACACGTTTATATGAATCCCACACACAGCACTCTACACGTGTATTATAATCCCACACACATCACTCTTCATGTTTATATGAATCCCACACATCACTCTTCACGTTTATATGAATCCACACACAGCACTCTTCACGTTTATATGAACCCCACAGACATCACTCATCATGTTTATATGAACCCCACACACAGCACTCTTCAAGTTTATTATAATCTTACACAGCACTCTTCACGTTTTTATTTTGCATACAATCTTTTTCCCAATAATGTTCTTGATTAATGTTTTTATGTTTCATTTAGTTAATATAAATTAATACTTGGCGATGATACGCGAATTTATTGTGTAGTTGAATTATGAATACCTTCCCAACGGCGTTGCCGCATCAGTTAACCTACGGGACATTTCACTTACTTCATGCAGTTATGATTTTCTTGTGTGAATGGCCAGACAAATAGTAAACATTCCGTATAAAACATGGTAAAAATAATTTCGTTTAGAATGAAACACTGAATGCAAATTATAAATCTTATTTGTTTCGTCTTTTCAATTTCATATATTATGTTTTTAAAGTGGTGTCTTCAGACGTGCCCTAGAGTTTGTATACTATATTGTTAGATATTTGATTTCGTTATTATGTTTGGTATAGAAAATTAATGTAACGTGGCCCAAAAAGAAGTTTCTAATGCCTTTTCAATTATATCGACGCTCGTTGTGAAAAATAATATTTATATTTGTGAACCAAAATAAGATTAAGGTTATGAGAAGTAACAAAATGTATCATTTGAGTACAGTAAAAGTTTTTTTTAAAATGAAAACTGGCGCGAATCACAACATTTAAATACTTTTTCTTCACCTCTAAGAATCAAATATGATTGCTGAGAAAGTCATAAACTGTCAGAAATGATGAACGATGGCTGTAGAACAAGAAAATAAAAAAATGAAACTTTCTTAAGAGTCTGTATATTCACATTAAAAAGACAATCTTCATTTTTTAGCCACTTCATGCGACAGGGAGGTTTGGAGAACATAGTCACAACAGACAAGATGAAGGCAAAAGAGACAGAGCGACAACGTGAGAAAATATTAGTTTGACAACCTGGCACGGCAGGGAAACAACAACGATCTTGATACATAATATTGGAGACAGCTGTGGAAAGCCATGATCGCCTACGCCAGTCGGCATATTACTGATGATGATGATGATGATGATGATGATGATATTCACAGTGGCAATATACAGATTTGAACCTTTAACACTTACCAGAGAGACTAACATTTGAAATGTAGCACCAGAGAGGTTATCTTTTGAAATTTAGCCCCAGAGAGGATAACTTTTCAAATTTAGCACCAGAGAGGTTAACTTTTGAAATGTAGCACCAGAGATATTAACTTTTGAAATGTAGCACCAGAGAGATTAACTTTTGAAATTTAGCACCAGAGAGGTTAACTTTTGAAATGTAGCACCAGAGATATTAACTTTTGAAATGTAGCACCAGAGAGATTAACATTTGAAATGTAGCACCAGAGAGATTAACTTTTGAAATGTAGCACCAGAGAGATTAACATTTGAAATGTAGCACCAGAGAGATTAACTTTTGAAATGTAGCACCAGAGAGGTTAACTTTTGAAATGTAGCACCAGAGAGATTAACTTTTGAAATGTAGCACCAGAGAGATTAACTTTTGAAATTTAGCACCAGAGAGGTTAACTTTTGAAATGTAGCACCAGAGAGATTAACTTTTGAAATGTAGCACCAGAGAGATTAACATTTGAAATGTAGCACCAGAGAGATTAACTTTTGAAATGTAGCACCAGAGAGGTTAACTTTTGAAATGTAGCACCAGAGAGATTAACTTTTGAAATGTAGCACCAGAGAGATTAACATTTGAAATGTAGCACCAGAGAGATTAACTTTTGAAATGTAGCACCAGAGAGGTTAACTTTTGAAATGTAGCACCAGAGAGGTTAACTTTTGAAATGTAGCACCAGAGAGATTAACTTTTGAAATTTAGCACCAGAGAGGTTAACTTTTGAAATGTATCATCTCGGAAACGAAATGTTACAGAAGTATCATCAGGATACCACGGAGTAAATCTATCATAAATAGTGTCATCCTGAGAGAGATTCACGTGGAAACTCGCTCCACAATAAAGTTCTCTTCTAGAAATAACATAATTTTAAACAGGACAGCCTGAAAAGACCATATTTGATTTTGCTGGACACAAAGAAAAGGTATACTAGGAAACAGAGCAACAGGTACGTCTTAAGTAAAAGAGGGAAGGTGCGATTACCTTTAAAAATGGCAATTCTCACACTGTCTGTGTGTAATTCCTTCATTTTCATAAGATTTTTCGGTGACTATTGGGGGGGGGGGGTAGATGTACTAAAAGACATGTCTGATTTAATAGTGGGTTGGTGTGAACTCCCTACTGGCTACGGTCTTGCTGAGAAGGCGATGGGTGCATGAAATCTGAATATGACAGTTGTTGAGGCGAGAAGTTTAGCGCACTAAACCAGTAGAGGGCAAAATACAACCCGGTAAACCATTTTCTCTCGGCTGTCCGTGAGATCTGAGGCTTAACGGCCAGTATATGTGGCTTAGCGGGAGTGTAAATATGACTTAGTGGGTCAGTAATTGTGGCTTACCGGGCCTGTAAATGTGGCTTATCGGGAAGTATTTGGCCCGCTAGTTCTATCTTGCGCACCACTTATCTAACTTCTGAAACCTGCATTATTGTATATACGAAGTAACATGCTGGCCATGTTAGTGATAAATGAGGGAAGTTATTGATGTCGTGACCTCATCTACACACGTCAATCAATATGGGTTTTAAATAAAAGCTTCCAGATGATTTATCGCTTTTAGGAGTAGAGTGACCTCGTTATCATAATCCCAGTTCCTTCATCGTGAGTTGTGGGTGCTCAATTTTTAGACCATCATGCTTGCGTTGTCATTTCACCTAACATTACTTATACATATAGCGTAATCGTTATTTGTGATTAAAATGTGGGGTTTTCCCCCTCGTCTAGAGTATTAACTCCATGTAGTTAGTAGGTTGGTATATTATTGACTCCATGTAGTTAGTAGGTTGGTATATTATTGATTTATGTAATTAGTTGGTGTGTAAATTATTGATCCCATTAGTTGATGAGTATACAATTAACTCCATTAGTTAGTTGATGAATATGTTATTGACACCATTAGTTGATCAGTATATATTAACTCCAAAGTTTATGAGTACATTATTGACTCCATTAGTTGATGAGTACATTATTGACTCCATTAGTTAGTTGATGAGTACATTATTGACTCCATTAGTTAGTTGATGAGTACATTATTGACTCCATTAGTTAGTTGATGAGTACATTATTGACTCCATTAGTTAGTTGATGAGTACATTATTGACTCCATTAGTTGATGAGTATACTATGGACTCCCATTAGTTGATGAGTATACTATTGACTCCATATGTCGATTATACTACTGTCTCTATGAACATTAGTTAGTTGGCAGGTATATTACTTATTCCATTAATTACTTGTTTGATATATATTAGTAATCATTAAAAACGCATCATCAATTTTTCGGTGTCATCAAGTCACAGCTGTCATTAATATTGCGTGTGTGTCTCAGAAGCATCAATACAGGCTTGGCATCAGAGTCTCATGATATTGTAGAGCAGGGCTATTCAACTATATTTACTCGGGGACCAAATGTAGAAAATGGGGATTATCATGGGTCAGAGGTCCGAATCCCAGCCTAAAAAATGTATTTATATTTCATACTATAAGAGTATAGTTATAGTTTTTATTTTTCTCATAGATTTGTTAAAAAAACACCGTGAATGATTTTATACATTTAGTTTTTTTTATAACTTTATTTCACTGTTTTAGCAATGATCCGCGGGCCACTTACTAGGCTCCGTGGGCCGGATTTGGTCCGAGGGCCGCCAATTGAATAACCCTGTTGTAGAGTGTCTGGAAATGGTGTTACATTCTGCAGTGAATGTTAGCTCGAGCTCAACCACTTTGTTGATTTCATGCTGTCGGATCTTTCTTAGCTCATCCCAAGCGTGGTCAATCAGGTTCATGTCAGGAGAGTTTGCAGGCCAGTTCAATACCAGAAAGGTTGCTGTGTTAAGAAATGTATGGTTATATTAGCAGTGTGAGTCCTAATGTTATCATGATGAAAGACTCCCACCTTCTAATGATTGTGGACGAAGTGAAAAGATAGGTCATGGAACATGATTATCGCAGACACCCGCGGTTACGTTAACTGTGAAAACTTGGAGGGAGTCGGGTTCTCATGGAAGAATTCACCCCAAAAATGTACATTTCATTCTACATATCTGTTATGCTGGACTATACACACATCAGCATATCTTTCGTCAGGGCTACGACAGATCTGATTTTCCTATCGTCAAATGAGACATTATCAGACTTTCAAGATATTAACGGGATTTCAAGATAAAACAACGTCGATCTCCATTCCTCCTTTGTGGGTCCAAGCAAGTCATTTCCGATGACGTCTACTGATGTGGTTAGCGCACTGGCTTCGCATATGGGTTGTCCTGGGTTCATTCCGTAGTTGAGGCGGAAATGTTTTTTCAGATCGCAACGGCTCCCGAGTCGACCCAGCCGTAAATGGGTACCGGATTAATCCGGGAAGTAAAAACTGCGAGGGAGAGGAGATGGCTACCGCCCTCATTTGCAGAGCCTCTGAAATGTGAGTTCGGTAACATCTCGCACCCCTACGGCATTAATAAATGATATTGGTTACTTTACTTTACTACTAAGAATATGACCAATGTCAGGACTTCTGTTTTGCAAACCAGAGAAGTGAACTCTCCTTCGCACAGTAAAAATAGTAAAGGTATGTCCCATAGCAGCAACCTGCCGTTAGAGATGAAGATAACTCTTCATGTACTAAGCCGCAGAAACGATTAGGTGGAGTGGTCAGTTCCCTTCCTTGTTGTCTTTACATCCACTAACTCATGCGTCAGGTACTCATTTATGAATGTTAACTAATGTAACATTTACTCCACATTATTTGTAATGCGTCAGGTACTCATTTATAAACATTATTTATAAATGTTTAATAAATAAGAATGTTTATTAGCGTAAACATTCGCACAGTGTATGAGCTGCTGTCTGAGTTGCTACATGGAAGCGGCTTAGCAGATGCAACAGTACAATATAACAATATTGAACTAGTGTACAATGTTGACCAGGCCTGACGAAGTCCTCCGTGGTACTTGTCACTAAGAATCATCGGTGCAGCCTTACTTCAGTGTCGTGGTCACAAATGAAATTTATAGCAATTTCTCTAGTTCCTATTACACTGACAGGCACACCAGCAGCTTGTCATCGCTCTTGTAACGTCAGTCGAGGCATTAAGAAACAGTAGCATACCATCTTTCGGTAAGAAGCAGTTAATGCCGTAACTCGCATAAATTGTATTAATGTGTGTGTGTCCAATTTCTTAACCTTTCTCGACTTTAAATAAAGTCAGACATGTTTTATTTAAAAAAAAATAATTTTAATACGTGAAGCACGAAAAATACGAAAGAAACATCACATCAACAACAAAACAATGAAATTGTGAGACTTCATCACTTGAACGTGTTCTGGGTAAAAAAAAGAAAACCACACTTACATAAACATTTTAAGGGTGAAAACACATCACATTTTCGATGCGTTTCTAGTGGTTGTTATTATAGTATTTGCTCTATTTAATTGGTGTGTATAGTACTGACTCACTTTATTCAGTTTCTGAATCGTTTACGGACTCCATTAATTAGTTGGTTTATATAGTATTGAGTCGATTTCGTTATTGGCGGGTATAGTCTTATCTCATATAATTAATTAGTCGATGTGTATAGTATTGTCTCCATTAGTTAGCTGAAGATATATAATTGACTTCATTTAACTAGTTGGTGGGTATAGTATTGGATCCATTAAGTTACATTGTGGCCATGGTGTTGACTCTATTAGTTAGTTGTAGGTGCAGTATTAACTTTATTAACTAGATGAATTTGGCCTGCATACTCAAAAAAAGAATGCCCCACTTGTATATAGTTTAGTCACTCAACAGTGTGTAGTCTATTAGCATTAATAAATGATGATAGCAATGAACATGAGTACTGTCTGTTATATGCTTATCATCTGTTACATGCTTATCATCTGTTACATGCTTATCATCTGTTACATGCTTATTATCTGTTACATGCTTATCATCTGTTACATGCTTATCATCTGTTACATGCTTATCATCTGTTACATGCTTATCATCTGTTACATGCTTATCATTATTGTTCTAGCTAGTTATATATAGATATATCTTTTGTGTGTATGTGTGTGCATGCGCGTGTGTTGGTTTTTTTCTTTCTCCCGTTTTCTCATTCATTTCATCGACTTTTTTTCCATTCAATTTTCCACTTCCTTTTTCCTCGTACTTCTTGTACATTTCTTCATTTTACTTTGAATTATTTTCTCGTTCAAATTCTCCTTTCTTTTCTACGTTGACCTTTCTACCTCCTTCTGTCTTCCAATACTTCTTCGTCTACTTTAATTTGTTACTTTAATGTGTTTCTATGTTCTTCCGTTGAGTTTCTATCCCGCCACTTTCTCAATATTGTTCTCCTTCTTAATTAGTTTCCGTGTTTGGTATCGCTAACATTTTTGTGCTTCCTTCTGAGATCCTCGTTCACTGAGATCTACTATCTTGAGATTTCTCGTCTCTTACTCTGCCTCCTATCTCTGTATGTGTATACGTGTGCGTGTGTGGCACTCATCTATACAATCACTCACGCGCACAATCTATACTAACTAATCAAAGTCTGAAAACACTACAGTAGGTCTACCTATTGACCCTACTTTCCCGGAACGATTTATCAAAATCCACCGCAAAAGAGGGAGAAAATCATGCCAGATACACAGTTTGACATTTTCGTCTTCAAGGTGGCAGTAAGGGGAGCCTGTGTGGGCAGAGAAAATACAACGATGTCTTCAGTGGCAGACTGGCTCCAGCATTGACTAACTGGCGTCAGATGTTTAACCCAATTCGATTAAAAAAAAAGAAAAAGAAATAACATTGTCTGTTGCAGTGTGCTGTCACAGTGACTTATTTGAGATCCATTTGATATGGATGTGTGTCAGTTTGAAGAGACTATCATCTAGTTGCCCCGATATATAATCTAGGAAAATAAATCATGTTAAAAGTAATCGAGATCATTTTGAAATGGTTTTATTTCATCTTGAGGAGACCAGCATCTTTTTTGCCCCGATATTTCATCTTGAAGCCCGGATATTTCATCTTGCTGCCCCGATTGTTCATTTTAAAGCCTCGATGTTTCAGCTTGAAGAGACCAGAATCTTGTCCAATATTTCATTTTTAAGCACTGATATATCATCTTGTTGCCTCGATATATCATCTTGTAGCCCCTGTATTTAATCTTTTGCCCCGATATGTCACTTTGAAGTATGGGTGTTTCTGTTAGAACAGACCATTATTTTGTTGTCCCGATATTTCATCTGGAAGAATCATTCATCGGTTAAACTTAATCGAGATCCATTTGAAATGGATGTGTTTCAGCTTTATAATACCGTCATCTTATTGCCCAGATATTTATTCTTGAAGCCGCGATACTTTTCAGATTGAAACCAGCATCTCATTTCTCAGATATTTCATCTTGAAGCGCCGATATTTCACCTTGAGTTTCCAATACTTCAGATTTAAGATTGTACTGCAGAATATCACTGATATATGCCGATGTTTCAGTATTGGATCTACTTCTCCTTTGCATTGCACGCTTGTGAGTACATGGACGTATAGATCAGATGACGTACGAAAACAGTCCCCATTCAGTCAATGAGCTTCAGGTTGTAATCGTCAACAACATTAAAAACATTTTACAGCCCTTACTGCACAAAGTATTTGAAATTATCAAAAGCGTATCCATACTTGCCAACTAAACCGTGGAGGATATTTCCAACATCTTTTGTGAATAGAGCTGTAATGTGAAAAACTACCCACAATAAGACACACAATAGCAGTATGTGTTGCAGGCGGGGAATACAAAAGTTTTAACAGCAGTGTTTTCACAACAAACGCTATACATATATATTTAGAATGTGTGTGTGAGAAACGGTTCTTGATTATTCATGATAAGTGCTCAGCCCATCGGGCATCTATAAGTAAAGATTTATAGTACACGGGGAGACAAACTAAATGGTAGTATAAAATATATAGATAATAATATACAAGAGAGATTAAGTCTGATGTTATAAGTATAAGGACTTTTTAAAGAAAAATACAGGACTCACAGAGAATAAACAAAACAAATAATAGTAATATCAGAAATAGATTAGTGCAGACATTTAACAAACAAAAAATTCAAGGCAATGATATCTTAGGTACACAC
Source organism: Meghimatium bilineatum (assembly GCA_034231615.1). Classification (NCBI taxonomy): domain Eukaryota; kingdom Metazoa; phylum Mollusca; class Gastropoda; order Stylommatophora; family Philomycidae; genus Meghimatium; species Meghimatium bilineatum. Next base: position 54,703,892 of record CM067304.1, read on the forward strand.
AGACCTCACGTATTATCGTAATATTAAACATAAGGGGAATGAGAACGGAAGAAAACAACTAGAACTGAGAAATGGAATATCAACACAACATAGACTCACTTCTACCCTAAGTATGAATGACAGGTAATGAAGTCCTACTGAATGATGACTAAAACACTACACACTATCACTAACGGATGTAAATATGATACATATAACAAAACAAAACACAGAATATAATCTACAGATGACAGTACACAGGACAAAGTCGACGTTTCGGACCAATAGGCCTTTTTCAAGACACGGACATAACATACAAACATTAAAAAAAACCACAAGTAAAAATGAATGCTATCCGAGTGAAATGTGGTACTAAGATAGATACCGGAAGCATACGAACAGGAAGTACACAAAGACGATAATACAGGTGGAACGAGAGGAACAAAACGATGACGTAACAAAGACCAATACGGCCGAGAACTAAGCGAAAGAGTGGTCGGAATTGAGTCCAAATGGCTTGATGGTACCCAACTCGAAAATGAGACGATTTTCGAGGGCGTACCTAGATCTATCATCGGTGGTGCAGGATCTGATGGCAGTGACCTGAATGTCAAGGACACCACGGTGGCCATCGCCGTTGAAGTGATTGGCCACAGGAGTGGGTGTTCTGTGTTTGATAGCATGCAAATGGTTGCAGAAGCGGTCGCTCAGTCTAAGACCAGTCTCACCGATATATTGCTTTCCACAGCGTTTACATATGATCACGTAAATAACATTACGGGATTCACATGTAAAGGCCTCATCGATGGAGAAGCTGGCCTTGGGGAATGAGTTCAGATGCGCTCCATCTCATTCCCCAAGGCCAGCTTCTCCATCGATGAGGCCTTTACATGTGAATCCCGTAATGTTATTTACGTGATCATATGTAAACGCTGTGGAAAGCAATATATCGGTGAGACTGGTCTTAGACTGAGCGACCGCTTCTGCAACCATTTGCATGCTATCAAACACAGAACACCCACTCCTGTGGCCAATCACTTCAACGGCGATGGCCACCGTGGTGTCCTTGACATTCAGGTCACTGCCATCAGATCCTGCACCACCGATGATAGATCTAGGTACGCCCTCGAAAATCGTCTCATTTTCGAGTTGGGTACCATCAAGCCATTTGGACTCAATTCCGACCACTCTTTCGCTTAGTTCTCGGCCGTATTGGTCTTTGTTACGTCATCGTTTTGTTCCTCTCGTTCCACCTGTATTATCGTCTTTGTGTACTTCCTGTTCGTATGCTTCCGGTATCTATCTTAGTACCACATTTCACTCGGATAGCATTCATTTTTACTTGTGGTTTTTTTCTGTTTGTATGTTATGTCCGTGTCTTGAAAAAGGCCTATTGGTCCGAAACGTCGACTTTATCCTGTGTACTGTCATCTGTAGATTATATTCTGTGTTTTGTTTTGTTATATGTATCATATTTACATCCGTTAGTGATAGTGTGTAGTGTTTTAGTCATCATTCAGTAGGACTTCATTACCTGTTTTACACGTGAGTACTATTTTCCATTATGTTCTACTAGCAGTACCACCTTCTATTAAGTATGAATGAATACATTTTGTTTGTATAAATAGAAAAATGGCTTACGGGAGCAATATAATATACAACGATTTTCATGAACGTTCCTAGCTCTATCGTTACTAGAGCACGATTTTACTGCAGCGGCAGGAATGTCTGTGGCACGAAGATTATCAAGTCCCACGCGAATACGTAGCAGAAGAAGTTGATTGGTTGGTGATTCAGCGGTCAATGGGCTCATGCCCTTTGACCCAAGCAGAAGAAGTAATTAACGAAGAAGTTAGCAAAAACGGTCACTTAGTCTCTTACCAGTTCGATATATTTCCTGTTACATCGTGTACATAAGATAACGTAAATAACAGTACACAGGGCACACGTAAATTCATCTTCAATAGTAAAACTTTCAGGCTATCTGTTGTGTGTGTGTGCCAATTATTTATACAGTTTCACCTATTATCAATGACCACATAACTATATCAGTGTCCCAGTTAATTGTTAGTTGTGGGGTCGCCCTGATGTACTGGTTAAGCTGTTCACTATGTACTCAGGAGGTCACGGATTCTAATTCTGATCGCGTCGTCTTTTTTTATAAAGCGGATTTTTTTCACGATCCCTGAGAATTATCGCACGAAGCTACGGAGTACGTGCTGTGAGTGGTACTCTCGACGTGCAAGCTTCGGACCGCTTTGTTAAGAAGGACGGACTACATATGGGATGACCAGTGTACATTGAGGTCAAATGTACATGATTTTTAGCCCTGTTTTGTTAGCTGTGGGATTTTCCACGGTCTTTTATATTTGATAATACTACGCCATCACCAAAAACGTCGGTTGTTACCAAAAATAGCATGGGTTTTTCTTACAGTTAATACCACGCTCTTCTTCAGTATAGCCCTGCGTGTTGATCTCACACAGAATATTCATTTTGGCCGATGCGACAGAATTTTAGTCTTATTTATTATTGTTACTCTGCATTATTGATTATTACTGTTTGCGTGTACTTTGTGGCGTCAACCAATTAAAAACACAGAACAAGTCGGAGAAGCAAATAAGTAATGCGAAGTGAGATCAAGCTCACAAGACTATTTTGTAGAAGGGTTTGGTATACAGGAGACGGATGTGTTGGGCCTAATGACTCTGATTATACTTTGTAAACCACGGTATAACGTACTTCGTTCTTTGGAATATATCATGTAGGAAATGGAGAGGAAACGCAGAAAAATAAAGAAGCCGCAAATAAATACGTGGAATCCCAGGTTAACTAAGTGGAATCCTAGAATAACTAAGAGGAGTCCTAGGATAACTAAGTTGAATGCCAGGATAACTAAGTGGAATCCTAGAATAACTAAGAGGAGTCCTAGGATAACTAAGTTGAATGCCAAGATAACTAAGTGGAATCCTAGGAGAACTAAGTAGAATCCTAGAATAACTAAGAGGGATCATTGGATAAATAAGAGGAGTTCTAGGATAACTAATTGGAATTTTAGAATAATTAAGAGGAATCCTATAATAACTAAGTGGAATCATAGTATAACTAAGAGGAATCAGGATAACTAAGAGGAATCCTAGAATAACTAAGTGGAATCCTAGAATAACTAAGTGGAATCCTAGAATAACTAACAGGAATCCTAGAATAACTAAGATGAATCCTAGGTCTGAGATGTAGGTGGGTCGCCCGTCAAATATCACTCAAATCTGTATATTATCGTATATATATAATATTTATTATGTTTGTTATCTTCTGTCGGATACATTTTGAGATACTTCCGAAATATCTATGTAAGCTGTCAGAAATATTGACACAAGCCACAAAGTGTATACATAATCTATACTTCTTTTCTACAGGATGTACCACAATTATGCTCAATGTGGCATGCAGGTCTATCCATTATCTGTTCTGATTGATCCTCTATTGTTCCCGTCTCATATTTTGTTCTTCTTTCTCATGTTTCGTATTGTTTCGCGCATGACCCACCCTACTTACCAATTGCTGACACTGTACTCACACTACACCATATTTTATTAAGAATGTTTTATGGGAAATGAAATCCTGCCACATGTATCAGATTGATATTTATATTTGTTGTGCGACGTTTTACACAAAATAATATCAAATAACTAGTTGCCCTAAATAATAGCGTTGCTTACGTCATCTAGCCCAGTGGTTCTCATCATTTTTGGACCTGATTATATTTATAAATCACCGATGGTGGGTTTTTTTTCAGCTTTACTATTATAATTCGTGTTGTTTATTGTTCAATTGGCTTCCTTTGTGTGTCCCCCCTGGACGGGTCTGCGATCTACAATTTCAAAAAATTTCACCGACAGAGTCCTCTACCCTGCAGGTTTTCGTATCTGCAAGATCTATATTGAGAAACATTACTCTAGTTCAGTTGTTCAAATTTTTTTGTAAATTCTTCCTTCGAACGTTTAATGACAAATTAATTATTGTTTTGTTCCTCTAGGTCTTCGCGTCTCTAAGATCCATATTAACAAACACCACTCTAGTTGAGTTGTTGTAATTTTGTTTAATTTGTCCTTGGAACTTTTAGTGACAAATTAGTTAATTTGAAACATAGCGCAGCTTTTTTTCAAACTACATATTTTATTGTAAATAATTTTATTATATGTATATATATATATATATATATATACATATAATTACAACTCGCATTGCCCTAGCATCAAGTGCATTTAACAGACTGTCTAATATCTGGAAGTCAAAGTCAATCAGCACACGCACGATAATGCGCTTATTTAATTCCTGCGTTATTCCGGTGCTATCATATGGATGTGAGAGCTGGAAAAGCTCTTTATCTTCAGAAAAGAAATTACAGAGTTTCGAGAACAAATGTCTTCGTAGGATAACTAACCCATTGGAGTGAATTCAAATCGAATGATAAAATCAGAGAAGAGATACATCAAAATTTCATCACAGATGTTAGAAAACGCCGTTGGTCCTACATCGGGCATGTCCTACGTGTAGACACCAACAGAATACACCACCAATCTCTTGAATGGGTACCTACAGGCAAATGAGTAAGGGGTAGACCAAAAGAAAAACTCAGAAGAACAATGCTTAGAGAAAGTAAAACAACCAATATTCATACTATTCAAGAACTGCACAGAATAGCTTTGAACAGACATAATTGGAGAGATCTTGCTATGTTTCAGCTTGTATTAGTGGTTCTAATGTGTCATAATTTTCTCCTTACCACTATGTCCATGAAAATGGAAACATCAGGATACAGAGTAAGACAAGGTGGATTGAAGGAGTTAACAACATTCTAACACGGCACAGTATTACTGCATATCAAGCTACCAAACGTGCAATAGCCCGAAAACGGATCGTCATTCAATCCTGCGACACCTCAACAGTATAAGCAGAGAAAAGACAATAGATATTAACGACTGATTAATGACTATTTTCTTCTTCTTCATCTTCTTGAACGTTCATTCTGACAACCCCACTGGATCTCTCTTGTAGCAGGATCGTGGTACTACTAGATTTCCAGCAAGATGTAGTCCAGCAAGATGCAGTCCAGAGAATGCAGTCCAGGCACTGTGCCTTCGTTTTATTTGCACCAACAGCCCGACCCTAACGTCTTCAGTATATTATCATTATTTAATATCGCGTTCTACAATTTCATTCACATATGTTGGTGTGCTATTTTCTCTACTCAGTTGGCCTTGAAAATATACATTTTCAATAATTCTGCTAGGCCGGTTCTGGCGCGAGAACGTATTTTGTCTACCTCTGCTCTACATGTCCGTAAATAATTTGTTCTCAAGTTCTGCTCAATCTGTTCTTGATTATCTTATCCTAGTATTTCTATTTATAGACTCGTATTCTCAATAAATTTCTAACCATGAACTGGAAGATTCATTTTGAATATTTTGGTGTAAACATAAACAGTTCAAGAGATTATGAAGCAGATATCAAGAGAGGAATTGCAATAACCACCTCAACGTTAGGGCAAAAGAAAATATTTGGCAAATAACCAGCTGTAGCTATATTACATCAGATTAGAGAAATCATATTTTCATTAGAAATTTACGACTGTGAAACATGGACACTTAATAAATCAGCGGCAAAGATAATTGTTACGTTCGAATTGAGATACTGCAGAATGATTTTCAGAGTACATGGATTGCGGAAAATGTGATTCAAGAAGTGATAAGAACATTAATCACCGAAAAGGGGTGACTCTTAAACAACATTATAACAAAAACGTATAGGATTTTGGGTACATGTAAAGATTCATAGCGATATGCAACATATTAATAAAGTAAGGTGTGATTGTTGGTAAGTGACGATGGATTTGTTGTTTCTTTTATGTTTGGCAGTGCTCAGAGCTATGAATTAAGCAATCTATCTTGAAACATCTAGGGCAGTGCTCAGAGCTATGGATTAAGCAAGCTATCTTGAAACATCTAGGGCAGTGCTCAGAGCTATGGATTAAGCAAGCTATCTTGAAACATCTAGGCAGTGCTCAGAGCTATGGATTAAGCAAGCTATCTTGAAACATCTAGGGCAGTGCTCAGAGCTCTGAATTAAAAGTTCCGGTAAACAGTGAAACTTACGAAAAATGGACGAATGACCGTTTCTAACAAAATGTTTTACCTAAATCCCCTCTTTAAGGTACTCATATCTACGTCCCTGAACCATACTTACTGATACGGTTTACTTTATCTCACTGTTCGGGTTTTTCCCCTGTTTATCATTATATTCTTTTTCTATATGTCGATGTATGTAAGTTGATATTTGCTGTAGAATGTTCTATTGTATTGTCCAGTATAGGTCTTTCTCCGATTTATCTACTTGACGTGTATTACTCACTAAATGTCTACAATTTCTTTCTCGCAGTGACTGTCAAGCAAATTGATGATGAAAGAATCTCTCTGGTTGGAAGATCGTAAGGGGATAGACCGAGACACCAATGATCAGGTATGTCAATTAACAAAATCTCATTCCTCTTTAAACTAATATATCATTTAATGTTTTATTAGACTAAATAACTGGTGGTTCTTTCTTATAGTTGAGAAAAATTAACAATTACATGTGATTGTTCGTTGCGATACAATTATTAGCTTTCTTTAATGTAGTGGTTTTCAGCGGGGAACATATGACTTTATTATGTGTCATGGAGAAAAGCACAGGGAAGTAACTATTTGAACGATACACAATATTTATAGCTGTGAAGCTTCATAAGATAAACATGATTTATAGCTGTGAAGCTTAATAAAATAAATAAGATTTATAGCTGTGAAGTTTCATAAGATAATCATGATTTATAGTTGTGAATCTTCATACGATGAGCAAGATTTATAGCTGTGAATCTTCATAAGATAAACAAGATTTATAGTTGTGAGCCTTCATATGATATACATGATTTATTCATAAAATAAAGATTTATGGCTGTGAATTTTTATAAGATAAACACGATCTATAGCTGTGAGGCTTCATAAGATAAACAAGATTTGTGGCTGTGAATGTTCATAAGATAAACACAATCTATAGCTGTGAGGCTCATAAGATAAACAAGATTTATAGCCGTGAAGCTTCATAAGATAAACAAGATTTATAGCTGTGAAACTTCATAAGATAAACAAGATTTATAGTTGTGAGGCTTCATAAGATATAGCCGTGAAGCTTCATACGCCTTACTACTTTCAAGTGAAGTATACGACCTTTTATTTAAGACACAATTGGGGATGGGGGTAAGGAAATGTGTACTGGAGGGTTCACGGGACAAAAATATTCAGAATCACCCCTCTAATAGACAAAGTAAGAGAAAACAACACTAGCGATCTATATCGATTGATTTTTACTGCAGTACTAGCCTTAATTTTCCAAATCGTATTCAGTCTTGCTTTGGCAACCATCGTCATCTCGTTAATCCTATTTCCGGAATTGCCTTCATTATTGAGACCCGAGATGTTTTAATGATGGTAACTTCTTCCAGTTTCTGACCGTTTAGTCTGATGTTGGTAGGATGAGTAAGACACAGACTGTCGAATATAGAAAATTGAAGTGAATGACATTTGGAAATTTTTTATTTTAAATACCTCTGATAGTGAGGTATGCTTATTTTAACCACAAAACGTTAGCCCAAGTTGGTTATATCAGAACTTTTATAGTATTCTCTCCACCCATGTTTACTCCAATCCTTTTCCAAATGTAGGTCATGGTGAAATATGGCGTCATTCATCTTGGGTGATTGACTTTTTCTTTGTCAATTTGCATACACGTCATGTCGCCAGTCAATTAAAAATATGGATCGGTTAAGATGATGAACGATATTTGTGTCCTTTCCGCAAAATGTATATCTGTAGAAGTACGCAGTTTATTGGGAACCACTGTGTCCTATATCAATTGATTGCATGCGGTTGCGTCTATGGGTCTCACCAATTACACACTAGAAAAACCACAATGCAACAGAAAATCTTAGTAGATGACATGCTGTTATATTGAGGCTCTTTTATGGAAGCTTTGTAGCGTGTCATCTATATAATTATAAACCTCATCTGAGTAGAAGACATCTTCAATAGGCGTTGCATCAAGCCAAAAGCTGAAGCATCCTGGGTATAAAGAAAGCTCAGAAAAAACCACCCCACTGCATATAGGAAGTAAGAGCTAATCGCTCGCAATTCCTGAGGCTCTCAAACAAATAAACGATTAAATATTGTGTTATATAAACAGCAAAGAAATATTTTCATTCAAATATTCATATAATTCCAGAAAAGCAGCATAATCTTATCTCAAGGAGGTATAAATATTTTAGTCTTACCACAAGGTATATTATAAGTAACTTAATCTTACCACAAGGTATATTATAAGTAACTTAATCTTACCACAAGGTATATTATAAGAAACGTAATCTTACCGCCAGGTATATTATTAGTAACTTAATCTTACCACAAGGAATATTATAAGTAACTTAATCTTACCATAAGGTATATTATAAATAACTTAATCTTACCACAAGGTATATTATAAATAACTTAATCTTACCACAAGGTATATTATAAGTAACTTAATCTTACCACAAGGTATATTATAAGTAACTTAATCTTACCACAAGGTATATTATAAGTAACTTAATCTTACCACAAGGTATATTATAAGTAACTTAATCTACCACAAGGTATATTATAAGTAACGTAATCTTACCGCAAGGTATATTATAAGTAACTTAATCTTACCACAAGGAATATTATTAGTAACTTAATCTTACCACAAGGTATATTATAAGTAACTGAATCTTACCACAAGGCGTGTTATGAGTAATAAAGATAATATCTAGAAGTAACTAAAAACAAGAAAATATGTATCGTCATCATAATTTCTTTCATGCGTGAAAGACGTTGAGAGAAACCAGCAAGGGTTATGTTCTCATTTCAATGTTCTTCATTCTGTACTCAAGTTCCCTCACTATATAGAATTTCTCGGCACATTCTCGGCAAATGTCAGCCTTCACTGCAGTGCATTCACCCAATACTCGCAGGTCCTACCGGTTTCATCTCAGTTACTGGAGAATCCTGACACTCGGAGCTAAGATTCATTAGCATCTTCTCCAGCTGGTTTAAGAATCTGGTGAGGGATACCCCATACTGTTGTGTACACCTGCATAGGGTAATTTGTAACCACTCAATATATGCAGACTAGGACATTCAGTTATAATAAACCTATTGGTTCTTCCAAACGAACATTGCCATGAATATGTAATGCGTCGTGACTGGCTTACTGTGATAGTATTCTGTGGATGTGATCATTCTCTATTAGTGCAATGCCACATGATATTATTTAGATGAATTTCTGATTCTTACCCGTTGGAATATACACGTATAATCGTGCTCTCATGTAAGTAGATATATTGTCGATAGTATGTAATGATGAATGAATTTTGTCGATAGCTGTGACGAGAACTTTAAAGTTATAGCAGATCTTTTTTGCTAAATTAAGTTGGACCCCATTCGTTAAATGTTGTCATTAATGTTTGGCTTTGATTTGGTTACTATTTATATACATAGAATCGCCTTGGACATTTTTGGCATACTATTCCAAGTATGTAAAATGTAACCAACTAAAAGTCAAACAATAATTGAAACAAGTAACGAATGGAGTCTAATGTAATTTAGCGAGCAGGTCTTCTATACCGTCAAGCGGTTACGGTTGTGATCAATAAATTGATTCATTTATTATGGGTCATTACATGAATTGATGGGTAGTCATCTCAACTTGTCGCCAGATGAACGTATGGATACTTTCCTCATTGAAACCTACTAAACTGAAATATTGACTAGAAAGTTTACTGTATAATAAAAAAAAAAGGTTATCGGTTGATCGTTAAATTCTGAATACGATACGATGTGAGTTTTTATAGTGATCTATGTCACAAAGAGTGATGTGTTTATGTGGACTTTGAATTTTTCCAATCATGTGAAGAATTACAGCAATTTGTTAGTGTTTACCCATTTACATGCATTTCTATTGGAATGAAAAATCTACTGAAAATTTCGTGATTTTTTAAATATATTTAAAAAAAATAAAAACAAACGGAGGTTTTCTGTAATATTCTGGCACCTAGTTATGGTATAGATAATCTCTTAGATTAGTGTTTGACTTTTCGCAAAATACCCATTTTCAGTGTCACATGTGAGATTATTGTTGAAAGAAATTGAATTGAATCCTTAAACAGATGCGACACGATATCAATTCCTAACCTATGTACTGGAAGATTCCATGTATATAAACTCCTTATCAGTTAATACATCGTTAAGTGGTGCTAAATAACGCTTTTCCATGTAAAACTGTTTTAATGCAGCTAACAATATCTAGAAAACAGGAATGAAATAAAAGACATTATATCGCTGCATTGCCGTAAATACTATTTTGCTAATAGGTGGGGAAACGGGTGGAAATGGGTAAGGATGCTTTTACTTTGTATTTGTAATTTTCTGTCTTCGAAAGGACTTTAAGTATGAATTTTACCCTCTTTTTTATACATTGAAAGGTTGATTATTTTATTATGAGACTTACGAGCTGCCTACTGTGCCACCTAGTCTTTTTTTACGTTTTCCTGTTATATGTCATTTTGTATTTTGTAAGTTTACCTCCACTCCTTTTCCCATTCTGCGGACTTGCATTGTTGCTACGGTGTTTGTGCACTACTGCTGAGATATGCTGCTTAAAGAAGAAGTAGAAGAAACCGATAGTTACCAAAGTATACAGACAATAACCTACACAAAACATATATACTTCACAAGTTGTATGTATTGTTGCTTCAATTATACAGACAATAACCTACACAAAACATATATACTTCACAAGTTGTATGTATTGTTGCTTCAATTATACAGACAATAACCTACACACACCATATATACTTCACAAGTTGTATGTATTGTTGCTTCAAGTATACAGACAATAACCTACACACACCATATATACTTCACAAGTTGTATGTATTTTTGCTTCAATTATACAGACAATAACCTACACAAAACATATATACTTCACAGGTTGTATGTATTGTTGCTTCACACTAGCTGGAGAGCTCTGGGAATATCAGATACTACTCGAAGGTTGAAAATGCACCACTCTTTGGTTTCTAGTAGTGACTAGCAGAAGTTAATAAACATTCGCAACCTAACATTCTATACAATTCTCCTAGAATGATTATAGTACGCCATCTTTTCTGCGATTACTCTTGAAGACTTCCCGTGGTATCATCGTATCAAAGATAAATGTTCTGTGAAGGTTACCAGGGGTGTGTGAGTTCCCGTCTGTTTGAGACAGTTATCTGACATCTTCTTGTCTGTCGAGTTTATTGTTCCAGTAGAGGTCAACCCTGTGAGAGTCATTCGTTTTTTAAGTGACTATTCTGTGGTGGTTTCCACGCAGATTTGAGATAAATTTGAATATTATCTTTCTTTAGGTTTATTTTCATTCAATGTAGGAATGATGATACATATCTCAAACACATTCGCTGCTATAATAATATAACAACATTTATATTATCAATTTCATGTAGCTTTTTTTAGTGTGTCACGTATTGATAGTTTCATTCTGAAATGTTTTGTCAGACCAGTTCAATTACATAACAGGACTCTCGAACCAACTGGTCTCATTTTAAGAACCTGAGAGAGAGAGAGAGAGAGAGAGAGAGAGAGAGAGAACAATGTGTGTGTATGCGAGAACGCATGAGTGTTGGTGCTTTTTTAGTCACATGTTATACCTCTTTATCGGGCCTGAAAATATATCTGCCGAGAATCAAGCTGCCCAGAGTCAATCTGCAGAGAGTCAATCTGCCGAGAGTCAAGTTGTCGAGAGTCAAATTGTCGAGAGTCAATCTGCCGAGAGTCAAGTTGCCCAGAGTCAATCTGCCGAGAGTCAAGTTGCCGAGAGTCAAGTTGTCGAGAGTCAAGTTGCCGAGAGTCAAGTTGTCGAGAGTCTAGCAGCCGAGAGTCAATCTGTCCAGTCAAGCTGCCGAGAGTCAAGCTGCAGAGTCGAGTTGTCGAGAGTCTGTCTAGCAACCGATTCTAACAGCTGAGAGCCAAGCTGCAGAGTCCGGCTGCCGAAAGTCAAGCTGTGCAGCGTCAAGCTGCCGAGTGTCAAACTATTAAACTTCTCAATGAAGCAGTGTGCCGATTACCGAAGTTACCACTCAAAGTACGTAACTCCGTTGTTTTATGCTATACTATCAAAAATAATAATGCATATCCTAGTTTATGATAACAGTATCCCGAATGGGATAAGCACTAGCACATAATCTTACGTCATAAAATCTCGTGAAACCAGCTACCATATATATTCAGTACTACCAGATTAACTCAGCGCTGCCAGATTAACTCAGGGCTACTATATCAACGCAGGGCTACCAGATTACCTCAGGGCTACCAGATTAACTCAGGGCTACCAGATTAACTCAGGGCTACCACAGAGTTAGCATTGTATACGTTAACATTTTGTTTCATTGGCTAATTTCTTATATATTTTGTATATGCCAAACTTCTGTGTACATAAATTACAGAGAATGAAATATATATCGATAATGCTATGAAACGCAATTAAAAGCTAGGCGTATAGTTCGAGTGGCAGTATCTAGTAGATTAAGCAGTAATATATTTCTTTATTTGTGTTTTGATTTAAGAAACAATTCTACGAAAAAGGACATTAGATGATGTCATGACCATTCATATTTTAATTCATTTAAACAAGAAAAATTGAAGAATAAAATTATATTTTCAAAGTAAAAAAAAGGAAATAAAAATGGACAGTGATATTTCAAAATGGTCATATTTTGTCATGAAATAGCCAACTGGTCTAACCAGAGTCATCAAGTCCGTATATCAGTCATCAGAGCCAGATCCTAGTTTTAACAGCCGTTTTAATATTCATCACCGGAAATTGAATGTGTATCGATTATATTTTATATCAGCGGCAATTTGGCCACCACCCAGTGATTTTTAGCAGCTGGATAATATCACAGATGTTGATGCATATAGAAGAATAGGGAGAACATCGTGGAAATAGAAGAAAACAAACAAAGAGGTTCTATCAACACTTAATAATAAGAACGAATTATTAAAGGAAATGAAGATCTGGCAAATAAAATATTTGGACACATTAAAAGACAGGACGCCTTGTTGAAGACCTTACTTGAGGGTTAGTCGAAGGGAGGCGAGCAAGAGGTATGAAGAGATATAAATGGGAGAGTAACATCACGAAATGAACAGATTACAGTCTATCGGAGTGCACCAACAAAACAAGAGACAGGGGATGTTGAAGGTTTGTTGCAGCAAACTTTCGTTGCTGAAACGGCACTTAATGATGATGATGAATATCACAGAAATGGTTCAACTTATGTTTTAATTTAGTGTAGTAATAGCGTTAGTGGTAGTAATAGTGTTAGTGGTAGTAATAGTTGTAGTAGAAGATTTAGTGTAGTAATAGCGTTAGTGGTAGTAATAGCTGTAGTAGTAGAAGATTTAGTGTAGTAATAGCGTTAGTGGTAGTAATAGCTGTAGTAGTAGATTTAGTGTTCATTATTGTTTGTGAGAATGTTTATGATTGTAATAAGTAATTGTTGATGTTGTAACAGTGACACTAATTTTATTGGTAGCTATGTAATAGTCACGGCTGGCAAGACCACATGCAATGGTAGTGCTATGTCAAGACCGTCGTGGTAGCAATAATATCATCAGCGCAATATTAGCAGTATACGAATTGGTAGTAACCCCCCCCCCTCCAGGTGTTTTTTAATTCCGTTCACAATTCCGGTCTGATAAGTCACCGTTGGCCACGTTTACTATATAAAGTGGTCATGGCTGAACCGTAGTCGGTCTTCAGTGTATAAGACTTGTGCACATAAAATATAAACATTACCTCAAAGTCTTATTTTCATTATTATTCCGTTCATTTCGTTGATTGACCTAGGCTATTTTTGCATTCAACTCCATGTATGTAAATAGTGACCAACGGAAACACAACAATAATCCAAAACGTAACGAATAAATGTATAATTAATTCTCAACAGAGGTCTTTATACTGCCCCCAGTCTAGGCTAAACTAGTATGTTAAAATCTCCATTCTAACCGAGATTGCTGACAGTAAAGACCTCTCTGCAGAATGTAAACATGACCTAAATTTCTGATTTTTATCATTTTCTTGCATTACGTTTGCTCGGCCTATGCTTTTTATTTTGGGCATGCGACTCTCAAGAAAATAAATAGTGGCCTACGAAAAAAACACGACAATAAACGTCACGAACGAAGTCTTGTTTACGATCTGTTGACTGGTTGTATAGACCTGTTAAGCACCCATGCCCTGTATCGGAGCCAGGTCATGCTTCTGACTATTAAACCGTAGCGATATTCAATGAAGGTTACCAGGATTTACCATGAGACGTATGATATATATTCCCTATCATCACACTATGTCTCAGCCATAAGTCTAGTCTTGAAGCCATCGGATCCTATCTTTTAGCTGTAACTCCATCATCAACTGCTCTGTTTAGATAAACACAAGATAAGGCATCAATATACATATGCACAGCGATGTGTGTTCCAATGACGTCAGTGTAATCTCCTCCGCCCCCCCCCCACTGAATTTTGTGTCCCAGTATTTATTGTGTTGTGTCTTGTTTTATAAACAGATGATGTTTGAAGTAGAAGTTGATTTGCGCCCATACCCTTCAGATTATGTGTCTTGAAATAGGGGTCGGTTTGTCTCCATACCCTTCAGATTATGTGTCTTGAAATAGGGGTCGGTTTGTCTCCATACCCTTCATATTATGTGTCTTGAAATAGGGGTCGATTTGCCTCCATACCCTAAATATTGTGTCTTGAAATAGGGGTCGGTTTGCCTCCGTACCCTTTATATTATGTGTCTTGAAATAAGGGCCGGTTTGCCTCCATACCCGTCATATTATGTGTCTTGAATTAGGGGTCGATTTGCCTCCATATC
Organism: Meghimatium bilineatum; assembly: GCA_034231615.1. Classification (NCBI taxonomy): domain Eukaryota; kingdom Metazoa; phylum Mollusca; class Gastropoda; order Stylommatophora; family Philomycidae; genus Meghimatium; species Meghimatium bilineatum. Next base: position 54,718,913 of record CM067304.1, read on the forward strand.
CTTCATATTATGTGTCTTGAAATAGGGGTCGGTATGCCTCAATACCCTTCAGATCATGTGTCTTGAAATAAGGACCTATACAACGGTGTGAGCTGAGTCAGCGGCAGAATATTGCTTGTTATACTGGTTTTCTAATCTTGATATATGTATATATATTTACTGAAGCACATTAAAAACCACCACTATTATATATATATATATATACTGTTGCCGAGAGAACTGAGAGAATAAAAGTGTGAGAATGAATTTCCCCGTGTTTGTCATGAAGTAGAGAGCGAATGGGTACCGGAATGAAAAGTGCATACGTCAACCCGCCGGTTTATGTACAGACTATACGAAAACAAGGGAGCCGCGTTAGCGCAGTGGTTAGCGCACTGGCTTCGCATATGAGTGGTCCTGGGTTCATTCCCCAGCTGAGGAGGAAATGTTTTCAGATCGCAACGGCTCCCAGGTCGACCCAGCCTTAAATGGGTACCGGATTAATCCGGGAAGTAAAGACTGCGAGGGAGAGGAGATGGCTACCGCCCTCATTTGCAGAGCCTGTGAAATGTGAGATCGCTAACATCTCACACCCCTACGGCATTAATAAATTCTATGGGCTACTTTACTTTTTTTTTTACACGAAAACAATGGAAATTACACGTGCAATACGATTTCCAGCAGCTGTGATCATGAAAATGGGTAGGCGTGGTCGCAGTATACTCGCTATAAAAAGGCCGTTGAGACACAACATCCAGTACATGTGCTGAAATGCCACGGCTATCTGAAATCGACCGCCTACGGGCCATTGATATGTTGACGACCGGAATGAGCTCGCGGGCCATTGCCAGGATGATGAATTGTCAACACAACACTATTGTGCGCCTCAGTTAACATTACAGAACCACTGACAGTGCACAGGATATGTGCACAAACTATTTGATCTGTTGTCTCTTGGTGCATTCTACGATTGGGGTGGTGCCGGTTTTTTGTCGGATATCCTCATTCCTTACAGCGACATTCTCTTAGCGACATTCTTAGAATTCTGCGTAAGCACGCCATTTCAGCTGTCACAAGTATACGTTTGTCTTGCGCATTCTAACATATATTTCTTATATTCCTCAAACCAGTCGAGCATATATTATCATACTCCCGTATGGTAATCCACGCTTCTATTTTTCATCTCCCTCGTATGGCACTATCATTTACTGCTTCTTCTTCTTCTTCTGCGTTCGTTCTCAAACACCTGCAGATTAGCAGGATGTAGTCCGGAGAACGGAATGCGTTGTGTCATGGTTTACAGCATTGCTGCGATATCTGCGCCTTTCGGCCTGACACATCCGATTTCAGCATGGCTTTGTGTCACTGACCCTATATGGGATGGGACAGCCAACTCCATCCCATAACCTCTTTAGTCGCTTTTTGCGACATTCGTAGAAGGTAAACAGTGTTGCTATTCTTTGCTCCCTTTTAAGGCCCCGGCAACACACGGGCGATCATTTACTGCTAATATTTATGATATGAGTCGAGAATATATTTCTTATATATATGGCGTAGAAATAGATCTCAATATTTGCTGTAAGGTTGTATCTAGTCCATCTCCAGGATAATCCTGCGCACAGATCTAGGATTAATGTTGGTGACACTGTACGCAGAATAACCAACAAAGACTGACTGATCAGACTAGATGAATTACTCAACGCGTTGGATTATTCTAAAGAGGGTTTTTGATAGTACACACACTGAAGTCTTGCCTTTCTGGAACAAGGCAATACGCGGGCCGGTTGTAATTAAGTTCTTTTTAATTACTGATTCAGACAACTGATCTAATCAATAACCTTGACTAGTAAGTGTTGCACTTAAGGATGCTGTGCTCCCACTTAGTTACACACACCTACACAGCCCTCAGTGCTCCATAAACGCCCGCCAGAAAGTGCCACTTCATTAGATGCCTCATCGTAATTATGAAAGAGCCATAATGGTTGACGAGTTTAGCTAGAAACCAGCATTAGGTCCATTACCGTCAAATTTAATAGATGTACAGCTATCGTGCCATGTTGAAGAATGGTTGTACGTCCGGCTTCTGGGAGGTCGCTGTCTTGGCTTTGTGTTAGAATCACTGGCTGCTGTTTAATCTGTCTTAGTGGTAAACAATGTGCTCGCGATGTGCACGTGAGTGGTATCAACGTGCGTCTGTGGCACATAGAAACCCGATGCACTTGTTAAAAAAATGTGAGAGTTGTATATATAACCAGCTTTACATATCTGGATGTGAAAATAGCGGTTCTTATTTCAACTAGACAAGCTATATATACGTATGACAAGATATCTGAATTTAACATTGTCTCTTATCTCTGAAGATTAATTGTATATACATTTAACATGTCACCTTTATCTTTCTATCACAGTTTATTATATTTACGTCCAATATTGCAATGCTAATACTGTTCCATACTGTATTATACTTCCCCACAATTTATTATATTTACATTCAATATTGCACCTTTCTTCCCCATAATTTATTATATTTACGTCCAATATTGCACCTTTCTTCCCCACAGTTTTTATTATATTTACATTCAATATTGCACCTTTCTTCCCCACAATTTATTTTATTTACGTCCAATATTGCACCTTTCTTCCCCACAATTTATTATATTTACATCCAATATTGCACCTTTCTTCCCCACAATTTATTATATTTACGTTCAATATTGTACCTTTCTTCCTAACAATTGATTATGTTTACCTTCAATAAGGCACCGTTTTTCCTGACAACATATTATGTTTATCTTCAGTAGATAAATCACCTTTCTTCCTAAAAATATCGACAATGCCTTTGAAGGCGGAAATTGTAACGGCCCAATATTGGGCTGACGGGACATCAAGGATGGTCACTGATAAGCGGCTCAGAAAGCAATGACAAACTACTGCAATATTATACAATGCCAAGGAACTCATGATGTACACAAATAAGCTTCAATGGTTCTGCGGCGGATCCCACAGTCTTTGTTAACGGGGAAAAATAACGAAAGCAGTGTTTATGCTGGTAAAAGTGATGACGGTCAAAAGGGATGACGGTCAAAAGTGATGACGGTCAAAAGTGATGATGGTCAAAAGTGATGACGGTCAAAAGTGATGACGATCAAAAGGGATGACGGTCAAAGGTCAAAAGTGATGACGGTCAAAAGTGATGACGGTCAAAAGGGATGACGGTCAAAAGTGATGACGGTCAAAAGTGATGACGGTCAAAAGTGATGACGATCAAAAGGGATGACGGTCAAAGGTCAAAAGTGATGACGGTCAAAAGGGATGACGGTCAAAAGTGATGACTTTCAAAAGTGATGACGGTCAAAAGTGATGACGGTCAAAAGTGATGACGGTCAAAAGTGATGACGGTCAAAAGGGATGACGGTCAAAAGGGATGACGGTTAAAAGTGATGACAGTCAAAAGGGATGACGGTCAAAAGTGATGATGGTCAAAAGTGATGACTTTCAAAAGTGATGATGGTCAAAAGTGATGACTTTCAAAAGTGATGATAGTCAAAAGTGATGATGGTCAAAAGTGATGATGGTCAAAAGTGATGATGGTCAAAAGTGATGACTTTCAAAAGTGAGGATAGTCAAAAGTGATGATGGTCAAAAGTGATGATGGTCAAACGTGATGACTTTCAAAAGTGATGACTTTCAAAAGTGATGATAGTCAAAAGTGATGATGGTCAAAATTGATGATGGTCAAAATTGATGATGGTCAAAAGAGATGACGTTCAAAAGCCCGACTTCTTTATCATAGAAAACACTGTCAAAGCTCTAAGGAAAGGAAACAGACATGGAATGTGTGAAACATGTATCAAGATAAACTTCAAATGCTGCAGGAAGAGATGGAAAGTACTAGAATAGACATTGTGGGAAAATCAGAACATACAATGGACGGACAAGGGCACTTTACAACTGCGACAGGAACAACTGTTTTCTTTCTTAGAGAAAAGAGGAGAATGCGGGGTAGGCTTCATTTTTACCATAGACACAGCAAGATAATTTATATTGTTGCTAGGATACAACCCAATAAATTACAGAATCATTAGAAAAAGACTGAAACAAAAGACATACACCAGTAAGCATCATCCCCTCAATTATAATCTTTACTAGGCTGTCATGTCATTGATGTTGCTAAAATATTGTAACTTTCTAGACATCCTTGTTGTTTAGCCAGTTTTCTTTTACTTTCAGTTTTCTCAAGATGCCCCTATTGATGATCTTTGTGGTCCGTGAAATACTAATAGTTTTTGTGTAATATTTTGCTTCCAATACAGAAATTTTGCTTCTCAGCTTAATGTCCATTGTCCAATATCCACGTTCATATATTGCAACTGGAAATATGCTGGCTCTAAGAAAAGCGTGTTCTATTATTTTCAGTATTTTTCTTGTTATCAATAATGCGTTTTTTCACGTCCATCCTTCTACGACATTCTTCATTAGTAATATTTGCTGCCCAAGGAATGCGTAACATTCTTCGAATAAAACACATTTCCGCTGCCTCCAATGATTTTTGTGATGTCTTATTTATTGTCCATACGTCACTTCCATAGAGTAGCACTGGTCTAATATAGCATTTGATGACACGTTTTCTAGTATCTATCGATATGGATTTGTTGCATAAGATATTTTTCATTTTATGGAATGCTGCTGTTGCTTGTCATATTCTGCTTATATTGTCGGTCTTGCATTTTCGATTTGAAGTTATTAATGTTCCTAAATATTTGAAACTGTTCGCCTGCTTTACGTTTTTTCTCATTTAATACTATTTTACTATTTGGTGGGATACATTTTCCTGATATTATCATTATCTCTGTCTTTTTTGTTTAAACTAATATATATATATATAACTATGTTTTACTTTTATACTGATCTTGTCTGGCAGAAAGATGTATATTTATAGTTCAGCTTCTGAGTGAATTAGCAACATAATCTACAGTGCATATCCTGATAACTGTCTCTGTTCGTATGTTTGGTGTGCTATATATAGATCAGTAGATGGCAACATTGTTAGATCCACGGCACGGATGTAATCTTTTCGCAAAGGATCGGAACCAAGGATCTTTCTTTAGTCCTTTATTATTTTTTATAAGTTAAAAAAAAAATTGTTGTCACCATGCGCCAAGAATTTTATCTGCACTGTAAGTCTTTTCGAGTTTGAAGTCTATAGTATTCCAACCTCACATGACAGCAGGAGGCGAGCAACTCTGCTTTCAGCTAATAACATTAGTGATATTGATTAACAAGATTCTTTTTATCACTTTAGCCTTGCGTTTTAAAGTTTGGCTTAGATAGCTTGTGATATGATATTTTCTGAATCCATGTGTACTTCTGTATATTAATTATAAATCCGCTTTGCGGGCTAGAACACATGTTTTGGCGGGCCTCATTTGGCCCTCGTGCCATATTTTGCCCACCTTTGCTCTCAAACCGTTCAGAATTAATAATCTGTTGTCAGACCGACAGTGCGTATTTTATATAAACGTGTTCTAAAGGATTTCATATTGCGGGAAATTTCTCCAGGAAACGATTACCTTTCATTTCTGGTCCTAGCTGCCAGGTAAGATTGAGTAAGTTGCATTTATAAACGTGTACACTGCACGTGCGCATTAAAATTTTAAAAAAACTGTTTTAAGAGTAAAATATGTGGACGTTGGCTTTTAATTATTTTTCAGACCTGGACGTCATTTAACTGCTGCAAGTTTTTTAGGCTTTAAAAAAGGTGTGATTTAGCCTATCAGACGTTAAAGGTGTTAAATAAATACATTTATTTTGGGAAGCGATTCCCTCCTCAGGTCGTAGATTTTTTTTTGACAGTTCACATTTATGTTGTGAGATAGAACTTGAGGTCAAAGATGAGTTTCATTGCAAGTCATATGTTTGATGCTACTAAGAATAAAATAATGGAGAACACTGTGGCAGTCCAGGATTATGATTTGTTGTGGATGTCAAGCGACCATCAATTACAGCGTATCTATTAAGCAGGACAGCATCTACCTAATTAATTATAAAGTGGCTTACTTCGACTTTCCACTATTCAATTAATTATAAATTCGCTTACTTCGAGTTTCCACTACTCAAATTAATTATAAAGTCGCTTACTTCGAGTTTCCAAAGTAGAAAGTCCAATGGCACTCTATTGTACGCGTCTTCATGATCTATTGATGATCTATATATGTCTACATCCGTGAATCGAAATCTTCATTATCATCGATATTGTTTAATGTGTACACAGTACAAATAACAGGTGATTAGATGTAAGGGACAGATAGAAATATGTCATATGCTAATTACATTATCGCGCATAGGTAGAGTAGAAATCAAGAGTTATGTGTCAAGAAATTACTATGTGAGCTTGATCGCGTAGGTAGTGTTGTAATCTCTCATGTGCATTCGTTAATCCATCTAAAGCATGTGTAACTTGTTCTCTTTAAATAATTACTTTGTAAATACATCAATGCCTAGTGTTATTTTGTGTGGGGGCATTTTTCAAAGAACTAGAATAATGAAATATTTGGGTGTGCTTTTTGACAGAATTCTAAGCGTCAATTATCATGTTGATCACATCAATTCAAGGGCAAGAAAAGTCTTTCAACAATACAAGTAATTACTGCTGCTCAAAGTGAACAGAGGTTACTATTTCTTCGATACCAAAGATTAGTGTTTTCTGTGATGAATATTCATTGCCAATTATGATTCTCAGCCAAAGCAGACTGAAAGGTTAAATAAAATCAAGAATGAGACAATGTGTATCATTATTTAGTGCACGAGAGACACACCTGTCTGAGCAATGCGATTCTTACTTGACTGTCCACCTATGAAACGTAGATTACAGTTGTCCGAGCTAGAGCCTACCTTGAAATCAGCGCTGATAAAGATCATCCACTGCAAACTGAAATACAGAGTGTGAAAGTTAGTAGACTAAAGAGAGGAAAGTCGTGGATCTGGAATGCTAATTCAGTCATACAAAGTGTGTGATCACTGTAGGGTGTGGCATATGGTGCGAAATGGATAAATTGCCACACTTACTTCTTGCGGGTAGTGATAAAATTGGATAAGAAGATGAGTCCCATTTCGGATGAATCTGAGGTGCACGCCCTGATCCATGAGAATTCCAAGGAGTGTGATATGGTTATAATAATAATAAACCAATAGCCCGTCCGGTCGTAGGGGTGTCACAATGAGACATTTGGTGCAGAAAGATCTCCATGCATCTCTATCCTCTACCATCCTGATGAGTTTGGAAACGTCACACCCTGTACTTTCTTTAATATTATCCAGCCATATCCTGGATACCTCGATCCACCTCGCCACCTCGTCTTCTTACACTCTCCACTGTACCTTTTTAACTTAAAATTTACTCATACCTAATGTCTCAGTGTGACAGTTCAGTGGGTTTGTTTTAATACAATATATAATGTTTAATATGGTTATATACACTGTTGGTTTTGTTGTTAGATATGTGTGTGTAGATCGTGGGCCTTCACAGTGCAGTATGTAATGACGGCTATTAGAGAGGAGAGTGGAGCTTTCGCTGTACCTAAAAGTAAGATGACAATGGAAATTATGGCAGTGACCAGTGCCTTGAAATGTATGGGCACACAGTTCCTCGTATATATATTATCAGACTCAATGCACAGACTATTTCGAGCCCTGCATACACGTAAATGGCGTAGTACTGAACGTTTTCAATAGATTCTCATACCTAGGTAGTATTTTATCACAAAATGCCAACGTTGATGATGAAGTGCATACAGGTATAAAAAGGCAAGCAGCACTTTCGGCAGATTGTATACAAATGTGTGACATAGCAATGGCATTAACCTACAGACTAAGCTAAAAGTCTACAAAGCAGTAGTACTTCCAGTGCTTTGTACGTTAGTGAAACATGGACTATGTATAAACGTCATGTGAGGAAACTCAATCACTTTCCTACAACTTGTCTCAGAAAAGTTATGAACATCAGATGGCAAGATAATATACTAGATACTACTGTCCTTGACAGATCTGGTATCCCCAGCATTGACACTATCCTGATGTACACACAGATTCGTTGGGCGTGTCGTTTGATACGCATGCCAGACCATCGCCTACAAAAGATACTTCTTTATGGTGGGCTGAAGAAGGATACACGATCTCAAGATGGTCAAAATAACCACTACAAGGTCTACAAAGGCCTCACGGAACGCCTTTGAAATAGACAAAGATACATGGGAAGAACTATCACAAAATAGGTCTACATGGCGCTCTAAGTTTTAAAAAAAAGAAAAAAGGGCGCGTCATCTTGTGAAAAGACGAGAAATGCAGCAGCTCAACAGATGAGAGTAGCTAGAATGTCACGGATAGAACAAAATCCACCTACAGTGGTCATTCCATGTCCGTACACTCCAAGGAAATTTGCAGCTCGAATAGGACTTATTAGCTATTTACAAACTCATAATGAACGACATAATTCTAGATCAATTTCCAAAAGTGGATATAACAAATCGTCACCATCATCATGTGATGGACGAACACACACATTAGTATTCGTTTACACAAAGTTACGTTTTCATGTACTATTATATTACTACTACTTACTACTGTTAATGCTACTACGTTGTAGTAGAATAATTTCTGTATATGAACACGTGAACCTGATAAAGAAAAGGCAAAATTATATATATATATATATATATATATATATATCTGTCTTATATTGCCACAAAGTGAATGCGACCTCTGAATCCACATCACAATTTATGTGAACCATCCTGTTCTCGTTGATAATTACACTCCCCTCCCCCTTGTTTCAATGCTGGTGTACATCATTTACCGCAATTTTTTTTTAATAGGAAAGATTGTTATTAATTATTTTCAATTAGGAAACATGAGTCACGCATTTGTGTATTTGTGCTTTGAATTGTCAGTTCACATTTAAATCAAGAAATAAATATAGGACTAACGAACATCTTAACCGGCATAATACTGAGAAGGAGTAAAATTCTTGTGGTGAGGAAGATGAAAACCGAGAGAGGCATCTATCAATGATAAATGATAATAGGCAAGATAAGCTATAGGTATAATGTTTATGATTTTAAACTAGACTTGAACGGGGGAATTATTTGTTTGAAGACTTCAGTAACGACGATAGGAGATGATGAATAGCTATGGATTTAACAGAAGTGTGTAGGTTGGGTCCGGCATTGTGGAGGGTAGGTACAGATCGCGTCTGTGACGGACAAAGTACCGGGTTTGAGTCCTACCGCAGCTATATCACTATATGACCCCACAGATAGTAGATTAGATGATCCAACCAATAGCAGATTAGATAACCCCCATACTTTCTTTTTTGCACCTACAACAAAGGTGAACATAATCTTTAAGTTCTCGGTCCGGGTGTAGCTTTTATGTGTAGTTTGGGGCCAAAATTTAAAACACATTTTTGAAAAAAAAAGTGCTCACATACCATTCTGAACATAAATGGAGTGACTTTAAATCTAACAGTATTATACGAGAGGAAAGCAAATAAACCCATATACGAGGGGGAGTCAATAAGTAAGTCACAAATTGATGTTGGATGGCAGGAAAATGCAGTAGGTGGTTTCTAAAGCTGTTTATAGTTGATATCATCATAGAACTTTATGTTTATGTTCGCTAGATGGCGCTAGCTGTACCTTGCGCATGCGCAGCACAAAAAACAAAATGGCTACTGTACTTACAGAGTGTACAATCAATGAACAACGTGCTGTTGTGTGTTTTTTATGGGCAAAAGGACTGCCTGCAAAAGACATTCATAAAGAAATGCTTCCTGTTTATGCTGACAATTGTTTGTCCCGTAAAGCGGTGCACAGCTGGGTAAAAAAATTTTCTCAAGGACGCTCTAAAATTGTTGACGAAATCCGATCTGGTCGTGCTGTTGAAATTGCAACAGACGCATCTGTGCAGCGGGTTGAGGAGATGATTCGAGGTGACAGATGAGTAACGATAGACGCTGTAGCAGCTGCAATAGGGTGCTCACATGGTTCAGCATACAGCATCATGCATGACCGATTGAAATTTAAGAAAGTGTGTTCAAGGTGGGTGCCCAGACAATTGACGGACGAACACAAAATGAACCGATTAGGCTTGTCATTGGAGCATCTCTGTCAATACGCAAATGAAGGAGAAGACATGATGAACAGGATTATTACTGGGGACGAATCATGGGTGCATCACTACCAGTCTGAATCAAAGCGTGCTTCAATGCAATGGAAACATCCTTCTTCGCCTTGTGTCCAAAAATTCAAGGTTACACCATCAGCAGGGAAGGTTATGCTGACAGTGTTCTGGGATTGTCAAGGAGTGCTTTTAACCAATTTCAAAAAGAAAGGTGACAATGTGAATTCTGAATCATACTGTGAAGTTCTATCAGTGCTTCGGGATGCAATTCGAAGAAAACGTCCAGGGCTGCTGACTAGAGGAGTGCTACTCCTTCATGACAATGCTAGACCACATACGGCTCGATTAACTCAGGAGAAAATAAAAAATCTTGGTTGGAAAATTCTGGAACATCCTCCTTACAGCCCCGATTTAGCCCCTAGTGATTTTCACCTTTTTGGTCCACTAAAAACCCACCTTGGCGGGAAGCATTTCGCGACTGACGCAGAAGTTGAATGTGAAGTGAAAATGTGGCTTAAAAAGCAGAGCACGCAGTTCTACGCAGCAGGTTTGGGAGGACTCATAAAACGATGGGATAAATGCATCAATGTTGGTGGAAATTATGTTGAGAAGTAAAGGGATAATGTATGTGTAAAAATAAACAGTTTTCAGGTTTTTATCGTCTTCAGTTTTTTTCTAAAGAGCCATTTGTGACTTACTTATTGACTCCCCCTCGTATCTTCCTTCGTTAGACATAGGCGTTGGACTTGCATCGGACTAGCTCTCAGAATGAACAGCGTAAGAATTCCCCATGTCACTAAATTGGGTGCCACTGGGAGTAAGAAGAAGAGGTAGACCTAGAGAAACTTTATGTAGAACCATTAATAGAGAAAGCATGTCAATGAACCTAAATAACACCCAAGAACGGAAAGACCTGACAACACAGACAGAAATGGAAAGCTATGTTTCTGCTCAATGCGCCGCCTATGGCCATGGAGGAACATAACATAACATAATATGAGGCCAAAAAAGTTTGTTTTTATTATCTTGAAGATTCAGGTATTGTATTTTGAGCTTGAAGAAAAGTGCATATAGTACTTTTATATTAGCCTGATGGAGCAGAGAAAATGTATGCTGGATTTGACCCACATTCCGTATTTTGCCAACCATTGACCTAGATAATACATTAATACAAATAAATTAAATAAAGTACCCATTTTCACGTCATTGAGGTGTATTTGGGAATACGGAGTTAGGTCCATATTGTTCGTTGACCAATGACGTATCTGGGGCCAACATCACGCTCGTCGACTTTGCTTTTTCAAGAGAGCTGGCTCCCATTTTCTTAGGTTTGGTTGACCAAGGAGACGATAATAATTTGTAATATTTGTCCTAGGATCACATGACTCTGAAGCCACCCCACATGGCCCATGTATATATGTCCTAGGATTACGGGACTCTGAAACCAGCCCACATCGTCCTTTCATATAAAAATGTCCTCAGATTACCGGACTCTGAAGCTAGCACACTTGGTCCTTACATAAATGTAACATGTTATGACTGCACAACATAACTTTCTTACATTGTAAAGACATGCTTTGTAATTACCAAATATCTAGAGAAGATTCAACGATCAAGTATGGGCGGTAGTACCACAAACAACGAAGTAATTACAGTGAATAAGTAAATGTGTTACAGATATCTACCTACTATTTCTTTTTAGTGTTTCTGCATTTGTTGTTTTCTTCGTATGTTATGTTCGTTCATGCGAAAATCTTAGATCGAAACGTCAACACTCTTCGTTTCTCTTCATTTTTATAAATGTTATACCATCCATTTATTAGTATTGGTATGTAGATGGGGTATACAGCGAGAAGAAGACGGTAGGTATGTGTAACACATATTTATTTATTCGCTATTATAACAAACCTGGTGTATTTTATCACACGATTTAGGCTACATCAATATTTCTTGTCTCTAAACGTTCACTCAGAACTAACGTTTTACTAGTTATTTTTATTAATACTTTTGTTAATATTCTTCGGCTGCATCCTAGTTTGATTCTCCACTGTGACCTTTGTTCTACTTTCGCGGTATTACCTGACCTTTTCAGCGTGATTAGTATAATTTGTATTTAAAATTAAGGTATATTAATTGAAAAGGCATATTCATTTCGTATTAGTATTTACATTAGGGATGGGGTTAGGATCAGTTATAAATGAAATAATAAAGTAGTTATCAAAATTGTAATTATAAGTGTGCTTGATGTCGTTTGAGTCGGGAGATGTGACGTCACGGCAGCCATTATTTTCGATAATTTCTTTGGTGTTCAACGGAAATCCGCGACAACAGTGTGCTATTTATAGCACAACGGTGACTTGAAATAGGATTCAACCTACTCTTCTTCTGCTATCAGTTTCCTATATTCAGAAGTCGATGCATGCAGGAGACCTGCCTCCATGCCTTCAGCAAGAGGTCATCATCGTTGCCCAATAGCGTCGCTGTTAATATTACTTTGTTGTTAGTATTATCACTACAATTGAAAAACCTCTCCCACTCTATATTCAAGTATCATATGAACCACATATAAGGTCGTTGAATATCACTGACAAGAAATGTATTTTCATTTCAAATGTTGCAGCTTATCAAAACTACATCACAAATCATAGTTACGTCGATGCAAATGTTTTCTTTTACCTGATTATGAGTAGTTTTACCGCACAATCTACATTTATTAATTTTATTTTGAATAATTTGGACTTTTTTCCAGCCACCTCTATGTTATATCTAAACCCACAATTCACTGAATCTGCTATATTCACAACTGTTTATCATATAGGCGCTCCCCTCTCATTCTTAACACTTGTAATCTTGTCCACTGACCTCTAGCGTTTGCCTGGATAAGATATTCAACAGAAGACTATTACGTGCACACAATTTATCATCTGAGAAAATAAAACCCAATCTTACGGGTGATATATTAACGCATTTCTAGCCTGCGTGACAAGATAAATGTTGAGGAATAGAGAATATATACTTCATCATTCCTAATATATATACAAACAAGTTTACGTTGATCTATGCTTCAATTCATCATATATGATATATTCTCACCATCCATAATTCTCATCACTTATCATCGTGTCCCTTATCTCCGCACGTATCCAATTTTCGCTAAGCTTACCTATCGCCATCTATTTTTAATCCGTATGTCTCTAATGCGATATCTAACTTCCTGTTTCTCTTTGCCAATGTTTCGTCTCATCACGCGTGTGTGTGTTTGTATTTCTAGCTGCCTGTCTGTATATAACCGCACTACTCAGCTATTAATACATTTGTAGACACCAATAACTCACACAAATGGCTATCTCCCTAGCGTAGTGGTTCAAGAGGTCATGGGTTCGAATCCTGCTCGAGTCGTCTTGTGACAAGGTGGATTTTTTCGGAGATTCCCGTGTACTATCGCTTGAAGCTACGGATTTACGTCCTATGAGTGGTACACTCTGCAGGCTGCGTGTCACTTCGTTGAGACTGACGGAGTTCATTTGAGAAACCGAGTACAGTGAAGTCATTTCTCTACATATTTTGAACCCTTTTGAACTCACACAATTTTGAACGTCACTTAAAACAATGTATAAAATGTCGGCGTTCGATCCATGAACACAGTTGTGTATTTGTGTGAGACGGACATGGTTTTATATGTCGTTAGTTAAAAACACAGAAAGGGTTTAGGGTGTTTACCTTCCAAAAAAGTCATTTGTACATACATTTTTCATTTTCATATGTGGCGAATGGCGGATAGGTTAATGCTTCTGTCTCACACCCGTTAGGTCCAGGTTTCGATCCCCGATAAGAACTGTTTTTTTTCTGTCGGACGGCAAATTTAATAAAACCACTATAAGCAACATCAGGAGCATGCTTCCTCTATCACACAAGCCACGCGAAACCTCCCTGCAATTACTTAACTATATCACACAAGCCACGCGAAACCTCCCTGCAATTACTGAACTATATCACACAAGCCACAGGAAACCCCTTCCTGCAACTCCTTTTTGGAAAATATGCAGGATTGACAGTCTATTTTAAGTGAGATGTTTGAAGACCTTTATGGACAATGTTAGTGGGAGGGGGAAATTTCCCGCACTAGAGTTCCTATTATTAAAAATTCTGATCTTATTTCCAAGGAAGGGGGGAGAGTTTTGATCCCCCATTCCCTAATATACTGGCTTAGTGACTGACACACATACCACACTTTCACCGAGCACACACACACACACATATATTTTTTCAATCCCTTTTTTTATACTCCTTCATATCCTAAATATTTTACCCTCCATCTCACCCCTTCATTGACTTTCTAGTATTTCCACAAAGTGTATCCGTATTTCCAAAATGTTACGTCTACTAGACGTTTACTTGCTGCAGTCTCGTTGTTTTCCCTATTCTGTTACGTCTACTAGACCTTTACTTGCTGCAGTCTCGTTTTTTTCCCTATTCTGTTACGTCTACTAGACCTTTACTTGCTGCAGTCTCGTTGTTTTCCCTATTCTGTTACGTCTACAAGATATCATTTGTTGAAGTTTCGTTGTTTTCCTTATCCTTTTGCGTCTGCCAGATTAGCATTTGCTGAAAGTTTTCTTGTCTTTCCTGTTCCTTTACGTCTACTAGATCACCATTTGCCGCAGTCTCATTGCTGTTCCTATTCTGTTTAGTCAACTTGATCATAATTTTCAAGTCTCATTCTTTTCATCATTTTGTTACGTCTACTAGATCATTATATATGCTGAATTTTTTTTTAATTACGTCTACTAGATTCACATTTGCGCAGTCACATTGTTTTCAATATTTTGTTACGTCTACTAGATCATCATTTGCCGCTAACTCGTTGATTTCCCTTTTATGTTACGTCTATTAGATCAACATTTGCCGCAGTCTTGTTGATTTCCCTGTTATGTTACGTCTGCTAAATCAGCATTTCCCGCAGTGTCATTGTTGTCCATATTCCGCGTTCAATCTCGCATTCCTGCAAAATTGCAGGATATAATATGAAAATGGAAAAGGTTATATTATAAATCACATTTTAACTGTGATATATGCGCCTATGTGCACGAAATATCCGGGTTCAGAATGTGTTTTCCATTTATTATGATTTTTACGTGTTCTACTTCTGTGTTACAACTCAAACAATTGCATACTTGCAGGATGTATTAGAGAGCAAGGAATGCTTTGCGTCATGGTTTACAACGTTGCTTGCGTCATGGTTTACAACGTTGCTTGCGTCATGATTTACAACGTTGCTTGCGTCATGGTTTACAACGTTGCTGTTATATAAGTGCTTTTCGACCTGGTATATCCGAATTAGCATGGCTTCTATATCAGTTTGAATCTCTATGTCATGGGAAAGTAATATAATAGTCATACAACTAACGCGATCCATAAACTTTCATTAGTAGCCTTTTACAATATACGTGGTAGGTGTTGGCTATTCGTTCCCCTATCGGGCAACGGCAATACAGAATCATTTCCCCAAATCATGTCCATTCTTTTTAATGTCTATCACTAGAATTGTGTCACTCCAGTCAGCAAGTCTTCGCTTGCTCTATATATCATACTGTTACTTCCAGTCTCCCAGCACTTCACTTAAATCTATCATTCATTTCCATAACTTAACGTATGACTATCGTTACAACAATGTTTCACTCTCGCTCATTTCCTGCTAATTTCCAAATGTCTCCCAAACTTAGTCAATCGGTTCCGTGCTCGAAATATTCTATCCACTTCAACGCATAGTTTTCTCTGCATATTTCTAGTCTGTTAATGTGAAACTATGCCGTACGTGCATTCTGGATTTCTTGTTTTAATTATCTTTTTATTTCATAAATACATCATTAAATTGTATGCAGTAATAATTTTAGCCTGCATTTATTATCCGTTATCAACATCTAGCCATAAAATAACATTAGCCAGCAGTTCTTATCCGTTATCAACATCTAGCCATAAAATAACATTAGCCTGCAGTTCTTATCCGTTATCAACATCTAGCCATAAATCTAAATTTATTCTATTTGTGATCTAGTTATAGTTTATTCGTTTCCGCGACACCAATTTTCTAATTATCCAACACACTTGCTTTCTGAGATTCTTCCATCTCCTTAATGTGTTGTAAATTCAATATGTGTATTCACCTGTTGTGAATTCAATATGTGTATCCACCTGTTGTAAATTCAATATGTGTATCCACCTGTTGTAAATTCAATATGTGTATACGGTAAAGGTATATCACATGGCAACAACCTGCCGTCGGGGATGAAGATAACTCTTCATGTACTAAGCTACGGCACCTATTATGTGGGGTTGCCAGTTCCCCTCCTTACTGTATTTACCTCCCCTAACTCATGCGCCAGGTATTCATTTACAACTAACTCGACTGGAGGAGTGTCATGTCAAGCGAGAAATCACAACCAGGATTTTTTTTTCCTGTACGTGGTTTCGAACCTGGCCCGTTGTAACCCGGTGATAGTGACAAACTAGTTCACAATCCACTAAACTACCGCAAGATGTCTTCCCACAAATATTATATCTTTATCACATTGAAGTATAAATATCAGGAAGAGATTGGATCATAATCTATGTGACTTTTCCTTTATAAAACATTGTCGTCACTGTCATTCTCTTAAGCCTCTCGGTTCTTTGCTAGCTGCCCAGCCTCTACCATTGTCGTGTTCAGAAGGACTTTGATATCATGTGTCCTTCGTAGTCTTGGTCTGCCTCTTGTTTTATTTCCTGGAACTTTTCCCTCCATCATTTCGTCTTTTTATGTCTAAAATATTTAGCTTGTGTATGTTTCTTTTGTTCTTTTTATTTTAGTTTTGAGGAGCTAGTCTTTTTCTATATTCAGGTCTTTCCGCACCTTTACGTTGGTACGTCTTCCTGTCAATGATATTCTTAAGACCTTTCTATAGCATTTCGTTTCCAATGTTGATATTGTCCGTTTGGTTACTCATGTATAATATAAGCGCTACAGAAATCATGTATGAAGAACATAAGACAAATAGATTCCAGCGAGAATAAATACATTTCCTTTTTTTTTTGCGTGCAGTCTTAGAGTCCTTCAGAGTAACTGGATGTAGCCCGGAGAATGAAATGCCGTGAGACATGATTGACAGATGCCAGCGATAGCTACGTTATAGGCTTGACACGCCAGATCTTAGCATAGTTTCTTTAGACACAAGGATGGAACATCAACCACCCCAAACCTCCCTAGTCCCCTCTTACAACATGCGTGGCAAGTAACAGTGTCGCTTTTCTTTACTACCATTTCTGACCTCGTCAAACGTGAGAGAGCCATTCAATGAGGTAAGTTCCTAAGTGGGCGTATCTCGAAGCCAGAAAATAAATGTATATATATATATATATATATATATATATATATATAATATAGGCAGTTGTTTACCTGGTGTTATAATTGCGTAATCTTTATGGTAAGTTGACCGGTGAATAGTTTATACATGCTTATCTAACATGTTGATAAACATCTTTGTCAGATGGAACATGAGCTGTGAGAGACATTCATAGCCTAGATCCGTTGTGTTCTGCCACTAAGGAAATGATGGTTACTTAAAATAAGATAGCGTCTGCAGCAACTGTCACAATTCTTATCAGGCTGGAGGCTACTATCTACCGGCTGGTTGCTAATCTAGCTGTCCATGGGTTCATGATCCTCAGCCCAATGTCATTGTGTAATATATGCATGTATTTGTGAGCTGTAGTTTTGTTCCATGTAAGATGTTCCATTTATCTGGCCTCGGAGGGAGAATCATTTTTCTGATATCATCCTCCATTGGACATTCAAAAAGGTGGTGGTCAACAGTTTCATAGAGATGAGTGCAAAACTGGCACCCTGGAGTGTATTGTGATTGTATTCTGTTTAGGTGATTGTTAGCTGTATTAGTTGTGTGTGAAGTCGGTAAATTATTCTGTGCTCTTTTCTTCCAAGAAGGTTAAGGTTGTCTGTGGGATTTGGACTTGTTATATATTTATAGTTTTCCTATAGTTTTTCGTGTTTCCTATGGCATATCTTTTAATCCAAGTCTCTGAACTGTGCATGGTCATTTGTGTATAGGGCTGATCTTGTCTTGCTTCCTTCTTTGCTAGTCTGTCTGTCTTGTCATTACCAGGTGTGTTTGAGTGCCCAGGAGTCACTACATAACAATGGTGACTACATAAGATGTAAGCAGCAGGCATAATGATATATTTTAACTACCTCAAGCTTGCAATGTCCATCACATTCTAGTGTTTGAAGAACGAACATAGAATCTGTAAAAATCACAATGGACTTGATGCAAAGGCATTAAATATGATTTTCAGTTTGAACGAGCAACTTTTAGTGCTATCTCAGCTTCATAGTTAGAGCATATCTCCTCACAGGCATCAAACACCTCAGGTGATGTTTTGTCTGGATATTCTATATATACACCATAACTTGAATTGTGGTGGCTTTGAAAGCAGACCCATCAGTATAGACATGAAGTCATTTTTCTGGATGTCTATTGTTTTCTGTTATGCTTTCATACGACTTACTGTGTCAGAACTTTTCATCACGTTCTCAAGCTTCTGCATTGTAGGGAACCGCATTAGCGCAGTGGTTGGTTTCGCATATGAGTGGTCCTGGGTTCATTCCCCAGTTGAGGCGGAAATGTTTTTCAGATCGCAACGACTCCCGGGTCGACCCAGCCTTAAATGGGTACCGGATTAATCCAGGAGGTAAAGACTGCGAGGGAGAGGAGATGGCTACTGCCCTCATTTTCAGAGCCTCTGAATGTGCGATCGCTAACATCTCACACCCCTACGGCATTAATAAATGATATGGGTTACTTTACTACTTTATGATCAGAGAACTGACTGCAATGTGGCATACTTTACAGCTTATTGCAGATTTGTCCTTGACACATAAACTTTAGCATATCCATGGGATCATTATAACCCTTGATATGATGGCCAATCGACTCCTTAGTTGTTTCTTACGATATGCGTGACGGGTAACATTGCCACTATTCTCTGCTCCCCTTTCGGACCCCACAATAAACGGACTCAACCTAATATTCAGCGAGGTTGACTGACTGTAACAGATCATTTCTGACATATAATTCCGAGTGGATGTTAATCATTTACTCTCTGGTGAGGACTGTTTGGTGGTTTATAATAGTACTTATAACTAGTCAGAAACACATTCGAGACACCAGCACAAAAAGACCTTCAATCGGTCGTATAGAATACCTAACTTCAGAAAGTAAATAAGCCATCATTCGTTACGTTTTTTATTATTGTCTTGACATTTGTTGGTCACTTGCACTCGCTTCGCATATGAGTGATCCTGGGTTCATTCCCCAGTTGAAGCGGAAATGTTTTTCAGATCGCAACGGCTCCCGGGTCGTAATTTGTGCGTGATCGGTGTTTGTAAGTAATTTCTGCGTGATAGTGTTTGTAAGTAATCTGTGCGTAATCAGTGTTTGTACGTAATTTCTGCGTAACAGTGTTTGTAAGTAATTTGTGCGTGATCAGTGTCTGAGTAATGTGTGCGTGATCAGTGTTTGTAAGTAATTTCTGCGTGATCAGTGTCTGTGAGGAATGTGTGCGTGATCAGTGTCTGTGAGTAATGTGTGCGTGATCAGTGTTTGTAAGTAATTTCTGCGTGATCAGTGTTTGTAAGTAATTTCTGCGTGATCAGTGTTTGTAAGTAATTTGTGCGTGATCAGTGTCTGTGAGTAATTTGTGCGTGATCAGTGCTTGTGAGTAATGTGTGTGTGATCAGTGTTTGTAAGTAATTTGTGCGTGATCAGTGTTTGTAAGTATTTTGTGCGTGATCAGTGTTTGTAAGTAATTTGTGCGTGATCAGTTTTTGTAAGTAATTTGTGCGTGATCAGTGTTTGTGTGTAATTTATGCGTGATCAGTGTTTGTAAGTAATTTCTGCGTCATCAGTGTTTGTAAGTAATGTGTGTGTGATAGTGTTTGTAAGTAATTTGTGCGTGATCAGTATTTGTAAGTAATTTCTGCGTGATAGTGTTTGTAAGTAATCTGTGCGTAATCAGTGTTTGTACGTAATTTCTGCGTATCAGTGTTTGTAAGTAATTTGTGCGTGATCAGTGTCTGAGTAATGTGTGCGTGATCAGTGTTTGTAAGTAATTTGTGCGTGATCAGTGTCTGTGAGTAATTTGTGCGTGATCAGTGTTTGTGAGTAATTTGTGCGTGATCAGTGTCTGTGAGTAATTTGTGCGTGATCAGTGTTTGTGAGTAATGTGTGCGTGATCAGTGTTTGTAAGTAATTTCTGCGTGATCAGTGTTTGTAAGTAATTTGTACGTGATCAGTGTTTGTAAGTAATTTGTACGTGATCAGTGTTTGTGAGTAATGTGTGCATGATCAGTGTTTGTAAGTACTAGTACTGTGTTTGAGACATATATATGATCTTTGTGTGCATGATTTGTGAGTAATCAGTGTTTGTGAATGCATTGTTACTACTGTTTGCGTATGTAATTTATCTGAAATCTATCATCTGTTAATGATTTATGAATGATCTGTGTTTCTGAATTATTTGTGATTAGTGTTTGTGAACGTGATTTGTGTGTTAATGGTTGATGGTTGTCATGTTCATAGACGTAGTGTTTGTATGTGATTAATGTTGTGGCCTGAAAGATGTCAGTATATGCGTCATGATTTTTACATTGTTAATGCGAAGTGTCAACAGTCATTACATCATTTTCATGCCAGCGGTTGTGTAAGTGTGATTTATTCGCAGTGTCTGTTTATATGTGAGTTATGCTTATGTGTATGCTTTCCATAAGGAAGTTGCCATAATGTTGCTATTTCATGGCCGTATTTTACAAATTGTGTCATTTTAAAAATATCACTTGCCATCAAATTTATCTTTAAATAATTTTTACATTATTGGTCAATTAAAAAATGTATTAAAAGTTGAGAATTGTGACATATTTTATCAGAAATTTGACTATAACCAATTAAAACTATCTGGCAACCTTGGTTTTATATATTACCATCTTCAATTTCCGTCTCCGCAAGCGAAGGTTGCCTGCAACGGATCTCCAACATCATTTGTAACTTACTTTAGCAGTGCAGTCTGCTAGATTGTCCATGTTTAATATTTCCCTTTCACCTGTATCTCTACGTGCCTCTTACTCACATCCCGGCAACTCTACCCTCAAGTTAGATCTTCAACAATGTGACTCGTCCTTGAATATATTCAAAATGTTTTATTCGTTTGATTGTTATTTCCTCTATAGTTTTTTTTTCATATGAAATGTTGTCAAAACTTCTTTGTTTGCGTTCTTCTTTTTCCATATTCCATACTTTTTTCACGTTTTCCATATTCTACATATTCACATCTCGGATAACTAAATTTTGTCTGCTAATTATGTTTTTTCTTCTTTTTTTCCCATTATCCATGTTTCTGAGCAATAAATTAATAAAGAACAGATGTCGAATTTTATTTTTAAAAATTTAATTTGTTCATGATTTGTTTTGTTATTAATATTTGATATTTCCTCCCGTTTTCCTATCGTATATAATACATACATAATATTGGGAATGTATATATCTGTTTAGGTACTGCGATGTGCTTACACGCACGTAATCATATGTATTTTGTGAATTCTGTTTGTATGTGATGCATGTTTGCAATGGATGATTGCACATGCTCAAGTATGCCTGTGTATTGTTAGTGTTTGTATCTGAAGAACAAATGTATTAAAATGAAGTTTTTGTATATACAAATCTCAAATTCAGACGATGAAACGACCACACACCAAGATCTTTCTAAATGAAACTAAAAAGACACAACTCCAAACTATCAGACATTAACAAACACACAACGTGGGCGTTGTTCTCGTCTCCGGAGCTGGTAACAGTTTGTTAGTTGACTCACCAATGGAACACTTCAGACTTCCCAAAATTTATCTGTGTATATGCAAACTATTTCTTTATCATACAAACAGTTTGCTCTAATTTTAACGGTTGCAGTGACGTTATCTTTAAATAAATTGTTTTGTGTCTGCTACAAGCCTTGAAAATAATCGTAATTTTTAATGAATTTTTGTCCTTGTTTTAATGTTAATATTCTTTTAAAGAGGCGTCCTTGTTGTGTGGGTGACTTCTTGCAAGATAAATGGCTTGCTATGAAATAAT
This sequence comes from Meghimatium bilineatum, assembly GCA_034231615.1. Taxonomy (NCBI): domain Eukaryota; kingdom Metazoa; phylum Mollusca; class Gastropoda; order Stylommatophora; family Philomycidae; genus Meghimatium; species Meghimatium bilineatum. The sequence goes on from CM067304.1 coordinate 54,741,244, forward strand.
TTATAGTGGCTGTGTTCGAGGGATGTAAGAGGAGTCGAGGAGTTGCCAATCAATCACTGTTAGTTTTATGAGGACGATAGCAAGAATGAAGTTTCGTTGAGTTTCATAGAAGTTAGAATATTGTAGAATTAAATTGATAGAATATTACAGAATTAAATTGAACCCATTGGTGGAACTAGTTAAAATCCAATTCTTCTCCGAAATAGTCATGTGCACTGATCCCAAATAGAGTCACTTATATTGGTTGATTCCACTGATCATTGGTAATTATGAGTATATTTGTGTCAACAAATTAAAATCACAGAAAAATGTCGGATCAGTCAAAATAAATGACCATCTTTTAATGACTAAGTGTAGGACTATTCTTTAAGAACGACTTCATAACAACGCTTTGTACCTTTCAACTGTTGAAATTTGATGGCAAACGGAACAACCTTGTTCACGTCTGGTGTGCTGAATCTGGTTATGATTGAGATTATCAACGTGTGGCTTGAGAGAAATGAATATTGTGGATGATAGAAGCAGTGCCATAGAATCAATAGTAGGTAGAATTGTACTACAACTATCACCTGACAGGTGAAAATTGAAAAAAAAAACAGGCATTAAGTTTCGAATCATTGGAATTACATAAAACACACATAATTCGACTAACTTAAATCACACATAATACACATAACTCGACATTTCGGCTCGCAGGAATCACACAGAACACATAATTCGAAATTTCGACTCACTAGACACAGAACACATATAATTCGACTCACTGGAATCACACAGAACACACATAATTCGACATTTCTATCGAAAGGTATTTTATCCCGAACACAACATAGCATACGACGTGTAATTAACTTGTTACTGTTATTTATTTTCCAAAAATATTCTAATAGCAACATTTATTTGCCCACTCCAGATGTACCCTAAATGTGATTTGTTTATATCCGTTTCCCAGATTCCCTATTGTCACTTACAATCTTCGTACGTCATTTTCCAGCAAAACTGTATGGACAAACGGCGAGAAACATTGGTATAAGCAACAATTGAATAGCACAAGTTGCCTATTCTTTATTACACAGTCATTTTGAATAACGTGACATGTATATATATGTACATGTATATTATACATACAAATATTTGCCATCCCTGTACACTCATTACGCACATATGACCTAGATACACAAATCCAAGCTCTAAAAGTTATCAACCTCTGTAATCTGTGAACTCAGGACAGTACACATTACAAGCCCATCATAACTCTCAGTTCCCTCTGCACTGATCCAGTTGTGCTTTGCATAAGTCTATTTCCATCTGAGTGATCTTATTTGGTGATCACATTTCCCTGGAGCAGTGGAGTCAACTTCCCCGTATCAGTTCAGATTATTATTCTCCGTTATAGTGTGACTTTAAGACTATAGTTTGCCTGATGGTTTGTACTGTTACTTGGTTTTGACAATTTTAAGAAATTTCAAGAGTTTATATGCCGTTATCCATATTGTCTAGCGTGGACTGATGATATAATAGATAATTCAATAATTGACATGGTCAGTTTAAAACCCATCGTTAGTTATCAAATATGTTCACGGAAAACTAATGTTTTTTTCACTCATTAAAAACATATTTATATGACAGAAAAACTAAACATGTTTCCAATATGTGACCTAATGCACGACCGTAGACAGTAAAGAACTCGGTACAGAATGTAAACATGACTTGAAAGGCTGATGTTTGATTATTTCCTGCATTTCGTTGGTCGGCCTTGGCTTTTTTTGCATGTGACTTCAAGAATAAAGTGACCAAAGTAAAATCACGACAATAATCAAAGACGAATTAAGTCTATGTTATGTTAGCATGTTTATTCTGGAGACCGGGCATGTCTAATAGCTGGTCATTCCTTCGCTCATCCAGCGACTCAACTAACTATAACATGGCTGGACAAAATCATACTCGTCTAACTATAACATGGCTGGACAAAATCATACTCGTCTAACTATAACATGGCTGGACATAATCATACTGGTCTAACTATAACATGGCTGGACAAAATCATACTCGTCTAACTATAACATGGCTGGATAAAATCATACTGGTCTAACTATAACATGGCTGGACAAAATCATACTCGTCTAACTATAACATGGCTGGACAAAATCATACTCGTCTAACTATAACATGGCTGGACAAAATCATACTCGTCTAACTATAACATGGCTGGACAAAATCATACTCGTCTAACTATAACATGGCTGGACAAAATCATACTCGTCTAACTATAACATGGCTGGACAAAATCATACTCGTCTAACTATAACATGGCTGGACATAATCATACTGGTCTAACTATAACATGGCTGGACAAAATCATACTCGTCTAACTATAACATGGCTGGATAAAATCATACTGGTCTAACTATAACATGGCTGGACAAAATCATACTCGTCTAACTATAACATGGCTGGACAAAATCATACTCGTCTAACTATAACATGGCTGGACAAAATCATACTCGTCTAACTATAACATGGCTGGACAAAATCATACTCGTCTAACTATAACATGGCTGGACAAAATCATACTCGTCTAACTATAACATGGCTGGACAAAATCATACTCGTCTAACTATAACATGGCTGGACAAAATCATACTCGTCTAACTATAACATGGCTGGACAAAATCATACTCGTCTAACTATAACATGGCTGGACAAAATCATACTCGTCTAACTATAACATGGCTGGACAAAATCATACTCGTCTAACTATAACATGGCTGGACAAAATCATACTCGTCTAACTATAACATGGCTGGACAAAATCATACTCGTCTAACTATAACATGGCTGGACAAAATCATACTCGTCTAACTATAACATGGCTGGACAAAATCATACTCGTCTAACTATAACATGGCTGGACAAAATCATACTCGTCTAACTATAACATGGCTGGACATAATCATACTGGTCTAACTATAACATGGCTGGACAAAATCATACTCGTCTAACTATAACATGGCTGGACAAAATCATACTCGTCTAACTATAACATGGCTGGACAAAATCATACTCGTCTAACTATAACATGGCTGGACAAAATCATACTCGTCTAACTATAACATGGCTGGACAAAATCATACTCGTCTAACTATAACATGGCTGGACAAAATCATACTCGTCTAACTATAACATGGCTGGACAAAATCATACTCGTCTAACTATAACATGGCTGGACAAAATCATACTCGTCTAACTATAACATGGCTGGACAAAATCATACTCGTCTAACTATAACATGACTGGACAAAATCATACTCGTCTAACTACAACATGGCTGGACAAAATCATACTCGTCTAACTATAACATGGCTGGACAAAATCATACTCGTCTAACTATAACATGGCTGGACAAAATCATACTCGTCTAACTATAACATGGCTGGACAAAATCATACTCGTCTAACTATAACATGGCTGGACAAAATCATACTCGTCTAACTATAACATGACTGGACAAAATCATACTCGTCTAACTACAACATGGCTGGACAAAATCATACTCGTCTAACTATAACATGGCTGGACAAAATCATACTCGTCTAACTATAACATGGCTGGACAAAATCATACTCGTCTAACTATAACATGGCTGGACAAAATCATACTCGTCTAACTATAACATGGCTGGACAAAATCATACTCGTCTAACTATATCATTGCTGGACAAAATCATACTCGTCTAACTATAACATGGCTAGACAAAATCATACTCGTCTAACTATAACATGGCTGGATAAAATCATACTCGTCTAACTATAACATAGCTGGATAAAATCATACTCGTCAAACTATAACATGGCTGGACAAAATCATACTCGTCAAACTATAACATGGCTAGACAAAATCATACTCGTCTAACTATAACATGGCTGGACAAAATCATACTCGTCAAACTATAACATGGCTAGACAAAATCATACTCGTCAAACTATAACATGGCTGGACAAAATCATACTCGTCTAACTATAACATCACATGGCTGGACAAAATCAAAGTGAATGCTGAACTATATTAGCCTGATAGAATGACGTTGTCATTATTACAAGATTAATTTTAGTATATCAGTAATGTCACTACTTCCATTAGTGAATATCACAAGCAAAGTTTAATCATCAACATTCATATGGAACATTTTGCACATGAATATATCTTTGCTGCCTGAGACACTGAACATCACCTTTGCAAATATGTATATATGTGTTTTAGTGGAGAATGTCAGAGAGCGAATAGCGCATTTGGTTGCTAACCATACATTTCTGACGGCTATCCCAAAACTTTCTTAACAGTGATTTCAATCTGCGGTTTATGCAACTATTTTTTGATATTATCGTTTTGTATTCTGCCATTTTTTAATACTCTCGTTTTGTATACTGCCATTTTTTAATGCTATCGTTTTGTACATGTAATTGTATAATCATTTCTTTTTTGTGTGACATAAACAGTGTCGAATCCAAACATTTAATCCCACTCTGAATATGAACAAAACATATCGATCTTTGAGTATATCTATCTACTTGTTCATGACAAGTATACATTCTAATAACAATGTTACGTTGATTTTATAATTATTTAATTATAATTTGTAATATTAATTAATTGTCTCATATCGATTTTCTGGTCATCTCTTTACTGTGAATTTATTTAGAATTTGTTTTCTGCAAAAATGTTTCATACATTTCTAGCACAATTAATTGTTTAAATATGGTCGTAAGACAATTTTCTGCTAGTTTGTTATGGTTTAGGTAAGTTGGTCATCGTCTTCCGTAATGCATTCAAAACACGCATGGTTTGGACATGTATGCCGTCAGGATTCCTTGTCAAAAATGATACTACATAAAAAATAGTAGAGATGGAAGAAGAAGATGAGGGGGAAAAAAACATAGACAGAAAAAATTAAAGACGGTCAAGATTTCACTCGTCCGTATCGTTGAAGATGGAAATTGCTGGAGAAATCTGCGCTGTATCATTCAATGTGATACTCCAACAACCATACGACGTATGCGTTTATAGATAGACAGATGTGGTCTTCGTATACCGGACATATTCATAGGTGGTCAGAGCTCCGATTCATTAAATCTCTCAATGTGATGGTTTCTTTAATGTGTTGGCTGAGAGTATGGTCGTAGAAACATCATTCCTGTGTATTTGGAAAATCGTTTAGATAGTGGGAGGGGGGGGGTGTTTAATAACAAGTTTGTCTAAATTTATATTACTAAAAGTCATGTTGTTATTTCCTGGACTGGTAGACTCCCCCCTCCCCAATTATCTGCGGGCTTTATTTGGTGTTTATTTTTTGAATTTCACGAGATGTTCTCTTCGTGCTACGCCGATCTCATTCCCGATTCGCGCATTCTGGATAGTGACTCATGCTCACTACTGTAAAAATCACTGATGCTATTAATTTTGAGACCGTATTATCGAATTATTGATTTTTTGGGAATTTAACATAAAGACAAACACTGAAAAAATAGAAGTTATGGCAATCACTTTTTAAAAAAAAGAAATAAACACCACTATTTTCATCGATGGTACGCAAAGTAAACAAATAAAAGAGTTCATTTGAACAAGAAGCATACCAGCAAAAGAAAAATACCATATAAATCTAACATGGATGCAGCATATCATAACAGGTGCATGAACGATTTTTTTCTATATTCCACAACAAAAATGTGAACATGAACATCAAACTACCATTATGCGAGTTGATTATCATTCCATGAATGTGCTACAAAAGCCAAATGTTCATACTAACAGCATAAGATAAAGGGAGAATGAGTTAGTGTAGAAATGGCTTGCTTACATATAATTCTAGGTACAATAGTAAGAGTCAGTATCAGAAACTAAAACATCTGAAGACTAACACAGTGTCCGTTCTTAACTACATCACAAGACTAACACAGTGTCCGTTCTTAACTACATCACAAGACTAACACAGTGTCCGTTCTTAACTACATCACAAGACTAACACAGTGTCCGTTCTTAACTACATCACGACTAACACAGTGTCCGTTCTTAACTACATCACAAGACTAACACAGTGTCCGTTCTTAACTACATCACGACTAACACAGTGTCCGTTCTTAACTACATCACAAGACTAACACAGTGTCCGTTCTTAACTACATCACAAGAGAACGCAGTGTCCGTTCTTAACTACATCACAAGAGAACACAGCGTCCGTTCTTAACTACATCACAAGAGAACACAGCGTCCGTTCTTAACTACATCACAAGAGAACACAGCGTCCGTTCTTAACTACATCACAAGAGAACACAGAGTCCGTTCTTAACTACATCACAAAACAACACAGTGTTCGTTCTTAACTACATCACAAGAGGACACAGTGTCCGTTCTTAACTACATCACAAGAGGACACAGTGTCCGTTCTTAACTACATCACAAGAGGACACAGTGTCCGTTCTTAACTACATCACAAGAGGACACAGTGTCCGTTCTTAACTACATCACAAGAGAACACAGTGTCCGTTCTTAACTACATCACAAAACAACCCAATCTTTATTTCTCTTAGTAATTCATTCTTAATATTAAGTGTTTTTAGCACCTCTTTATTTGTTTTCTTCTCTTTCCACGATGTTCTCCCTATTCTTCTATATACCCACATCTCAAAGGCATCAATTATGTCTTCTAATGGTTTATTTAGTGTCCTTGTTTCTGATCCATACATTAACAAAGAATAGATGTAGCACTTTATAATTCTCATTTTTAACTTGTTTGTAATATGTTTAGGAGAATAGGAATGGCTAAAAGTACCTTCAATGACATGAGGAAATTATTAATATCTAAACAAATTACAAACAAGTTAAAAATGAGAATTATAAAATGCTACATCTATTCCATATTAATGTATGGCTCAGAAACATGGACACTAAATAAACAATTAGAAGACAAAATTGATGCCTTTGAGATGTGGGTATATAGAAGAATAGGGAGAACATCATGGAAAGAGAAGAAAACAAATAAAGAGGTGCTAAAGACACTTAATATGAAGAAAGAACTACTAAGAGAAATAAAGATCAGGCAAATAAAATACTTTGGACATATTAAAAGACATGACACCCTATTGAAGACCTTACTTGAGGGTAAAGTCAAAGGGAAGCGAGCAAGAGGTAGGCAGAGATACAAGTGGGAGAGTAACATTACACGATGGACAGGTTACAGTCTAGCAGAGTGCACCACCAAGACAAGAGACAGGAGATGTTGGAGATACGTTGCAGCCAACCTTCGTTGCGGAGACGGCAATTGATGATGATGATGAATATGTTTAGATGTTACTATTTTCCTAATGTAATTGAAGGTACTTTTATCCATTCCTATTCTCCTTTTAACTTCTGTTTCACATCTGCCATCATTTGTGATTATGTGTTCAAGATATTGAGAATATGTTACTTGTTGTAGTTTCTCTCATGTATGTTTATAACAGTAATCTAACAGTAAAGGCACATGTGCACCGCCGGTGGCGGTTGATTGACCCATCCATGTAAATCGCAACATATTTATCGTAGGTTTCTTCGCAGACGAGTCAGTTGGTGTCCACTCTCACATGCTATGTTCTCTGCGCTCTCTATTGAGTGTAATGACTCTTGGGTGCCTCCTAAAAGACAATATGAACAGATATCCATTCCTCACCAGAAATGGTGAATTCTGCTGTGCAAATCTGCTTAATAATATCATCAGCGCTCCCCCATCCACGTTTTCCCTCTAGTGAGTGTACTTCCCTTCACACGGGGGAGCTCAGTGTATCGTTTCGGTGAGTGATTCTCGGTCTATAACTGCTAGTCGCTACACTCTGATGGATTTATTGAAACAGGAATCTGAACACCTATGTACTTGTCCAGTGTGCGCTCGCTGACCGTAACCTACAGTTATATCTATCTGTTGTCCTTTTCTTTACACCATTCCAAATCCCCCCCCCCCATACAACACGATTCATGATATCATGTGCCTATATATATAATTAAAACATATCCCATATAGAACATTGTTTGCTACAGTTTAGATGTCAGTCATAATTCATGATTGAAGCCTATTCAGATGTCAGTCATAGTTCATGATTGAAGCCTATTCAGATGTCAGTCATAATTCATGATTGAAGCCTATTCAGATGTCAGTCATAATTCATGATTGAAGCATATTCAGATGACAGTCATAATTCATGATTGAAACCTATTCAAATGTCAGTCATAATTCATGATTGAAGCCTATTCAAATGTCAGTCATAATTCGTGATTCAAGCTTATTCAGATGTCAGTCATAATTCATGATTGAAACCTATTCAGATGTCAGTCATAATTCATGATTGAAACCTATTCAGATGTCAGTCATAATTCATGATTGAAGCCTATTCACATGTCAGTCATAATTCATGATTGAAGCCTATTCAGATGTCAGTTATAATTCATGATTGAAGCCTATTCAGATGTCAGTCATAATTCATGATTGAAGCCTATTCAGATGTCAGTCATAATTCATGATTGAAGCCTATTCAGATGTCAGTCATAGTTCATGATTGAAGCCTATTCAGATGTCAGACATAATTCATGATTGAAGCCTATTCAGATGTCAGACATAATTCATGATTGAAGCCTATTCAGATGTCAGTCATAATTTATGATTGAAGCTTATCCTATATAGTAAATTGTGTTTTTTGATAATTGTTGAAATATTTCTACATGGAACTGTTACATCCAATCAATGTCGCCTTAACATGTATGTATTGGTAATTTTCAATGTCCACATGCGTATTTTTATCATTTTCCATTGTGTTTCCCCAATATGTATGTTTTTGTCATTTTCCATTGTGATTCCTCACTCAATATGTATGTTTTTGTCATTTTCCATTGTGGTTCCTCACTCAATATGTATGTTTTTGTCATTTTCCATTGTGGTTCCTCACTCAATATGTATGTTTTTGTCATTTTCCATTGTGGTTCCTCACTCAATATGTATGTTTTTGTCATTTTCCATTGTGGTTCCTCACTCAATATGTATGTTTTTGTCATTTTCCATTGTGGTTCCTCACTCAATATGTATGTTTTTGTCATTTTCCATTGTGGTTCCTCACTCAATATGTATGTTTTGGTTATTTTGAAATGTAATTTGTTTCAACGTGTGCGTTTTGATTATTTTCAAATGTGACTGGCCTATATATATATATATATATATATATATAATATATAATATATATTGGTCATTATATTTTTAAAAATATTACCAATAATAAAATGCATCAATTCTTCTTCTTCTTCAGCGTACATTCTCAAACTCCTGCTGAATTCTCTTGTAGCAGGACATGTCCTACTAGATTTCCAGCAGAATGCAGTCCAGAGAATGGAAATGCGTTGTGTCGCCGTTTTATTTGCGCCAATGGCCCGACACATCCGTCTTCGGCGGTGCATCAATTCAATTTCTACTATTTAAAAAAAATAATGTACATATGTTAAGTCTCGTCATACCAGAAACTAACGTTGGCGTTGGTGAAATTGTTTTTCTCATAAACGATGTCAAGATAAACCCAGAACAGAGAAGGAAACAGCATCATAGAGTTAATTATTAGAGTATAATTTTTACTAGAAACTCACCGAGTTCAAGTTCTTTACTGATTTGAAGCTCATCAAAAATTCAATTTAGTTTTTAATGTATTTAATGGTTTGTATACACTTTTTTGATCAGTTTTTGGCAATTTTTACTTAAATTTTGGTCATAAACTGTTCCTTTTATCTGGTAACCCTAATGAATACAAGTGTATAATGGATAAGAACTGTATTGCCAACACAAACATCATTGAATTAAACTAAGGTTGCACTTAACATTGTTAGAACAAGTCCAGCTACAATATAACGGTATAAACAGCATTCGTTATTGTGATAACATTATTTAATAATATGCCAGGGGTGATAAGTTGTTATACTGTACCTTAGTCCAGGTTTTTATCCTGCGAGATTCAGTTAAGAAGACAAAACCTAAGTGATTTTTCAGCCTCATAAACCCTTGTCTATTTTCATAATTGGCATTAACTGAACAGCTACCATGTCATGTCTCTGAGAGCTCCAAGAGGGGTAATCTCCACTCATTTTTATTACTCTGACACTAATTGACGATGAGGTTGCCGTTCTTGTTACATTTTGGCAGGGAATTCCCCAGTGAATGTTTAGCTGTAGTTTCATAGTGAGAGCAACGCCTCCTTAAATCTACTTCTGTCGCCTGGTCAAACATAACGAATATCTGCTTCATCGCTCGCCAATGATCGGTATTGACCATGTGAAGCGTTGAGTGCTTCTTCGGCTGTAAATTTCACTTAAGGTGGTAAAATTAATTTTAAAATGTCCTTGCTATCACCGTTGACATGCAACTAGGACGCGATAGAATTAAAATAAGACGAATGTGTTTTCTTGTCCTTCCATAGATCCTTTTATACCACGTAGGGCCGACGTGAAACTGTAATTCAATATGTATAAACTATATAGACTATGTAGTGATAATATAAAGTTAAATATAAACTATGTAGTGATAATATAAAGTTAAATATAAACTATGTAGTGATAATATAAAGTTAAATATAAACTATGTAGTGATATGTTCATAGCACTGTCTTCTACTCGCCGTGTGTTATATTTTGTGGTCGTGTGAGTACGTTGGCAGGTAAAATACACGGACATTCTTTAAAAGTCCCATGTATGCAAAGCATCCATGCCCTGCTGACTAGATCCCAAACTCCGCTGGATCGGCCACGTCGTCCATATGACAGACAAGCACCTTCCAAAGAGATTGTTCTATGGGAAGCTTTGTGTTGGTACGCGTTCAAGAGGAGTGCAGAAAAAAAGCTTCAATGATTCACTGGTCAACATTGAAATCGTTGCTTACTTTAAAAGACTCTAGTATGTAGTATCTTGGTGTGCTGAAAACGAATATAACCAGAACAGATTTTTAGTGGCTCTCTTTTTGAAAATATTCCTTATAGTTCAATGTATATGTTCACCGTGTAAATTTATCTGGAATGATTGCAATCGTTCATAAGCCTCGAATGATGTAATATATATTGCATTACAATGCATAATACGATCATAAACACACCATCCACAGTTGATTGCATCATTTTCTGATGCAATACAATACTACTACCAGGTAGCTGCTGAAGTAAGCTCAAGTTGGCAGTCTACGATATAAAGCCCTGTCGCAAAGTTTGATCATTTAAAATATTTCAGACTTTTAGCCAGACAGTTTAAGCTACTGTTACAGAAAATTTGTATTATTTTATGCATTTACGTACAATACAGAACAGCAATGCCTTGCCAGTGCTTTAATTTCACGGAAAACTTCTGCTATATCTGTGAGGAACCGACATTTGCGAAACAGAAGAAAAATCTCAGTTCTCAAGTGAAGAAGGCATATTATCTTTACTTCGGATGAAAGGCGGGTAACCATGAATTCCGTGAGGTGTAACTATACCTAAACTAGAGGTGAGGTGTAACTTTAACTAAACAAGGGGTGAGATGTAACTTTACCTATTAAGGGGTGAGGTGTAAATGTAACTAAACAAGGGGTGGAATGTTATTCGCCCATTGCATTTACAAATCCCTCTTCTTTTTCATTAGAATTTTACATTTGACCTATTTGTAGATAACCGTTATTGGGGGAGGGGGGATAGAGAATTTATCCACCTTTTGGCTACGTTCCAGATATCTAAAATCATGTTCTAAATGTCGGGTTGGGGATTAAATTTCTCTAACCTACCACCCCCTTAACTACGGGTACTGATATTGCTGGTAACCATTGTCCAGCTACATGAGAGATTCAACAGAAGTTTCAGTACGAACACTAAAAAAACAACAAATGACGTATTTTATTGTGAAATGTCAGTGTTTTTCTAGTAGTATCAAAGATATGAAGCTTCAGTGGCAACGATTACCTACAGAAGGGGTTTCTGTTTATCAGGTCGTGTCCTTTATCGATGGAATAATGTTGTGCACCATCTTGGTCCGGAGATAATATTGTGTGGTGGATAATCTTGAAGAACCATTGGAAAAAAATGTTTCACTTCACTTTAGAGGGGGGAGGATCTCTTATGAGAACACCGCTAAAAGGGTCGAGGTGGGTTTACCTTTTTTTAAAAATCAGATTCTAAATATTAAATGTCGTTTCTGCCGAAGACGGATGTGTCGGGCCATTGGCACAAATAAAGCGGCGACACAACGCATTTCCATTCTCTGGACTATATCCTGCTGGAAATCTAGTATGGTCATTTTCCTACAATAGAGATCCAGCAGGAGTTTGAGAATGAACGCTGAAGAAGAAGAAGAAATGTCGTTTTATATTTTCCTTAAAGAAGAGAGGTCTAACCTTAAAACTAATGCACCTCTCCGCCGCCGTATCTACGGGTTTGGCATGACCATTCAGGTGTTAATTCTGTGAAAATAAAGACAAATACAACATCATTCAACATCTACGTAGCCATATTCTACATGATTTTCAAAATAATACATTTTCTTTTAAAAATTGTCTCCTGGTTGGTGGTGAGACTCGTTGTACATAAAAGCGATGATAAAATTATATCAAGTGTTCTTATTGTCTACCATACTAGTATGTGTCGTCATCATCAAGGTTATAGAACAAACGGCTGTTTGTTGACATTTATTTATTTTTGTTTAAATGTATCAACCAAACGTATCTTTAGCACGTCATCTAATGTGATATGTGGCAAGTATATTCCATGTTATAGGACCTGCGGGAAACTTCATTCATCATGGCTGATCAGACTTATCTATGACTTAACTTTGTCACTTGTTCCCTCCAGGGCCAGATAAATGGAACAAATTGTATGGAACAAAACAACAGCTCACAAACACATGCATATATCACACAATGGCATTTAGTCAACGGGCATGAGCCCATGGACCGCTGGATCAGCAACTAACCAACTTTGTCACTAGCTTATACTTTTTCTTTTCTTTGGAATTCGAAAGTTCGAATTCTGGTTATAGTGTCGTATTTGCGAAGTAGTTTTCTTTTTTTTCCGGAGACTCATGTTATTATCTCTTTCTGGAGTTAGTTTTATGTATGGTACTCTCGGCAGGGGTGCCACTTCCTTAAGAGAGATGGAGTACATAAGGGGAAATTAGAGTACAACGAAGTAAATTTTTTTATGTCGCTGTGAGTCGTTTCAAAAGCAATTGAAAAGTATTGATAGTAACGACTTGAAATGAAATTATAGTGGAAAAATGATGTTCTATACAGAATATAATTAAATTGTTGAATATTGGATATGTTCTTCGTTCATTCTCAAATTCCTGCAGACATGTAGGATGTAGTCCGGAAAAAATAATTAATTGTGTCATGGTCTACAGCTGTGCAATAATATCTGCTCCTCTCAGCTTTGTTACATATGTCGCAGCATGATGTCTGGGACACTTTGACTCTCTATTGACTGGAATAGCAAACGTTAAATTCCACTAAAAACGTTTTACAGTTGTTGACAGTAGTTGGGGGGAGAGTAAAAAATTGGTGAAAGATTGTTGACGTATTTTATGGACAGCCCCTTAGACGTCTACAACGACTTGCATGGCAGGTAACAGTGTCGATATTTTTTACTCCCCTTTCCGGCACGACACCACACAGGTAACATAGGATTTGAACAGATAAAAAGCATGGCAGTTACTATAGATGAATCAAACATTTATAAAAACTATTAAAACATCTTCGAATCATGTCCCAGTTATATTTTTCTTTAAATATTCATTATTATTTATAGACATCATTTCCATTCATAATAAAACATCCAACTTACAGTGTGCTATGTTAAAAGGGAGTAATCGACACGTTTCTCCTGTAAAACAACGTAGTTATTTTCTATACAGAAAATCCTACAACAGAAGTTAAATGCGTGGCGCAAACTTAAAACGGAACTTAAGAGGCAGATTACGACGTCGGTTGTGTGGCAAGCATTAAACCTAACTACTTCCAAGTGTGTGAACAGTTTTGTGATAAGAAGATGAAAGGGCATAATTATTGTCATATAAACCGTCTGTGGGTGAGTAATTTTACGATAGGATGATGGCGAAATCAAATTATTTATGTGAAAAATTACTTCATATAGCCGCCTACGTGATGACGGGTCGCTAACATAGAGCAAGGTATCGACACACTAATATCTCCACGCATATCGTATAGAGCAAGGAATCGACACACTAATATCTCCACGCATATCGTATAGAGCAGGGGTCGGCAACCTATGACACGCGTGCCACACTTGGCGCGCCAAGCAATTTCAAATGGCACGGAGACTCAAATATTCCTGTGAGCAAATTTTCTTTCACATGAAAGCAGTGCTAAATCCACAGAGTAGTCGCCTAACAAGCTTGAACATTCAGAAAATTGTGTCAAACTCAAAGTGACAAAGTGTGTTGTCGATATTGAGCAACTGGCCAAGACCATGCAAGGGCACCGCTCCCATTAATAATAAAACAGGTTTTTTTAAAATCTCTATTTCTTTTAATGTTGTTTACAACTTTACATATTATTGAATATCCCTATATATTAATTAATTAAAATATAAAAATAAAATATATGGTAAAATAAGAATATTGGCCTCGACTTGTATAAAATATGTGATGTTGACACTCTGAATAATTTGAAACCTTAAGTTGGCACACAATTAGCAAAAGGTTGCCGACCGCTGGTATAGAGCAAGGAATCGCCACACTAATGCGTCCACGATTATCGTATAAAGCAAGGAATCGACACACTAATATCTCCATGCATATCGTAAGAAGCGACTAAGGAGCTTTGACAGTGATTTTGGCTGTCAGATTCCATAGAGCGTGGGCCGAATTACTCCCTGTGGTCCAAATGGGATTAAAGGAGGGAAACGGAGAAAGATTTTTTTAGGGAGAAGGGGGCGTAGACCCATTAGACAGAAAGATAACTGTGAACGATATAAAATTGATTTATATGGATAAAACATAAAAACCCTCGGTAACTTTAACAGAAGGTAAATTATATTTATTTAGGCACGATGCGGGGGGGGGGAGGGAAAAATATTCATTTCACTTAGATGCCACGGGCTAAAAATAAAAATTTAACCGTTGTCACATAGAACCACACTGATTAGGAAGCAATTTTGAACTCAAATACGTCGGAGTGACAGGAGCAGATATAGCAGTCAAGCTATTAACAATAACACAATACATTCCGCTCTTCGAACTACATCTTGCTAAAGACATACTGACGTCAAGAGCAAAGGTGTTAGGGAACAGATGACTGATGAAAGATCTGACACATTACGTCAAGAGCAAAGGTGTTGGGGAACTGATGAGAGATGTGACATACTTACGTCAAGAACAAAGGTGTTAGGAAACACATGACTCATGAGAGATGTAACACATTACTTCAAGAACAAAGGTGTTAGGGAACAGATGACTGATGAAAGGTGTGACACATTACATCAAGAACAAAGGTGTTAGGGAACAGATGACTGATGAAAGATGTGCCCACTCTGATTTATTCCTATCATTTGTCACTTCCACAAAATGTCCTTTGTTACTACTATCCTGGAGTTATTTTCAACATTTTGCCATGTTGTAAATTGTTTTCATCAAATTCATATTCTTCTGGAACAGCTGATATCTTGCAATCTCATAATACTTCTATGTCTGAACTTGATCTTTCACCTCCTGAATGTCAATGCTATCGAGAAAGCTCTTGAAAAACGTTCAACGATGGGTATCTTTGACTAATTTGATCCTTCAGACTATAATATTCCACGACTGTGGGGACTAGTAAAGCATATGTTATTGCGAATATGTGTTGGGGAGTATATCTCTTAGGTTTGTCTATAACATATTTCTTGATTAGAGTAATGCGCTATTCTTTGATGGTGTGTGTTTTATTGTGGAGATAATACAAATTAATTATTGAATATTTCATCACCTTGTATCATATCTTTACATCGGGATGAAGATATATATATATATATATATATATATATATATATATATATATATATATATATATATATATATATATATATATATATATACGAGTATATATATATATATATATGTGCGTGCGTGCGTGCGTGTGTGTGTGTGTGTGTACACACACACAATATCGGCAGAGAAATGCTCCAGAACCGAAGAACTCCATAAGTGAGTAGATGGATTGATAGGTCAGTGGTGGAATTGGGTGCATGAAAGAGTCAGTGAGTGAGTGCGTGTGTGCTTTCCCTAACGTGTAAGTGTATATATCTCTTCACTACCAGATGTCGAAGGGAGCAGGCTGATGGTTCCTTTGATGTTTAAATACACTCATTTTTTTTTCTTTTAAACGCTTGACGTTTTGGTTACCAGTCACAGCACTCATAATAACCAAAACACCTGAATCGCTGTTTAGTTTATTTGAAAAATGAGTACTTTGAATTGTCTACAGAGTGTAACACCAATATATTTGTCCACGACAATATAACTAAGATTTGCTGACGGCTGAAAACAGTGGAATATTGAAACTGCATAATCTTCCGTGGCTTAGCATGTAAATAAATCACCATTCACTTTCAAAGATTGTCCTGCAGGAAACATTTGAGAGTGAACAAATATACTGGTCTACGTTGACAGCCTTCCACAATGTAAGAATTACTCGCATGGAAGGGGATGTAGAGATTGAGGCAATGATGAAGAAAACATTCAAATTGATCAGACGATTGCTGTTCACTCTGAAGACGTTGTCATTGAGGACACTCCGGTGTTCGGGATAATGATAGTGACGACAGGCTTGCATCCAAACACCAATGAATTGAGAAATCTAAATGTATACATGGTTGTACTGAAACTTCTTCACGAGCGCCTGCTGGATACTGATATTGCTATCGCATTGTCGCTGGAAGCCTCTTTGTACCACCTATAAGCAATTCGCTTCATACTGCTAGGAATAAGTCACTCATCATAGGGCATTATGTTGATTAATATCATTCATAGGGCATTATGTTGATTAGTATTCTGCAAAATATCATTTGCATGAAGAAATTACTAGCACAACACAAAATCTTCTAGGCTAACACACAGTCTTGACTCTTCCTAAGTGAAAGCTTTAAATATTGACAAGTCTTTTGAGATATACCTCTCGGATGTGAGATATACCTCTCGGATGTGAGATATACCTCTCGGATGTGAGATATACCTCTCGGATGTGAGATATACCTCTCGGATGTGAGATATACCTCTCGGATGTGAGATATACCTCTCGGATGTTTTAAAGTGACATGTTTACCCAAGGTTCTGTTTACTGCTGATTTAGCTGACTACTGTGACCGTACTTCTAATTCTATTTAAGTAGAAAGCACTACTAAGACTTGGCGCTGATTAAACTCAACCTGGCAAATTTGCAGCTTTCATCTACCTATATAATCTGTCACTATTTGGAAATCAATCCTTATAATCTCTTCCGTGGCCTCAACACTAATCCTGTACTATTTCCGACGCTGCCACTATCTCTCTATTTCTCAACAGATGCAGGTTTATCCTGGTTTTGTGTATTCACCCTGGTCCAGACCCTTACGTTTCTTTTAAGACCATGGTCAAGACTTAACTAGTTCATAGACTGAAAAAAATATATTCAACCTCACATGTAAATTCTGTTATCTGACAGTTCCATGCTCCAACTGGATTAACAATGCAGTCTTTCTTTAAGAACCCCAACCCGCTAAACCTAGTACCTAACATAATCTATGACTTCCACTAAATCTCTAGACCAACGCTAGACTTTCCAGCTAGACTAGATATGACACCGTTTACCATTTCAAACTACTGATGTGAAATAACAAAACATAACTTTTTTGTTTCGAACGTCTCGTCTCTAATGATAGCATCTGGAAAATTTTGATGGACACTGGTAATTGATACATCTCTTCTGCGTATGAACAATACACCGAAAATATTAGGTAAAGTAAACGACACTGGACATTTTCATTGGATAATCTGAGCGGCCATATTTCAGCAGTAATCAAGTGCGGGATCACTGGATATTCTGGGCGGCCATATTTCAGCAGTAATCAAGTGCGGGATCATTGGATATTCTGGGTGGCCATATTTCAACATAATCAAGTGCGGGATCATTGGATATTCTGGGTGGCCATATTTCAGCTGTAATCAAGTGCGGGATCACTGGATATTCTGGGTGGCCATATTTCAGCAGTAATCAAGTGCGGGATCACTGGATATTCCTGGTGACCATATTTCAGCATAATCAAGTGCGGGATCACTGGATATATTACTAATTATATTTCTCAAAAGCAGACTTGCTGATGCCCAGTAAACCCACTCTAAAATAGTGAACAATGATGGGTTAAAGGTAAAGAATGATAACTATCATATCTACTCTAATGGGAAAAACGTAGCAAGTAATTGTCTACTAACTTCTGGTTTTTAGAATCATAGAAATAAGAATATTTTTAATACACCCCGAAGTCTAATTACTGTTACATCGTGATTGATTACACATCTAGACAGATTTAGTGAATTCGATATGCGGTACTGGTGGAATTAGACGCTTGCATAGAAGAAAGAGTTTCGTGGTCAACCACTAGAACTGTCAGTACGCTTACCCTTCTTCATGTGGTAGGGAAGACTGGTGGTTTTGTGCGGAGTGCATTGACGTCGGTTCACAACCAGTGACGAATTGAGAGGAACGGCGAAGATCTGGTATCGATGCTGCATCTGGTATCGAGCAAAGTCTACTAAAACGTGCTTTCATAATAAAAATTCAAGGAAATGTCTGTGCTAAGGTTTCAATAGTATACTTAGCTTCCAGTCTTTGCGTAGATGGTTGGTTACAAACACGGAGCTCAAGGCGTAAACACATTCATTAATTTTCACTCACCCCAGCTTCTGTGTAATAAGGAAGGTATTTTGCAGTTCTGGCCCCTGACGATCTAAATCGAGACCGGTTTGAGCAGCCATTAATTAGAGTTAGGTTTCAGCTTCGTTTTTGTTATTATTCAATATAAGGAAAACATATGGGGAAAATTATCTTGAAGTTTTTTTTTGAAGCGAAATGTGTATGTTGATTAGTATTATATGTTGAAGAGTATTATGTATGAAGATTTATATTGTGACGTCTTATAGCGGGAAGTTTTATGTTGAGACGACTTATAGCGGGAAGTTTTTTGTTGAGACGTCTTATAGCGGGAAGTTTTATGTTGAGACGTCTTAACGTGGAAGTTTTATGTTGAGATATATTATAGCGGGAAGTTTTATGTTGAGACGTCTTATAGCGGGAAGTTTTATGTTGAGACGTCTGATACTAGGAAGTTTTATGTTGAGACGTCTGATACTAGGAAGTTTTATGTTGAGACGTCTTATGGTGGGAAGTTGTATGTTGAGACGTCTGATACTAGAAAGTTTTATGTTGAGACGTCTGATACTAGAAAGTTTTATGTTGAGACGTCTGATACTAACAAGTTTTATGTTGAGACGTCTGATACTAGGAAGTTTTATGTTGAGACGTCTTATGGCGGGAAGCTTTATGTTGATACGTCTGATACTAGGAAGTTTTATGTTGAGACGTCTTATGGCGGGAAGTTTTATGTTGAGACGTCTGATACTAGTAAGTTTTATGCTGAGATGTCTTATAGTGTGGAGTTTTATAATTAAAATATTTATTTTGAGCTTGAAATAATGGGAGTTTTTAAATTGTGGAAATGTATATTCGAACGTCCCATCGTGTAAAATATTATTTTGAGAATATTTGTTTCTGAGGTTTTATGGTCGGAAGATTTTTGTTGAGAAGATTATGTTGGGACCTCTTGCAGTAGGAAAATGTATGTTGAAAAGATTTTCTTCTTCTTCCCGTTCGGAGTTTGACATGTCTACACAGCAAGTCCTGTTTTCTTAATAAATGTTGCTGTATTTGAAAGCTCCTCAGTGCTCCCATACATCTTTCCGTGGATATCCATCTCTGTGGGCCAGTGTTCTTCCCTTAACTGGTTTAGTGTATTGCAGTCTTGCAGGATATGTTCAGCTGCCTGCCCACAAGGGCACAGTGGTGATGGGACCAATCTTAGTCGATTTAAGTGGATGTTTAATCTGGTGTGTCCTGTTCTGAGGCGGAAGATAATAACCTGCTCTGCTCTGTCAAGATAGTGGTAATGTCTGGTAATTCTTTTTCTTGATATTTTATGTACACGCCAGCACCTCCATTCTTTACTGCCCTGGTTGCTGATCCGTCGGTATATACTTGTATCCATGCTTCTCTGGGGTACATATCTTCAATCATGTTGCATACTATTGTTTTCTTTTGAAGATTATTCCGCTCTATCATAGTGTGGTAGTTGTTTATGGTGGTTCTGATAGTGAGATTTGGGTATTGCTCCCACGGAACTGGAAAACGTGTTGGTGATATCTCTCTTGTTATGTCTGGTAGTTCATCCTTATATTTTCTGTTTAGTTTTTTGATCGGTGTATAAAACTGCTCCTCTTCAGTCTTCCACTGGCTAGGTCACTGTTTCTGGTCCTCATTGGATGTGCTGGCATGCTCTTGTACTTTTCTACATGTACCATGGTCTTCGTGTATCGCCTGTATGGTAATATGCCTGTAATTTTTTCCATTTTATTTATGGAAGAGGTCTTCATTGGCACCTGTGATAAGGCGAAGTGCTTGATTGTGTACTTTGTTCAGGGCTTGTAGATTGGAGTTGGCTGCTGAAGTCTGTGCTGTTGATCCATATTCTAGTACTGGTCTAATTGCACCAGTATATACCCTCTTCAAAGTTTCCTCATTGGGTACCCATGTTGAGAAGATTATGTTGGGACCTCTTACAGTAGGAAGATTTATGTTGAGAAGATTATGTTGGGACCTCTTACAGTAGGAAAATTTATGTTGAGAAGATTATGTTGGGACCTCTTACAGTATGAAAATTTATGTTGAAAAGATTACGTTGGGACCTCTTACAGTAGGAAAATTTATGTTGAGAAGGTTATGTTTGGACCTCTTACGGTAGGAAGATTTATGTTGGCGCATATGCGCAATAAGTTCGAGATGTTTGCAGCGTAAGCAATATTTCAGTTATATTTGATACTATGGAAAGGTGGTCAACCTTTTTGGGGTATGCTGACCTCAGTAAGCATTCTATATGCGGGATGGGGCCAATAATCTTGTTTACAGTTCTTTTAAGTTTCAAATGACATCGTGGCAGTTGTTGCCAATGACCGAAAGATTACTATTTTAAGATACTTGTTTTCAGTCTCAAATGGCGAACATCAAATGTAGGCTGTTTACAGCGCTTTTCTTACGGCAGATGTAGCCAACACGTGACGCATAAAGCTACATGCACATTATTTTTCAACTAATAATGCATTACGGCAGTGGTAGCCAACACTTAACGAATGCGCCAATGGTAGCGCATTACATTAAAATGGTGCACTAAACAGCTGTGCTAACAATAACAAAAGCAGTCTAGCCATATACAGCGTATTAACTATTCATTAATTTAAGGAATCCACCAACATTAACTTACCGGATACTCTATGATATTATATATTATGTCAACCGTACAATGTTATCATCTAAACTGTATAATTTTATCTCAATCGTACAATATTATCCAACCGTACAATGTTATCATTTTAACTGTACAATGTTATAATCTCAACCGTGCAATGTTATTATCTCAACCATTTAATGTTATCTTCTCTGTATTTTAGTTATTGTTACTGAATGGAGTTGAGATCCCATTTTATATAAGAAATGTTTGTTTTTTTCATTTAGCGTTTTTAGTCGCTGTAGCCAGCCATCTCAATTATCTCAATTAGAACTTCACGGCAAGAAAAAGTGTTTTTTAGCATTTTTATTAGATGATATCAGAATGATGATTTCCCTCTTATATTGGAAAGTGGGAAATTAGAGGCAATAGAGATGTGGTTCTATAGAAGAATGCTGAGAATAATATGAACTGCCAGAAAAACTAATGTAGTGTTGAAAGAGTCAAATGCGAAACGGACCTTATAATTATAATATAAGAAAAATACAATCTTCATTTTTTTTTGACACTTCATGAGACAAGCAGGTTTGGAGAACTTAGTCACAACAGGCAAAATTGAAGGCAACAGAGACAGAAGGCGATATCGTGAGAAAATATTAGACAGTTTGACAATCTGGCACGGCAGGGAAACAACAACGATCTTGATACATAATACTGGAGACAGAGAGCTGTGGAGAGCCATGATCGCCTATGCCAGTCAGCATGGCACCTGATGATGATGATGATGATCAGCGCATTCAAGATAAAGTTACAACAGCTTAGGGCTCGCTTAGAAAACAAGTATCGGGGTCTGTTTCCACATATAACAGGCTTCAAGGTGTTCAACCCACTCCCAAACCTATACTCCCTTCCCCGAAGCAAGTGGAGCAGAACAATTTATACTAGAAACAGTGCAACCTCGTTCCACCTCCCTGTTACCGGTTTTGCAATTCAAAGCCATCAAATTACCTGCAAGACTAGGTCATGGGTAGGTTTTTTTTAGCTAACCCAACCACTTTTATTTTAGTTCTATGTATGGTTTGGGGGTTCAAACCCCTCCTTAGCAAATATTAACATAACTTTTAGTACTAGGAACTTAACCAAAAGGCGGTAAAACTATCCACTCTTGGCGATTTTTCATAAAAAGGCCTTCAAAATTAGGTTAAAGCCACTCCTTAAGTTAATCATATCTACGGCCCTGAGTACATGTTTGGATTAACGTGCTTGAGCTAGAGCAAGGGAAGAAAACTGATACAGCGCTTGCAAACGGTTGGCCATCTCCGCATTACTGTTTAATCATTGACTTCTTTTTCACTTCATATTTTCCAAATAAATTCTAATCATATTCTAACTAGAAAACATAACAACATTACGTATCATTTCTTCTTATTTAATTTAAGCTTAATAACTAAACCGTCACGGTAATTCTGTATTACCTTGTTTAACAGCCAAATAGAATTACTTTTACTTTTGAGTTCCTAGCTTTCGTTCAAAACTTATTTGTAAAACTGAACGAACGTGCATAAGGGGTTAATTAACTGGATGAAAGAATGCTGCTAAAATTTCGTTTCAGATTTCGTCAAAAAGAAATCACAACTGGGGCACCAGTTCCACGCTAGAAACTCGTGTAGACTCGTGATGATTGCGTTAGTAATACCACTCTGAAATAATGAGGCCTTTCATCTACCTAACTGATGCAACAACTTGTGGTAGATATACTTAAAGCAAATGAAGGTACGAAGGCGGAACACCTGTATGAAACTCAATACAGGTAAAACGTTGCAAGATAGCAGGTAACATAAGTAATAAACGTGAAAGGAAAAACAGCGGGGACAAAGTTAGCAGCAGTTAAAGAGGTAATAGCCGTACAAATGAACCATTCGCTGTAAGAGAGGGATATACTCGCAAATCAGTAAGAGGAACTAATAGCAGTTTCAGTAAGAGGGACAAGCAGCAGTATCGGTAAGAGGAACGAACAGCATCTGAAAGAAGAACTAGCAACAGTATCGATAAAAGGAACTACCAACAGTATCGGTAAGAGGGACAAGCAAAACAGTATTGTTTATTAGGAACGAACAGCAGTTTCAGTAAGAGAGACAAGCAGCAGTATCGGTAAGAGGAACTACCAGCAGTATCTATAAGAAGAACTAGCAACAGTATCGATAATAGGAACTACCAACAGTATCGGTAAGAGGGACGAGCAACAGTATCGGTATGGACATGGTAAGTGAATAGAAGAGAATACGAGAAGGCAGAACTGGTAAAAGACAAAAAATCAGCACAAGATATAAAACAGATGAAAAAATTTAGAAGCAACACATTTAGAAATATATATTGAACACAATAGTGTAATTTAACGTTAGAGAAAAGAATAAAATGGCAAGCTGTTGATTATATAAAGAAGTGGCTCACATGGAAGAAAACAATACAAAACAAACTTTAGGAATAGATGACGTTAGATCTGAAACGTCGTAATTTTCTTTACATCAGTCTTCAGCACGACTTCTTGGCCACTTTGACTCTATGAAATAGGGCAGTCAACCACATTCCCACAACTTCTCAATCGCTTCTTACTACATGCATTGTAGATGATAGTGTCACTACTTATGACTCCCCTTTCAGCTCTGGCTGCACACAAACATACGATGATGATATTAATGGCTAGTCAGAGGAGTCAGTGGGAACGAAGGAGTTACAACATTGGTTAGTAGTGAAGTTGTGCATGGCACAGTGATGAAAAGAGACAATGGAGGTGATAATCAGAGCTATCGTAGACGCACTACCAAAACAAATAATTTGCAAGTGGAGAATATTGCATGGTCAGATAATAATAGAGATGGACGTAAGTGAGAAAAAGTAAAGTGCACACTCTCTGAAAAGATCAGAAGAGCCTGCAACCATCTGACTGTGACACTGAGCTTATACATTCTTAGATGACTCATAGGACTCGTTATCATCATCTAGTGTCGCCTCTGAAATGAAGGGACCTCAAACATCTTATGTCTCTTGCTTCGGTGGTGAACTCTGCTAGAATGTAACATATCCATCTCGTGACATATTCTTCCACTCTTATCTTTGCCTGCTCATACTTGCCTACCCTCAACTCTAACCCCAGGTAAAATTTTCAACACGGTATCATATGTTGCAACATACGGCTGTAGAACATGATCCCGAGTAAAACGGTATCATATGTTGCAACATATGTCTGTGAAACATGGACACTTAAGTAAAACAGCAGCGAATAAGATTAACGTATTTGAGATGAAATGCTACAGAAAGATATTTAGAATCTCATGAAAGGAAAAAAAGGAGAAACTCTGACATAAACATATTGCTGAAGGTGGCAGAATGTTGGTTACTAAACACAATAGTAAAAATAAAACTGCACCAGTTTGGGCATATAAAGAGAGACGACTGTTTAGAAAGGCAAATTATAGAGGGTAGAGCACCTGGTAAAAGGAGAAAGGGCAGACCAAGAAGAAGATGGACTGACAACATTAAAAATAACATGAATACGTCGTTAAAAAATGCAAACCACACGGCCGAAAATAGAGAGAGGTTCAGGACGTTCCATGGGAAGACAAGCGTTCTAGAAAGAATACGCGACTTGACACATCATGTCTTTTATTATGTCGAAAATACTTTTCTTTCATTTGTGTTTCCTTCAATAGTTTTTTTTTATACAAAGTGTTCTTAGAATCTCTTAGCTTGTATTCTTCTCTTTCCGTGAAGTTCACCCGATTATTATATTTATCTACATATCAATAGCATACATTATGTCTTCTAGTTGTTACTTCATTATCCATGTTTCTGAGTATACATTAATATAGAATAGATGTAGCATTTTATCATTTTCATTTGTTCTGATGGACTAGCTAGCTGTAAACTAATATGTTCAGTTCTTGATGCTTGTTCCTCATCACTAACAAAAATACTGACTAGGGTTGGACTGAAATCATCTCTGATGATGACTTAACTGTATATATCCTATGGCTGTTCTGGTGACAAGTCGGCTTATATAGAGTATTATGATAATTATATCAAGCTTATCGAGACGGGTACTGATGACAACAGCGATAATGTATGGTGCTATTTAGTAATACATGTATATATATATATGACTTGACAGCAAATCTTGGCTAATTCGACTTGTGCCATTTTGTCATTGGTCTTTTTCTTTGTACTTTGTACCGTCTGTGAATGAAAAGCATGGATCAATCAAAGGTCAGTCAACTGTTGTGACCAGCTGTAAGGCCCTAAACTCTGAAAAGAGCTGTGTTCGAAACTAAATTGTTTCTAGAAACTAGAGATGAGTTCGAACGTTTCCAGAATCTGGTATAATTGTACTTGTAAACAGATAAGCCATTTAGTGAGAATTGATCACACTGGCAGATGGCTTCTGCTGACATAGATGATTACATTGCAGGATACAGGTACCTACCTGAAAGACATTTAATGTCTCAACGCCAGTCATTCAAACTGTGTATACCTGGCACATTTTGTACTTGGATACAGGTGACTGGCATGTTGTTTGTCTGAATGTGTGTGGGGAGAAGATTGAAACAGATGTAGTGTGGATGGAAGATGTAAGGTGCGACATATAAAGATATACTGATACATGAGCAACAGGTGAAAATGCATCTCATATCATATTATACAGGTGAAATGTTGTAAGGATCCACCTACCTGCTAGATTTGAATTATGTCAACAGTTTACAAAGGCCTGTTTCAACTATTGAAAATAAATTGAACATTAAAAAATGTTGTGTATATACATAATCTTTTCAAAAACCACATAGAAGAACCGTACAGTAGAATATAACAACTTAATCTTGACCAACAAAATATGTTTGTAATAACAGACATTCGTTATATACGGTACAAACAATATATAATGAATTTAATTGGAGATTGTGAACTGTACTGTTGTATATGCAACTATTTTAGAAAAGGATGCGCTATAGAGGGATTCCACTGTAGATGTTATGAAACATTGTCAGAGATTATTGGAATGTGTTTTAGTGTTAACACGTTACAACACTGGATATACCAGGGATGCTTAAAATGTATCCCATCTTGAAAATTCAGGTGCTCGTCTGTAGGTCAGAAACTCTACTCACATTCAAAGTATTCGCCTAAGAACAGCACATACTTTTCCTAGCGCAATTCGTCCATGGCTGGAAACATTTTTGGAAGACCTCATTGAGAATTTATTACAGATGAACCATCGTGTTCCGTATTCTGTCCTCTTGAGGCGTAAATCGAATTCATTTAAACTCCACATGCACATTGCTGTCCCTGACACCTGATGTTATAAATCGTACACAATTCATTTTCCCAGAACAAAATATGGTCGGATAGGGTTTACACGTCCCTCGTATACCTTTCTAAATTCTGAAAAATGGACTGTCAGCAGAAAATTTCAAAACGAAGCAGTTTCCTACTGCTATTTGTTTTCTGAGATTGTTGAAAATTAAAATACCAGGAACACCAACGCAATTTACTGGTGATTCTGTGAGCAAAGATAAAAATATAAGAAAACATTAAACATCACGATTTACAGAGCATGTGATTATAATACAATTTGAATTATAAAATTGACCACAATATTTACCACAAAATTGACCACAAAATTGACCACAAAATTGACCACAAAATGTTTGGCGTATATTCTTCCTACGTCTATGCTATTATTATAGAATAGACACAAGAAAACAAAAAGATGAGCTTCCTATGTCTATGCTATCATGATAGAATCGACACAAGAAAACAAGAAAAGAAGATTCCGGTATCTATATCATGATAGAATCGACACAAGAAAACAAGAAAAGAAGATTCCGGTATCTATATCATGATAGAATCGACACAAGAAAACAAGAAAAGAAGATTCCGGTATCTATATCATGATAGAATCGACACAAGAAAACAAGAAAAGAAGATTCCGGTATCTATATCATGATAGAATCGACACAAGAAAACAAGAAAAGAAGATTCCGGTATCTATATCATGATAGAATCGACACAAGAAAACAAGAAAAGAAGATTCCGGTATCTATATCATGATAGAATCGACACAAGAAAACAAGAAAAGAAGATTCCGGTATCTATATCATGATAGAATCGACACAAGAAAACAAGAAAAGAAGATTCCGGTATCTATATCATGATAGAAGAGACACAAGAAAACAAGAAAAGAAGATTCCGGTATCTATATCATGATAGAATCGACACAAGAAAACAAGAAAAGAAGATTCCGGTATCTATATCATGATAGAATCGACACAAGAAAACAAGAAAAGAAGATTCCGGTATCTATATCATGATAGAATCGACACAAGAAAACAAGAAAAGAAGATTCCGGTATCTATATCATGATAGAATCGACACAAGAAAACAAGAAAAGAAGATTCCGGTATCTATATCATGATAGAATCGACACAAGAAAACAAGAAAAGAAGATTCCGGTATCTATATCATGATAGAATCGACACAAGAAAACAAGAAAAGAAGATTCCGGTATCTATATCATGATAGAATCGACACAAGAAAACAAGAAAAGAAGATTCCGGTATCTATATCATGATAGAATCGACACAAGAAAACAAGAAAAGAAGATTCCGGTATCTATATCATGATAGAATCGACACAAGAAAACAAGAAAAGAAGATTCCGGTATCTATATCATGATAGAATCGACACAGGAAGAGAAGCTTCTGGATGCTAAGCTATCACGATATTTAAGAAGATATCTGACATAATTTACTTAAAACGCGAGACTGGTGAATAAATATGGTCTTCCCTATCAGCGGGCATGATCCCTTGATGTTGCAAGACACAACAGGCTTACGTGAATACGAAACGAAACATTTTGATTTTAACTACACCCCTTATTTATCTTCGAACTGTTCAGCTGTATGCGTCTTCTGTATTGTTCGAATTGCCCCCCACACTCAAGAAGTAAACT